>CM029019.1:10657869-11045367 GCA_016801055.1 Panax notoginseng
CTGGAACTTCTCCCAAGACATCTTCAGTGCGCAGGTTGAGTACGCTTTATCGATTCCCACCTTAATCTGCCTCTCCTCGCAACATAAAGGCGGCAAAGGGAACCTTTTGCTCCTCGGAGCAACCCAAGACATCAAATATCTTGGTGATCTGCTTTATCCATGTTTCAGCTACAAGTGGTTTGGGTTCTCCCTTAACTCCGGTGGTCCCAGCTCCTTAAACTGTTTAGCGGTGACCGCCAGAGTTTCCAGTATTTCCACCTACGTTGTGGACAGGAGCCGCTTTCACCTGTTGTTGCATGAATTGCATAAAGCCTCTGAACATTTGATCATTCATCATTTGGTCAGTGTTGTTGTTTGCATGAGGATTGACACCTTCCTGATGCACATTATCATGATTATTGATGTGTGGTGAATCAACAGTCGTCTGTGCTCCATTGCTATTCTCAACATTCTCGGATGCCATTTTCAGATACTGCCACAAAATAAAAATTAATTGATATGTCATATATTATCCTTATGTTATGACCAACCAATTAAATACCATGCAAATAAACTTAGGTAGGTCATACTAGCGAAGGAATTCCCCGTCTCTCCCCTCCTAGTTCTATTCTCACATCCTAGCCAGGGATCATATCCCCTAAGCTCTGATACCAACTGTGACGCCCCCAAATTAGGTATACATCACCCATCTTGGGTCGTCAGATACATAGTACAGAATACAAATACAACTGATTAATACATCTGTCGTGTACAATACGACAAAACATAAACTGTGAGTTTGAATACAAATATTATCTTCTAGAGAGTATTCATACTCAAAAGGAGTCCTCATTACATTTATTAACACACCATTACATAGAATAGTGAGGACTACTAACTAAATACTATCATTCGGACCATCACTCCGTACCCCGACTTGTCCCAGCTACGTTCTCATTTCCTGAAGAGAACAGTGAAAGAAAGGGTGAGCTCAACTAGCCCAGTAAGAAATATTATGACTAAGATAATGCAGAATAAATTATCATTAGCCTTCAAACAATGTTAAACTGATAAAATATAATAGACATCAAGTTTAACTGCAGTGGAACAAGCAATCCATTAAAAGAGTCAAGTAGAAAATAAACTCTACTATCTTTTATGATTTAAAAGGTTTTTCAACACTGCGATCGCTGAGACTCAGCTTAATAATCCACATCATCGAATCACCCCTGCACTACGGCCAAGGATATTCGTGTATTCATTAATGGTCATGATCATGCCAACAACTGTCCATCAATGCACTACGGGCCAATGAGGACTTTTACCACATCATTTGTAACATTACGGTCATGATTATACCGAATAATCCCTGGTCATAATCATACCAAGTCCATCTATGCACTACATGCCACAGATGACTTTCAATATTTTATAAACATGAGGATGATGACAATGATATAAGAATTCAATAAAACAAGTTCAAGAATTAATTTATCCAGGAATTAACAACGTCCAAATTGTCAACATGATACTGCATTGTGGAGTAAAATTCAAGAACGCTTAGAAGAATATTTTCTTGAAAAGATACTGGATGAAACGCAACTATCAAGGATATTCCACAAATTTCATGGAGTATAGAAGTCAAAACTTAACCAACTGAGTACAATAAAGAATGGAATAACAAAAGAAATCACCATGCATGCGATAGACCGCACAGACAGGTTATTCCAATAGAATAATAAATAATGGAACCAGGTCCGGCGTAAACGCACAGACAGGATATTCCGACAGAATAATAAATAATGGAACCAGGTCCGGTGTAAAACACACAGACAGGATATTCCAACAGAATAATAATAAAACGGAACCAGGTCCGGTGTAAAACACACAGACAGGATGTTCCAACAGAATAATAAACGGAACCAGGTCCGGTGTAAAACACACAGACAGGATGTTCCAACAGAATAATAGAAGAATGTCACCAAGTATAGGGTAGACCGCGTATACTGGTTATTCCAACAGAATAATAACGAATGGAATAACAGAAGTTTCTTCATGAATATAAAAGAAATAATATTCCCTACCGTTTTAAAGAAGAGCTGAAGTAAGGAAGTAGTTAAGTAGCAGAATACTCTTCTTCTCTCTCTCTATAGTTTCTCTCTATAGTTTCTCTCTCTAGAGTTCAGTGAATTCGTAAGAAATAATGAAGGAATGAGCTGCTATTTATAGAAAAATAGAATGCATAGTAACTAATCCATGAACGTCCAGATTGATTACTTTAATCTGACGGTCCATATTTAAGAAAAATCTTTTAAATAAAATAAAATATATTCTATTTATAGAATAACTTTAATAAAGTATTTTGTTTTATATAAAAAGATGTTTCTGTTTTATTACGTTAATAATACGAATAAAACAAACGTCATTATCGCTAAATAATTCATATTATTAACTGACAATAATAAAATCAAACTGAGTGACTTCTCACATAAGCATTAATAATCAATACCGTGTGCTACTATGCAACCACACGTATTACTGTACTTTTACTACCGAGTAGTTCAACAGCAACAATGGTAAAATTTCCGCCGTTATTTTTAATAAAATATTTTTGTCGTTTTCTCAATCCGACAATAATTCCGTTGTGGGGTCCACCAATGATTGTGTCTTGTACGAATATTCCCTGTTTAAAACGAATATTCCCCGACCAATCGAATATTATATAACAACTTGCGTACTTTTGCAAAATTTATAAATATTACCCACAACTATTATATCAAATTAACTCCATAATATTCAAAAATGATATTTATAAAAAAAAATTCATCTTTATTTATAAAAGTTGGGGTCTTACATTAGCAAGTCCATCATGGGAAGGCATTCAGTAGCAAGAAGGGAGATCACAAAAGCCATCTTGGTGTCAAGCATGAGGAAGCTTCTAAGTACCTTGCAGAAGAGCTTACAGTCATCTTAGAAGCCTCTCATGTGCAGCCATTAAGTACCAAGAAGAAAGATCTTCAAGGCAGTTCAACAAGGGGTCATCCGGAGTAGTTGAGCAACCTGAGAAGCCGAGCATCATGCAACACTCAACTGCTCTTCAAGGATGATCAAGCCAAGCTGCTAAGTATAGAAGATGTTCAGAGCATAAAGACATCTTAGCAGCTCAGCAACGACTCCAACAACAACAAACAAACAACTCAACAAAGCCAGGGCCTGAGGGGTCCTTGTCCAAAGGGGCTAAATGAAGCAGGGCCAAGAGGGTCCTTGTCCGGAGGGACTAAACAAAGTAGGGCCAAAGGGTCCTTGTCCAGAGGGACTAAACGAAGTTCCAAGCCTGCTGGGCTTGAAGAGTTCCTAGGAAACTAGAGGAGTCCCAAGGCTGCTGGCCTTGAAGAGTTCTTAGTGAACTGAAGTCCCAAGGCTGCTGGCCTTGAAGGAATCGTAGAGATTCAGGGTGCTGCCCTTCCTTAAATCCAAAGCCAGAAAGCAGTGGATTAGGAGCTTGAGTCTCTGAACCACTTAAAACCCTTTGTGTCTTTTACATTATGTCATTTACATTATGTCTATAACTGCTATAACTGCTATGTATGTTTTAACTGCTTACAACTAAACTAAACCAATGAACAATGTATGTATGAATATGAATATATCAATGAAGGGGAATCTTTTACTTATTCGGCTGTGCTTGAAAAGATTCTATGTTTGTCATATACTCTAATATGAACAATACATCATAAACCAGAAAAGTATTTTTGAAAAGAAAAAGGATCTATTCAACCCCCCCTTCTAGATCTATTGTGCCCTCTGGGAACTAACACTGTCGATTCTCCGTTGAGTTCGACTCGTTAAGGGACCGGTTCTCTCTCCGAACGTTCGCCGGAAACTCCAGCGACGTCATCTGCCGGCGGAACTCATCTGATAACATCGTCTTTGTTGTTTCCTGATCTCTCCACCAAATTCTTCTCCAGATCTGGGTTTTGGTCGCCGTTTTCATTCTCTCTCATGCTCAGTTCTCTCTCTTCTTCTAATCTCTTTCTGATATATTTTAGGTTAATGTTTATTTTACTTCATATCAATTAAGAATTTTAAGTTTTTGTTTTATGTAAATTATTGTTAGACCATTTTACCCTCCATTAAATCAAATTTGTTAATCTAAAATTAAAAAACTATTTTTTTTGCCACACCAGCTTTCTATGCCCCACACAAGTAGCCACGTCAACAATTGCTGACATGGCAGGTTCAATTTGTTGCAATTGAAAAAAATTAATAGTTCAATCATTTAATTAACAAAATTGAAAGGTGGATCACCGAAGTGGAATATGACCTATAGTTTAAGGTACTAATTCATATTTAAGCCTAATAATAATAGTCTAATAGAATATTTTTCAAATTAGGTATAATTAGGATTATATTCTATAAATACTTCCTGCAATATATAAGATAGAATTTCACTCTATCTTCAGTATATACTTTTAATTTTTGGGAAATTAGATAAATCTTCTTTCTTGTTATCGAATATATGGTCTCCATTATTTTATATAACGTATGATTTAGTTTTAAAGCATCACTCCTTTATTATAAACTAAAACTATTTTACGTGTCTCACTGTTCTATGATTTGATGGTGAATTTGACATGTTTGGCAGAAGGAACTTTGGTTCTATGATTGATATAATTCTCATTGTCGACTATGTCACTAAGTTAATTGCTCGATGTAAGTTCTATATTAAATTTTATTAAAGACTTAGACTTTTTTATTGTTTCAATTGGTTTTGAAACCGAAACCGCATCAATTAAAACCGTACCGCACACTTTAAAATCAAACTGCACCAATTACAAGCGATTTCGGGTACGATTTTGAATTTTTCAAACAGCACCTAAACAGTTTCGAGTGCGATTTGAATTTTAAACTGCACCATGCTCACCCCTGCTTATGATAGAAAACGAAGGGACATCGCCAAACCTTGGGGTCCACACTAAGTTTATTTATTATAGGAGCAACCGAGTAATAATGATACTAGTAATATTACTCGGAATTCCGTACAAAAGACACTTTCGTTATTAATCAAACCTTGGGGGTCGATTGAACTTTTGCCTTCAAAAGGACTTGCTTTCTTTCTTTAAGTCTGAGTTAAGGTCTCCGTCTGGGATTTCATCAGTTCAATCAGAGAAAAAGTCCAGATAAATCGCAAATGGGTTTTGTGGGGCTTCTCCATTTTGGCCTAAAATGCATGCAACTTCTTGCCTGGTAATTCCTTCATTTGCACACTTCAAGGAAAAAGGAAAAAGGAAAAAGGAAAAAGGAAAAAGATTAAGACTTTGAAAGTAGAGCAAACTTCTTTACTAATTTTTAGTCCTTGTGAAGTTCATTTTCTCTTTGATCTACCATTTTTTTTCTATATTTGAAGATGATCATATTCATGGGTTTGTTTATTATGTTTGTACGTAGCATGTATGTTGATGCAAATCACATTCTTGTGTTTAATTTGCAGGCCTTCACTTGCTCTGGGTTACCCTCTGTAAGTCTATATCCATCTTGAATGACTAGAAAGAGTAAAGTTTTGATGCTTCTTATACTCTTGATACATTCAATTTATGATTGGTTTCTAAAATTTTGTTTTCTGGAATGTTATAATTTTGATTTTGTTGGAGTTATTACTGATCTTGTTCTTTCACCAGATGTGCTTCAATTCGGGCAATCGAGACAAATTCGAATTATCACATGCGGAAGTTGGTTACATATTGGATTCTTTATTCATTGATTTCTCTTTTTGAGCATGCTTTTGAAAAACTCATCGAATGGTAATCACTGATTGTCTTTATGCTTCAATAGGTACTCTATTGTACGATGAAACTCAAAAGAAAACATGAATCCATTAAATTCTTGATTGTGTTTTTCGTAATTGCAGTCTCAACAATGAATTGAATTTTTGGTCCCTTATACTAAAAATCAACTTTACTTTTGCCTTATTCAAAATTTAATAGGGCTCAATTGTCTTCCTTCTGGGAAAGTTAGCCTCACCCATAAGTATGTGTGCAATCACCGAATTTTAAGTATAAAGGGTTAAATTATACATTGAATCACTTTTAAGTTTTCTTTCTATCTAGAAATGAATACGGAATTATGTGTTAAAAATTTGTCACCTTTCCCCCTACGTGGTTGTTTTTTTTCCTAATTATGAGAGAGATTAAATTTACTAATTTTTTTCCCATTGTCCATCTATATATGTCAGGGTTCCATTCTGGCCTTATATAAAGATATTAGCAGTGTGCTGGTTAGTGATACCCAACTTCGGTGGTGCATATAATGCGTACAAAAGCCTTGTACGTCCTTGTTTATCTCTGCACCTTCTTGAAGTTGTTATTATCAATTTGTTAAACAAGAAACAAGAGTTATCCCTCAAGGGAGAAACCTTTCTTGCTGTGGCTGAGAGATACGTTAATGAGAATGGAACTGAAGCTTTGGAAAATCTTATAGCTAAACAGGTACATTACATTTGCCTCTTTTTAGGAAGGTCTTGTTGATTAGTTGAAATTATCTATGTGATTGAAGCCTTGAAATATTTCTCAATTTATGGATAAAAGTCTACAGATTCCCCTCCACTTAGCTCATGCAAACTAGTTCACTATGATAAGAAATAAGCTAGTGGCAAAGTGACAAAGCGGAAAACGAGTAAATAACATAAATAATCACCGGAATTAAATATGGAACTTTGCGATCACAGGAGTGCACAATGGAGAGATAAAAGACTACATAACAGTCATCAGAATAATATGATAATTCAATAATAATGAAATTTGTTCCATAACCCCTAATCCTTAGAAATAAAATAAAATTTAATAATCTTAAAAATTAAGCCCAAAATATAAACGGACAAAAAAACAATTAAACTCACTAGGCTAACCTAAATAATAAATAAAATACAATATTTGTTTATCTCAAAAGATAAATTAAACTCAATTTATTGATAATTTTTCCCATGTAATTCCCCTTTTCTTCGAGAAAATTTGGCCACGAATTTTAAAATGCACAAGTATCAAGCACTAAGAGTTGGAAATTCCCTAACTCCTTTGGACAAATTTTGCACGATGTTGCTGCTTCATGATTTGTTTTTGAAAAAACTCTGAAATAATCAAAGCCTTCATATTGACCTGCACTTCAAACAAATGTTTAGGCTGATGAAATTAAAAATTTTCAAGGTTGCAAACGCAGGATTATGAACAATGATCAACAGTCTCAATTTCTACGCATCCTTATGTCCCATTGACTCCAAATCATGGTTCTCATCAACCACTAAGCTTGGTTTGTCTTTAACTATAACCCCTTCTTCAACCTCCTACTACGTGTATTTGACACTACTAGAAGGGACAAATCACATGATTGTGAAGTAGGATTGCTGGCACTATATCTTTCTTGAAATTTTTTCGCGCAGGCTACAAACATCTTGCAACTCCTTCTAACTTAATCAATTAGAACTGAAATCTCCTTTTGATGTTATTCTCTTGCTCTCCTTTTCTCGACTTGATAGCGATGTTTTAACATGTCAAGTCTATATTGTGCTTCAAGTCTATAATGTGCTTCCTCTAAAAAGATCATCATATTGGGATAACAAGTTTTTATAATATTCACTCTTAAAAAAGCTAATATAATCCCTTACTTGCTCAATTCGTGCCTCGGTAGCTTTAGACATTTTCGATATCAAGATAAACTCAAGTAAATATTCTTAATATCCAATAGTTGTATTTAAAACTTAATTATGGGATTATGGAACCACGGGAATCACTTGAAAAATAATCAGAGCTTTTTGGGCAAAGTTTGAAAGCTTAATAAAGATGTGGGGACTTATTATTAATGTTACTAAAATAGTATCTAACCAAAACTAAATTAGATATGTGCTACCTGTTGACACAGCGACAACAAGATGACAACTTGGTGCAAAAGCTTTGATTTTTTTTTTTTTTTAAAAAATTAAAGATAACTTCGACTAGTTTTAACCCACGATGAACGAACGGTTGCTTGCAATCCCCGGCTAAGCAGCTTCGATCAACATCATTCACATGTTGTCTCTAGCTTAATCAATAGAATCGTCCTTGTCGTGGGCTAATTCCTCCCACGCTCTAATACCAATTGACATAGCAGAAGACTAATAAAAGAATAGTAACAATCACATGAATTGAATGTATGAAACTTTGCAATCATACAAATTCACAAAGTGGGATAAATTGACTAAGCAACCACGATATTTGATAAAATTTGATTAATAAGAGTTGTTCAATAATAATAACCTTAAGAGACTATTTATACTACCTAAATACTAAAAATAAAATAAAATCTATTTAACCTAAGAATTAGGCCCAAAGATAAGCGGGCCCAAAAATAATTAAACTTACTAGGCTAACCTAAATAATAAATAAAAATACAATATTTGTTTAAAATTTTCATACATCCCAAAAGATAAATTAAACTCAATCTTTATTGATAATTTTCCCCGTGTCACAAGGATCCACTTTCTCCTTTTAAACTTTATATACCTCTATGTCATAGGGTGCCTTGCAAAAATTTGATGTGGAAGAGAGCAAGTCATTTGCAGTTGGGGAGAAAAAGGAAGTGACCATGCTGATTCAGGTAATCTGGTGCTTTTCCAAAATCTACAATTTAATGTATAGACCTGTAAAAGTGTATGTTAATTGAATAGAGATTTAAGCATTCTCATTTAATAGTTGGTGCCTTTTACTAGAACATTTTAATAACTAAATTACATTATATATTTGATTTAAGGTAATCGCTGTGGTTGAATGTTTTTTTCAGGATTAGTAAGTACGCATAAATTGTGCAATTATAATGTATCTATTTATTTGTCAAGACTATCATTAAATTAACCGGAAGGGAATTGATATTAAAACCACAAGCATTTTTTAGATTTCCATAATGGCTTAATCACATACATGATAAGCGGGTCCCAAACAGAAAGGGTTTATACAAATATGAAATATAATTATGGAAATAACGGTCCCTTGGTTGAAGAGTCAAGTCTAAAGAAGGATGTGTTTGCTACATCAGCAAATGCACAAATCAAGTGTACGAATTAGGTTTATGTGGCTCCCTGCTCCTTTTTATTATTTATTTAATTTTATCTCAATGTTCTTTTACAGGATAGCCATTTTATCATTTACTTAGAAATCATGTTTGGTTTCTCTTTTACAGCCCAAGAGCAAAGAGCCTATAGTTGCTCGAAAAGATATAAAAGGAGTGGAAATTCTTGAGGAAAATGCAGCAGCTCCAGAAAACAGTGTAAGCTTTCTTAAGATAAATACTATGAAATGTGTGGCCTGTAGGGTAATTTCACTTTTCCTCCATGGAGGTGTAGGCACATAACCCATGTGGTTTGAACTTCACCACATATATTACCTTGTGGTTTAAGGTAAAGTGTGACTCTGGACGATGAATGGTAAAACCAAAATTTATGGTTTGACTTGCACAACTCCCTCCCCCCCAAAAAAAGAGACTCCATTTTTCTATATCTAGTTTCAGGGTTAAGAATTAAATCCCTGATTCTAACCTTACATGCCATTCATGTAATGACTGTGTTAAACACCTTGGCCTAAATGGGATTGTTAGCATCTAAATGGTGGGGTTGCTACAAATAACTGAATACTTAAGAATTGTAAATTAGAATATGTTGTATATGTGGTGGATTAATGACTTTAAGTTCACTAAAACGGTCTCTGAACTCCTTTTGGAGTGGCAAGCAGCTTGAGAAGGATAATAGTTTGGACTTTTAAGAGTTAGCTACTTTACTCGGAAATGAAAGACCAGACTTTTATGTGATGTACAAACAACGAAGTGATATTGTCCCCTTCACATTCAAAGTGCCCCTTCTGAATCCATTTATTGTTAATCTCACTTTGCCACTTTTGCAGGTAAAGAATGTCGTCGACACTCTTTTCTCTCATATTGACGATGAAACTATAGCTATGGAAGTTAAAAATATGACACTGCCGGCAACTATTGGAGAGAATGCATTACCTGAATATCCTGTGTTAAAGTATGTTCAGAAAGAGTGGACTTGTGCTGTGTGTCAGGTGACAACACAGAGTGAGGAAACCTTGAATTCACATCTTCAAGGGACAGATCACAAGTCCAAATGTGAGGAGTTGAAAGCAAGAAAGCAGACGGAGAAAAACAAAAATCCCCCATCTGCCACCGAAAACAAGTTGGATCAATCTAAGCAAGATACAAAAGGTGTATCTAATGGTGGACTAGACAAAGAGTGGACTTGTGCTATTTGTCAGGTAACAACACATAGCGAGGCAATATTTAATTTACATCTTCATGGGGTGAAACATTGGTCGAAATGTGAGGAGTTAAAAGCAAGAGAGCAGACAGAGAAAAAAAGTAATTCCTCACCTAGCACACCAAAGTCGGATCAAGATACAGCGAGAGGTTTATCTGGAGGTGGACCAAACAAACAGTGGAGTTGTGCTTTATGTCAGGTAACACTACAGAGTGAGGCAACAATGAACTCACATTTTCAAGGCTCAAAACACAGGTCCAAGTGTGAACAATTGAAAGCAAGTGAGAAGGCAGCTAAAAACAAGAATTCCTCATCAGCAAACAAAGCAGATCAAACTAATCAAGATCATAAGAAAAATGTAGCTGCTGGTGGACTGAACAAAAACACAAGCAAAATTACAACGGTAAAGGTGCAAGCTGATGTGAATACTTTGAAACATTGGTGTAGTGTCTGCGATGTAACATGCTCCAGTGAGAGCCCAATGGCCTCTCACCTAAAAGGGAGGAGGCACTTGCTCCAGATTCAAGATTTGGCACGCGTGCATTATTGGTGCAATATCTGCGATGTAACATGCAAAAGTGAGATTGATATGGCCTCTCATTTAAATGGAGATAGGCACTTTTCCCAGCTTGAAGATTAGGGTCAGGCATGCCAGATGATGGCGTTCGTACGCAAGTAATGCCTGATTCTTTCTACTTTTGCTGTGGTATAGGATGACGTGGCATCGTTAGAATAGAACAAGTTTGATGATTATGTTCTGATTTATGTCTATGGTGCCTCTTATTTATCAACTTTTAACCAAGAATTATGCAGGGCCAGAGTTGCTTCGGTAAGTTTAGATCAAACAGAGGTGAACATAAATAGAAAGCATAAAGTGGCAAAGTAAATGGAAGGAAGACCATAATGTTATTTTATTGAAAAACACCTGAACACTACATTAAGGGAAATCATTAGGCACTTCTGTACAAAGATCATTCAAATGTGCACGAGCTTTATCCGTTTGTATGACTGCCGAATTCTTTAATAAAAATCAGGACTAGTGTGAGCCTAATTAAACTATACATTATTCGAATTAGGATTATCTCCGTTTCAAATGAAATAGAGTCTCCATTTGATGGTTTAGATTTAAAATGTGTTTGGAATGTGACAATTTAGGAGTGAGCATTCGGTTATTAACCGAACCGAATATACATTTCGATTATAACTGAAAATCGAATTTATACTGTTTAGAATATCCGAACTACATGATAACCGAATTAATTATTCAGTTATTCAGTTAATAACCGAATTTGATGCATCTTAATGCTAAACACTTGGATGCTTAATATCTGTTGCGCATCAACTTTTCCAGAATATTTTACCACTTATTCTTTTTTCTTTTTTTGGCTTTCAGAGAGAAGAAAAAGATTGAAGAAAGAACAATAATAATTAAGGTGACAAGGTGACAATCTTAATTATTCTTGTTCTTTCTTCACTCTTTTCACTTCTACTTTATCAAAATAAAAATTGTTCGGGAGTATTTTGGGTTCTTTACATAAATATACAAGAATTAAAAAATAATTACACCATTAGTGCATCAAAAAATAATTACAAAAATAATACACTTTTTTATATTTATTTACAATATTAGTGCAATTAGGATTCCTTAATTTAGGTAATTAGTATATGATTCAATTCATAATAATAAGGAAACCTAAAATCAAGGAGAAATAACTGCCATAAATAATAATTCAAATTTAAATATATTGGATCTAACAACAAAAATAAATTCAAATTTAAAATAATAATTTAAATTCAAATATTCAAAGTTACCAAACAAATCGAAAACAAAACAAAGAAGAAATCACGAACAACCAAAACAAATCGAAAAAGAAAAAGTCAGAGTTACCAAACCAGCAAGAATGGATTTAAAACGAATTCGGAGTAGCCGAACAAAAAGAAAATCACGAACAACCAAAACAAAACAAATCGAAGGAGAAAAAGAAGAAATCGGAGTTACCAAAACAAATCAAAGAAGAAGAAGTCGGAGTTATCAAACTAACAAGAACAGATCCAAAACGAATTCGAAGTAGCTGAACAAAGAGAAAATCACGAACAAATTATTTTTATGAATATTTGGTTACTCACAATAACTAAAATGGTTACATTTGTATGAAGGTTTGGCTACCAACTGCACCATATTCAAAATAATTTTATTTTTAAAAGGTTATTTATAAGTAATTAACGTCTACATAAATGGAAACTTAGACATGACATTTCGGATACCATCTGCACGTAACACTTGAAAACTGTTCTTAATTTTTTTTTATAATTAATTGGTAACCCAATAAAACTGAATTGATTACCATTTTATGAATGTTTGGCTACCAACTTATAAATAACATTCTAAAAATAAAATTATTATAAATATGGTGCAGTTGGTAGCCAAACTTTCGTACAAAGGTAACAATTTTAATTTTTATGAGTAACCAAATATTCATAAAAAATAAAATGCGTCTCTGCCACAAAATCGTTTTATGCACAAGCCTCTCACCAACTATAGTCCGTACGCATCTCACCTTTCATTGCCGTGGGCCGTGGGAGACTGATTATATCTGTATGAACACCAGGCACCAGCCACACAGCTTCATCCAAACACCACCGCGTTTCTCTTTCTTTTCGGACAGTATTACCCTATCTATTTTTCATAATTAACTCCAACATAACTGGCTCTCACCTTTTCTCCATCAATGGCTCTTCTGTCTTTTCCATACTTCTGTCCTGTCACCAAAATATCATCACTCATTTCTCCATTGGAACAAAAACAAACCAAAACCACCATTATTCTCTCTACTCTATCGACGACATGGCCGTGGTCGGAAACCAAAACCACCATTATGTTGCTGACAAAAATTCATTGTGTGTTGGTTGACTCATAAACATACATATATATATATATATATATATATATATATACACACACACACACACACACACACACACATACAGTCCCCTTCAGTTGAGGGATCCCTCAAATAGTGTTATTTGAGTGATAAAGCGTTTAACCGTTGGATTTGTTTTAATGACTTTATGTGACTGAGATTATTTTACATCTTTTAACCCGTTTTCTCCAAATAATCCAACACATCCATTAGAACTTATATCATGAATTCATCATTAGAATCCAAATCAATAATTTAACACAAAGAAAAAAATAATCCATTAGAACTTATAGCAAGAATTTATCAATGGAACTCAAATTAAGAACTACCCATTAGAACCTATATCTAGAATTCATCATTATAACTGAAATAAAAAATTACTCATTAGATGTTTGATTCTCTTGCTTCGTGTCTCTTGACTTTTCTTTTCTTTCCACAATAATAAGTCACACGAATTTTTACAAATCCATATTAAATCTGGAAATGTAATCTCAACTCAGATTTAAAAAACCCAATTCAAAAAATCCTCGTACATCTCCAAATCAACGCCCACAACCTAGATTTTGTTAGGAAAAAAAATTACATGGATACCTTGTAGAAATATAAATCTTACAAGTTGAGTTGAAATTTGTGAAAATGGTGGGTCATCTCTTCATCTCGAAAGGGTTGGTCTTCTCTTAGGCTTGCACTGGACTCTTCCTCTTTTTCCTTTTGCGTGCCTTAGGTTTTCTCCAGCATTGGATGTGTTGGGTTATTTGGAGAAAACATATTAAAAAAGATGTAAAATCTCAGCCACATAAAATCATTAAAACAGATTCAACGGTTGAGCGCACTATCCCTCAAATAACACTATTTGAGGGATCCCTCAACTGAAGGGGGCTATATATATATATATATATATATATATATATATATATATATATATATATATATAAAGAATACGTTGAATGAAAAAGAAGGGTGATGACTAACTAATGCATTTGTTCTAGATGAGGAGAGAGAGAAGAAGTTATGGGGATAACTAATCCCTAAATTAAGGAATCTTAATTGCATATTAATTCCCTAAATTAAGGAATTCTAATTGTACTAATATTATAAATAAATATGAAATTGTATTAATTGTGTAAATATTTTTTAGTACACTATTGTTGTAATTATTTTAAAAAATGTAATAGAATATATAATCTTTCGAGTATTTTCCCGATCCTCATGTGGGTTGAAGGCATGGGCTGTAACAGAGGAGATTGGACCCCTTGGGTCGAGGTCATGCAGAATGTTGAGGGTGTTCGGGGTCCGGCCTTCGAGTCCCTTGGGCCGAAGCCCAGACCACTATATATATGTGCGGTTGGATTGGGTCTGTGCAGTTGGACAACCCATGTGCAGAGTCTGGAGTTATAAGGGGTTTATATGGTTGAGGACTCTAGTCCTAAACATATTCGAATAAGATAACTCCAAAGGTAGTATTTGAATTGGATTCTGTTTACACTTTTTAAGGAGATTGTGTTGGACACAAATATAGGTAACTACCATATTTAGGAGTCATAATCCGACACGGAGAGGGATTCTAAGGAGGTGAGAATGGCTATAAATACATCTTTAAGCACAAAATATTTAAGCCTCCATTGTTAAACATTGTGAACGGCCTGTACTCATTCAAAACTTGACGTTAACAAAAATCTAGCAATAAGTTATTATAATTAAGTTATTATAATTAAGGTGACAAGGTTTCAGTTACAAATTATATGATTTTCAACAATAGCACGAATATCATGGGTTATTTTTAAAATCAGATATAACCCAAAAAACTTATTTTTAGTGCACATTAAAAGAGGGAAGAAAAATGAAAAAGAAAAAAAAAGGTAATAATTGTGAGTTTTAATTATTTTTTTAAAAAAATAGAATGGATAACAGAAAATAAAGGATTACTCCCTCCGCCAAAAGGTCGAGTAAAATAAATAAATTTATATTTGATAGTCTAAAAAATTATAAAAATAATAAATATTTTTATTTTTTATACTAATGAACTATTGAACTTGCTAAACGACTTCATTACTCCTCATTTTATAAACTTTATCCCATCTCCTGGGAACTAAAAAATTTGTACGGACGGAGGGAGTTTATAGAAATGGATAAACGGACTTCCTCTAGCGTCCAATGAGATATTGTGAATTTCAAAGGAACACACTGAGCTTATTATAGGAGTAATAATACTAGAAATTCCGTACAAAAGACAATTTCGTTATTAATCAAACCTCGGGGGTCAATTGAACTTTTGCCTTCAAAAGGACTCGCGTTCTTTGCAAGTTTCTTTCTTTCTTAAGTCTGAGTTAAGGTTTCCATCTGAAATTTGTAAGTCCAACAGAAACAAGTGATCAAATCACAAATGGGTTTTGTGGGGTTTCTCAGTTTTGGCCTAAAATCCATCCAACTTCTTGCTTGGTAAGTCCTTCATTTCCTCACTTCAAAGAAGAAGTAAAAAGATTAAAACTTGGAAAGTAAAGCAAACTTCTTTACTAATTTTTGGTCATTATGAAGTTGATTTTCTCTTTGATCTACCACTTTTTTCTATAATATTCATGGGTTTGTTTATTATGTTTGTTCATTTTGTTTCGTTTGAAGTCCCACTCCTGGGGGGAGTACGATATCATATTATCATCTCATAATTAAGTACATCATTGCTATTATATCCATCAACACACGGAAATGGTTATACGACATGTTTTTAGCTTAAAATAAAAATATTTCAACTTTAAAAAATAAAATAAAACTCTAGTCCTACTCCGGCCTACTACAGTTGCACCCTTCGAGAGGTGCAGTCCTTTGTCAACCTCACTAAGGGGTTGTTTGTTTAGAATTGAATAATTGAATGGTTGAATCGATCAGTCATTAAGTGCGTTTGTTTTATAAAAAAATCGTCTGAATGGCTGAATCGGTCAGATGATTGAGCTAAATGACTAAGTCAAATTTTTTTACTGAATGAGAAACTGAATAAAGTAAAAAAAATCTAAAAAATATATTAACTATTATATTAAGTAATATTAAATAAATTTATAATAACTTTGAATTTTTTCAGAGGGATAAAATAATAAAATTATTTCATTTAGATGTTTCAGACATATTAATTATCAAACAACTTTTTTCATTCAGATTCAGCTTAAGATTTATTCAGTTTTTATCAAACACTCCATTTGAGCATGATAAAATTAACCTAACAAACAAATAAACAAGATCCACATAAAAAGAAAAAATACACTTCACATAAAAAATGATGAAATAAATTTATCTAAGTGAAAAGAAATAAACTCACTTAAGTGAGAATCGAAATTAAAACCTAAAGATCGCGACAACTCAATCTTAATCACTTAATTAAAACCTCATTCACAATTACAATTAATTTGTACCGACCGAAAGAGTATAGAAATTGAAAAATGGAGGGAACGTAGCTTCCTCTAGCATCCAATGGGACATTGCGAATTTCAAAGGAACATGCTGAGCATATTATAAAGTGAAATAAACTCGAAAAAGAAATACAGTGAGAATGGCCTAAAGGTCACAACAACTCAATTTTAATAATTCGGTTTAAATCTTATTTATAATTATAATTGAGGTGATAATAAGGTTTTAGTTACATATTACTCCCTCTATTTTTAAATAATTGACGTTTTAGAAGAAAAAATTTGTTCTAATTTATTTGTCGTTTACAACTTTCTAGGAGAATAAATTACTTACTTTATTATATCACCCATACCTTCTTTCATTGTCCCAATTAATTTTCACCCTTAGTTTTAATAGTTTTCAACTTTTCATAAAAGGGTAGTGATGAAATTTCACATATATTTTAGTTATTAAATGATAGTATTAAATGACTTTTTTAATCTATGTACAAAAATATTAAACGACAATTATTTAGGAATGTAGGGAGTATACAACTAATTTTAACTAGATCACAACAATATTAGTATGTGTTATTTTTAGAATCTAGCATAATAAAAAAATTTATAATACACACCGAGAGAGAATACTAATAATTATAGCCATTTTTGAAACAAATAACAAACGAAGAAAATGGAAAAAAGAAGGAAGTGTATAGAAGAAATGGATAAATGGAGTGGAAGGTTGTTTCCCTCTAGCATCCATGGACTAGTATATAGTAGAAAACGAGGGGGCATCGTCAAACCTTGGGGTCCGCAACCGAGTAATAATAATACTAGTAATATTACTCGAAATTCCGTACAAAAGACACTTTCGTTATTAATCAAACCTTGGGGGTCGATTGAACTTTTGCTTTCAAAAGGACTTGCTTTCTTTGTTTCCTTAAGTCTGAGTTAAGGTCTCCGTCTGGGATTTCATCAGTTCAATCAGAGAAAAAGTCCAGAGAAATCACAAATGGGTTTTGTGGGGTTTCTCCATTTTGGCCTAAAATGCATGCAACTTCTTGCCTGGTAATTCCTTCATTTGCACACTTCAAAGAAAAAGGAAAAAGATTAAGACTTTGAAAGTAGAGCAAACTACTTTACTAATTTTTGGTCCTTGTGAAGTTCATTTTCTCTTTGATCTACCATTTTTTTTCTATATTTGAAGATGATCATATTCATGGGTTTGTTTATTATGTTTGTACGTAGCATGTATGTTGATGCAAATCACATTCTTGTGTTTAATTTGCAGGCCTTCACTTGCTCTGGGTTACCCTCTGTAAGTCTATATGCATCTTTAATGACTAGAAAGAGTAAAGTTTTGAAGCTTCTTATATTCTTGATACATTCAATTTATGATTGGTTTCTAAAATTTTGTTTTCTGGAATGTTATAATTTTGATTTTGTTTGAGTTATTTCTGATTTTGTTCTTTCACCAGATGTGCTTCAATTCGGGCAATCGAGACAAATTCGAATTATCACATGCGGAAGTTGGTTACATATTGGATTCTCTATTCATTGATTTCTCTTTTTGAGCATGCTTTTGAAAAAGTCATCGAATGGTAATCACTAATTGTCTCTATGCTTCAATAGGTACTCTATTGCATGATGAAACTCGAAAGAAAACATGAATCCAATTAAATTCTTGAATTTTTTTTAGTATTTGCAGTCTTAACAATGAATTGAATTTTTGGTCCCTTATCCTTAAAACCAGCTTTACTTTTGCCTTATTCAAAATTATTCAAAATTTAATAGGACTCAATTGTCTTCCTTCTGGGAAAGTTGGCCTCACCCTCAAGTATGTGTGCAATCACTTATTTTTAAGTATAAAGGGTTAAATTATACATTGAATCACTTTTAAGTTTTCTTTCTACCAAGAAATGAATAGGGAACTATGTGTTAAAAATTTGTCACCTTTGCCCCTACGTGGTTGTTTTTTCCTAATTATGAGAGAGATCAAATTTACCAAAAAAATTTCCCATTGTCCATCTATATATGTCAGGGTTCCATTCTGGCCTTATATAAAGATATTAGCAGTGTGCTGGTTGGTGATACCAAGCTTTGGCGGTGCATGTAATGCGTACAAAAGCCTTGTTCGTCCATGTTTATCTCTGCACCTTCTTGAAGTTGGTATCAATTTGTTAAACAAAAATCAGGAGTTATCCCTCAAGGGAGAAACCTTTCTAGTTGTGGCTGAGAGATACGTTAATGAGAATGGAACTGAAGCTTTGGAAAAACTTATTGCTAAAAAGGTACATTACATTTGCCTCTTTTTAGGAAGGTCTTGTTGATTAGTTGAAATTATCTATATGATTGAAGCCTTGAGATATCGCTTAATGTATGGACAAAAGTCTACACATTCCCCTCCAATTAGTTCATACAAACTAATTCACTGCGATAAGAATATTAGCTGGGGAAAAAGATCCCCCGCCCACCCCTTCTTTCTACTTTTAAACTTTACATAACTCCTTTTAAACTTTATATACCTCGTGTCAAAGGGTTCCTTGCAAAAATTTGATGTGGAAGAGATTAAGTCAGTTGCAGCTGGGGAGAAAAAGGAAGTGGCCACATTGATTCAGGTAATCTGGTGTTTTTCTATAATCTACAATTTAATGCGTAGACCTTTAAAAGCATATGTTAATGGCTTGCAGATTCAAGCATTCACATTTAAGATTTGTTGCTTTTACTAAAACATTCTAATAATTAAATTACTCAATACCTTTGGTTTAAGGTAATCGCTGTGGTTGTATATTTTTTTGGGAAATATTAATTATACCTAAATTGTGCGATTATAATGCATCTACTGATGTGTCAAGACAATCATTTAGATTAACTAAAAGGGAGTTGATATTAAAACTACAAGCATTTTTTATATTTCCATAATGGGTTAATCACATATATAGTACGCGGATCCCACACACATGTGAGAAAGGGTTTATACAAATATCAAAAATAGTTTTGGAAAAGACAATCCCCTAGTTGAAAAGTCAAGTCTAAAGAAGGATTTGTTTGCCACATCAGCAGATGCACAAATCAGGTTTACGAATTTGGTGTATGTAACTCCATACTCTTTTTTATTTATATTATTGTTTTTTTTATATCTCAATGCTCTTTTACAGGATGGAAATTTTATTCATTTACTTAGATGTCATGTTTTGCTTCTCTTTTACAGCCCAACAGCAAAGAGCCTATAGTTGCTCAAAAATATATAAAAGCAGTGGAAATTCTTGAGGAAAATGCAGCAGCTCCAGAAAACAGTGTAAGCTTTCTTAAGATAAATACTATGAAATTGTGTAGCCTGTAGGATAATTGCACTTTGCCTCCATGGAGGTGAAGGCACATAATCCGTGTGGTTTGAAATTCACCACCTATATTACTTTGTGGTTTAAGGTAAAATGTGTGTGGACAATGAATGGTAATGGTTTAACTTGCACAACCCCCTCCCCCCAAAAAAGAGACTCATGTTTTTCCATCTCTAGTTTCAGGGTTCAGAATTACATCCCTGATTCTAATCTTACATGCCATTCATGCAACGGCTTGGCCAAAATGGAACTTTTTAGCTTCTAAAGGGTGGGGTTGGTACAAATAACTGAATGTTTAAGAGTTGTAAATTAGAATAAGTTGTAATGTGTGGTGGATTACTGATTTTAAGTTTACTAAAACCTTCTCTAAATTTCTTTTGGAATGGCACACAGCTTGAGAAGGATAGTAGTTTGGATTTTTAAGAGTTAGCTACTTTACTCAAAAATGAAAGACAAACTTTTATGTTATGTACAAACAACAAAGTGATATTATCCCCTTCACATTCATAGTGCCCTTCTGAATCCATTTATTGTTAACCTATTTTACCACTTTTGAAGGTAAAGAATGTCGTTGACACTCTTTTCTCTCAAACTGAGGATAAAACGAGTACAGCTATGGAAGTTAAAAATATGACACTGCCAGCAACTATTGGAGACAATGCATTACCAGAATATCCTGCTTTAGAGTATGTTCAGAAAGAGTGGACTTGTGCTGTGTGTCAGGTGACAACACAGAGTGAGGCAACCTTGAATTCACATCTTCAAGGGGCGAAACACAAGTCCAAATGTGAGGAGTTAAAAGCAAGAAAGCAGACGGCGAAAAACAAGAATCCCTCGTCTACAACAGGAAACAAGTTGGATCATTCTAAGCAAGATAGAAAAGGTGGACTAGACGAACAGTGGACTTGTGCTATTTGTCAGGTAACAACACATAGTAAGGAAATATTGAATTCACATCTTCAAGGGGTGCAACATAGGTCCAAATGTGAGGAGTTAAAAGCGAGTGAGCAGACAGTAAACAAGAAGAATTCCTCATCTAGCACACCAAAGTCGGATCAAGCTAATCAAGATCCAACGAGAGGTTCATCTGGGGGTGGACCAAACAAACAGTGGAGTTGTGCTTTATGTCAGGTAACACTACAGAGTGAGGCAACAAGGAAATCACATTTTCAAGGCTCAAAACACAGGTTCAACTGTGAACAGTTGAAAGCAAGCAAGATGGCAGCAAAAAACAAGAATTCCTCATCAGCAAACAAAACAGATCAAACTAATCAAGATCAAAAGAAAAATGTATCTGCTGGTGGACTGAACAAAAACACAAGCAAAATTACAAACGTAAAGGTAAAGGTTCAAGCTGATGTGAATACTGGAAAGCATTGGTGCAGCATCTGCGATCTAACATGCAACAGTGAGATTGATATGGCCTCCCACCTAAAAGGGAGTAGGCACTTGTCCCAGATTCATGATTTGGCTGATTCGTCAAGTGTACATTATTGGTGCAATATCTGTGATGTAAAATGCAATAATGTGATTGATATGGCCTCTCATCTAAATGGAAATAAGCACGTGTCCCGTCTTGAAGGTTAGGGTTGACTTTTTTAGGCATGCCAGATGATGGCGTTCGTATGTAAGTAATGCCTGATTCCTTCTACTTTTGCTGTGGCATAGAACTGTGGCATCAGTGGAATTGAACAAGTTAGATGATTATGTTCTGATTTATGTCTGTGGTGCCTCTTGTTTATTAACTTTTAGCTACAAGTGGTTCCTGGAATTCTTCGGTATTTACAATAAGATAGACATGGAGAATTATACAGGACCACAGTTGCTTTGGTACGTTTAGATCAAAGAAAGGTGAGCATAAATAGAAAGCAAAAAGTGGCAAAGTAAATGGAAGAAGACCATGATGTTGTTTTATTGAAGAGCACCAACACTACATTGAAATCCCTGGAGGGAAATCTCTCTCTTGCTAGTCCCATAAGGGAAATTATTAGGCACTTTTGTACAAAAATCATTCAAATATGCATGAGCTTTATCTCTGTATGATTGCTGAATTCTTTAACAAAAATCAGCTCTAGTGTGAGCCTAATTGAATGTTCCTTATTGAGCATAATTTTAAGATGCCCCATAAGTAGAGTGAAATATGTTACGAGTCAAATCTTAAGTCCGAATTAAGTTATATAATATTAAGATGCAATTTACTACATCAATAGTTCTTTTTGAGTTATCTTAGCTCAAGTCCGAATTAAATTACATAGTATTAAGACGCAATCCACTACATCAATAGTACTTTTTGTGAGTTCTTAACTCATCACATGGTCATCTAAAAAATAATGACTAAAAGTAATACTAGTACTAGTTTTTGTGTTCTTATATACATATCAAAGTATCTTATCCACATGTTCGTTTGAGGGATTGGAGTGCTATAGCATTAATGTTTTTTTAAAAAAATAACTTTAATAAAATTTGGAATAACAAATAATTTTAGTGAGAAAGACGGAGAGAGAGGAGAGGGGGAGTGAGAGAGTTTTATATAAAATGTATGCCTAACTAATATTTTTCCTTGCAACCACACAACACAGAAACTTGAAATTTGGACTAGAACTATAGATTTTTGAGAACTATTTGAGATTTCTAATAGATCAACACTATTATGTACACAACAAAGATAGCCAGACATGCAATGAAACCTTCAGCCCCCTTTCCCCACTTGAAGTTAAAGCACAAATGTTTCAGCTGCGCTACTACAAAATACTGAAATGAATGTGCGAAATGGAAGGTAAGTTGAAGAAGACCAAGAGTATTAACAGCCTGCTAAGGTTGGTTCGCAATAAAGAACTAATTAGTCATTCCGGGTCCACCCATGGGATGTTGACATCGTCTGCAATGCTTCACCACTACTTGGAAAATCCTTTGTCTGGGATACTCCACTGCTACTCTGGATATCTTAGGATTGCAATGGCTGGGATACCCTACCGCTACTCTGGAAATCTTTTGATTGCTGTGCCATAGTATCCGTATCACTACTCTGAATATCATTTGATTCTATTGCAAGAGATGTACCATGGTTAGTCCGAATAGTATTTGATTGTAATCCATCAGTACTTGGCAAATCATTTGAAGGTGATGCCAGGGATACACCATCGCTATTTGGTAAGTTGTTCAATGGCGTTACCAGAGATGCTCTATCGCGATACTGAAAATCCATCCACTGCTGAACCACTGTTTTCATCCTGGTGAAAAAATGAACTCCAGACTTGCCTGCCATTAAGGGCAACTCTTTAACTCAAAACATGCAGAAACATAACATACCCGACATCATGAAACTGTTTCAAAAATATGCTTTCAGGTTTAAACTTCTCACCGAAGAAGTTGAGATCTCCAGAAAAACATGACTTGGAGCCAGCAAAAGAGAAAAATGGCAGCGACGCTGGGACAGGAATATTTGTTCCAACCTGAATTGAATGCAATTCACATTAAAACTTCATACAGAACCTCCTAACAAGGGATATAGAAAGTGTTGACATGGTGAAATGATTGGTTGGGGGTCTAAAAAATTGCAAGTGTGCCAACAAGACGTGCATTACTTTTAAATGGATTTCCATAAACTTTTAGCAGTTTTAGAATTAAACTAATCTGAAGAACCTGCAAAAGTTTTATTTTTTGTTTGTTTTTACAACTTAAGAATCTGCAATTAATTTCTCAACACTGAAGTGAGCTGAACCTGCCCAGCATTTATCTCAGTCTGGAATTTCCTCGCAGTTGCTAAGGATGTTGTGAATATGGAAGCTCCTATACCATAATAGCTGCCAAGAAGAGCAGGATAACTATAAAGACAGAATGCAAAAAAGAAATCGGAATTTCAACATAAAATTCCCAAGAAGTTATCAAGAATGTACTTATTTCTGTTAACAATACTGATGGCCTCATCTAAGCTGTCAGCCTAAACATAAGAAAGACAATGAGAAGTATATATGTTAAATTTTGAAATTAGTATCGAACAACATCAAAATATTGCAGTGGAAGGGGTGATATACCAACCTGCATACAAAGAAGAACTGGGCCAATAATTTCCTCCTGTGCATATGAATATCAACTGTTATCAAGATTCAAATCTCTTCTCCCACTGTATAGCACAAAATCCAAGATCCACTGAGACCATGAAAGATGGAATAAGATACCTTGTAACAGTCCATGTTGTTTGTGACGTCACATAAGATGGTGGGACCAATAAAATTGCCCATTTCATAATTTGGAACCTATTAGCCAGCCATAAATAGGTAAGTAAAAGTAGACAAGACGAGACATGTTTAAAATATGAAACAAAACTTGGACAAAAGCAAATTTCTTCTAAGCAGATTGTTAAACTACAATAAGGTCTGATGAAGTGCAGTGTCATTCAGGGGCAGAAATTTGGTGACTTAATTTCTACCAGTTACTTCTCAAATGTACTCATATAGAAACTAATGCTTTGCAAAAAGGTCCATCAGTAACAGACTCGAAATTAGTCTAATCACAAATTAGATATCAATGACGGTGACTCCCGATCTGATATGTGCATGGGTAAACAGTGTTCAGGGATCACTAGTTGACGACATGTAGCCGTTAGATTCATCCTTCATTGTCATAGTTTGAGAATAAGCTTGTGGGTTCTCAGTTGTTCAAAGTTTAAACAATTCAAATGGATTACATTACATGAGCTTCAGAATTGAAACACTAGCTACCTCTTGTATACGCTGCATATATAATTACCCTTGGAAAATCATCTTCCTTTTACCTTTCTTTGATAAGAAAAGTTAGCCCTTTGAAAACTCTAAAAAAATTTCCCCAACTGAACAAAGCCTTGTAAGATTACTCTAGGGATTACTATGAGAAACTTTCTCTGCCTTCCTATGCTAATCTGTCATGGTCCCTATCTGTGTTAAACCACAAACTAATTATCTCTTCAAACAATTAAAACTTTTTTTTTGGGGGGAAAAAATAAAAATTTGAGCTCAATTTATCAATATTAAGAGTGTTATCAATAGTGATCATGTCAATCTTCTTTGTGGATGTAATACATAATGATCACGCGACTCTTCCATGTCATTGCAGTTGTTAAGTATCTTTAGCTGCAGCTACTTTGCAAGGGTCATATCTAGTTTAACACAAACTATGACATTTGTCTTCACTCCATTGTACATGCCAATTTTGATGTTTGCATTCTTAGCATTCTCATCAAAAATGATCATGTCAGTCACTCTTCCTTGTGGTGCAGTTGATAAATATATAAAAACAATTTTTATCTATATTTATCTTCTATTATTGCCACTTTTATTGCCAAATACGTTTTTTTTATTCACCTTCATTCTTACAGCACACCTGTGTTAGAAAATGTGTTGCAAATAATCTTTCTCATAAGTAGTAGCAATGCTTATTATATGAAATTATTTCACTTCCATAACTGCCCTTCTCCTTTGGCATTTTAACTAGTATATTCACAATATAAAAAGATTAAAATAGAGTTCAGGGCACATCATATGAATCAGAAGAGTAAAAATAAATAGGTAGAGATTGAAAAATTAAATACCACAATCTGCCTCCCATCAAGAATTAGTCTGGCACCAGTATCAACACCAGCTTGGATCAATTTGCATATCTTTTCCTTGGCCTGTATATGTCACATTATTTCAAAACAGATGGACAAGCATCAAAAGAATTTTAAATCACTAAGGCTGGTATCCATAGAACAATTATGCAATGGTTTGTGACATACAATATGTTATTCCAATTTTAAAACTAATGTTACGGTCGTTAGTCAATCCATT
Organism: Panax notoginseng; assembly: GCA_016801055.1. Lineage (NCBI taxonomy): Eukaryota > Viridiplantae > Streptophyta > Magnoliopsida > Apiales > Araliaceae > Panax > Panax notoginseng. Next base: position 10,683,583 of record CM029019.1, read on the forward strand.
TGTTACCCTTCTTTGGTTAAATATTAATGGCACAAAGATATTGGTACAAGAAATAAACTTAGCATAGACCTGCTTGCTAATCACGGGACCAAGGTCGGCATCAGCTTCAGTGCCTGCATTTACTTTGAGGGCTTTGGTTCGCTCCACTAGTTTATCTTCCCTGGAAAATGTAATAACATATCTGGTTATACAAATGTACAATGACCACGCTGAAACTTCACATTGTTTATCTCAACCACTCTATTTAATTTATGGGAAACAAATTATCAATGGGGAAAGGAACTGCTGAGACGAATAAGAAGAAAAAGTAGGGGTTGGGGGAATGTGGACATGTCTTTGGCCGACACCATATTAGACACTAGTGACTAGCTAAGACACTATACTGCAAATGATATTAGATGGGACAAGGTGCAAGCATCAATCTATACAAGTAATAAGTAATGACAATTGTCTGCATAATATCTGTTGAATATCATACTTCCTCTGTCCTAAAAAAAGGCACTACTTTCTTTTTCAAAAATTAAGGTTGTTTGCATAGGACATACTTTGACTATTTTTTTCAGTATTTCTTTTTTCATAATAAAATTTAGTCTTTAAAATTTGAAATTAAAAATGGGATCATAAAAATAAATCATATGTAAGTATGTTCTATCACTTCTACAGTTCTACACACAGTCACAAACCTTAATATTCCCGCAGGAGTGGAGAGGAGTTGATAAAAAGATTAGTACTATATATTTAGGACGGTGGGGGTCCATTATTTTTCTTACAAGAAAATTGGCATATAAAAGAGTATGATAAAACTTAAAGGACTTAAATGGGTTCATGTTATTTGGAAAAACAGAACACATTATATTATAAGAATTGATTATGCCAAGTGCGTTGAGACTTGAAAGAGTAACCTGACCCGTTTCCCACTTCCTAATATAGTTCATGACACAGTAAAACCAAGTCAAATTGGTGGCTTGTGACATAAATTTCACTCCTTGCACTCAAACAGTGTATAAAAATTTACTCCAGACGGAATTATTTTCAAATGAAATTGTTCGTAGGAAATGCAAGCAAAATTTGTCACACCATAACTTAACCTACCTTATAGTTTATCATTATGGCCAACAAATGGATCTGTAATCCTATATCAAATTTAAATCAGCACGAAGAGGTGCAAGGCAGAATACCATGATTTTGAGCCTCCAACAAAGACAACTGTGCTGATTGCGGTGCATCTTTGTGCTGCAGCACCAAAACCTGCGGTGACTAGAGCATCCAAAGTAGCACCCAAGCTTGCATCAGGCATGACTATTGAGTGATTTTTGGCTCCAGCATTGGACTAATGAATATAGCCATGTAGTCATCATATATCAATCTTTGGGTGTAAGAGCAGCAATATTTGCACATACATTACAAGAGAACTGGATGTTTATAACAGGAGAAAAATGAAGAACAATTACCTGAATACGTTTCCCAGTAGCAGCAGCCCTTTCGGTTATATATGTGCCAGCCTTGATACCAAAAACAAACAACAAAACAAAGAAAGAAGATATTTCACAAGGACAAGATTAGATAATAATCTCAAGTTCAATCCTAGTGCCTAAAAGAAAATAATGGTAATAAATTGTTTTGATGCATGCATTGTTGTATTAGATCGAGATCCAAAGGTTCTTTCTCTGGGACTAACCGAAAGTACATACATAATTATGTTTATACATAGATCCAATATAAATGTGAGAAAGAATACAAAATTGAAAGACAGATATATGTATATGTCACATAGTCAGGAACACATAAAAAGAAAACAGATTCACAGAAATAAGACAGCTGCTTCCAAAAATGAAGTAAATGCTTTACTATTGAGCAAACATATGTTAAAAATGGAATTCAAAGAGTGACATCGTATAACACTTTATCAAATTTATAATATAGAAAATGACCCTCATGTATATAATAACCACGTGAGCTATCAAACATAACAAGCATCCTAAATTCTAATGCCACGTACTCGTGTGTTTATGGTGAAAGTCTCACAGCAAGAAGCAGCATAAAGACCATTGATTCTATATCCTAATTAATTAGGATTCATATGTGATGAAGAATTTAGACACCTGCTCTAAGGGGGAAAAAAAGAAATTTAATAAATCATTATTCTTCATTGTTAAGCACTGGATGCTGCTCAAGAAGGGTGCAGATGTTGCAAGACTTTTGATACGAGTGAATTACACCAATCAAACCAAGCAAATAGGTACTGGTACATATACTGGTTGAGACACCTATATGTATACTGGTACATATACATGTGATTTACATGACATATTCTTCTTAAATTATAAAATTGAAAATAAAAACTGTTGTGTTCCTGTCCATGAAATTAGAATTAGGCGAACTGAAATTTTAAAGCACACAAGCATTTGATACACACACAAGTTTGTCTAATGTGCCTAATGTTGAAGATTCATCAGGATCACAAGATCTGACAGGAATCACTAACTAAAATTAAATATTAGAGTGCATTGTCATCAAACTTTTTCATGTTTTATTTTGATAAGTAATGAGTGTGCATTATCATCAATCACAAGATGTTTTTACTCAACTCAACAATGCCTTTAATCTGAAACTAGTTGGGTAGGCTACATAATGCTTTTACAAATTGTGTTTCATGTTGTTCAAACTATTTATAGAAGATAATAATTTGCTTTGAGAAAGAATTCACAGTTCCACTAAAATTAGGTAAATTAGGTATTACGGTATAAGAACTCTTAGAATTGATAGAAGCCAAGAATTAACTAACACAGAGATAGGACATTATGGTATTGTGAGCAAGTTTCTCAAACACTACTCTGGAAAATAGTAATCACATCCATCTAGATATAAGTAGAGAAAACTTACAGTTTCTGGACCAACAAATGTAATGGCCTTTATTTCGTCATCATCACATATGGCATTAACAATATCCTGGTCAAATTGAGAAGGAAATATTAAATGGAAAATATAACAGTTAGAGACATCTATGCATTAGAATATGTACGTGTCATGTGAAACAGTCCGCCAACCAGGGAATCCAGAACAGGGAGACTATGTATATTTAGTTCTATCATAAGTTTAGAACACATCAAAAGTACAAGGTTTAATGACATACAGGTAATGATCATTAAACATGCCATATCACCCCATCAGTGCATTTCTAATCAACATAAGGCAACTTCAGAAAAAATAACCGTCAATGACGAAGTAGAGCTCACATTGGTGCCGTGAATAATGTTTAAGACACCGTTAGGCAAACCCGCCTCCATTGCTAACTCAGCCAATGTCAAGCAAGCCCCTGATCAACAAAAAACCATATTACTTGTTTAAGCGTAAAGAAATGTAAAACATACATACACAAATTTTCTAGGAACAGAAATACCAGAATACATTTCACTGTCAGAGTCTATGTTAATTCCCCATACCCTCAAAGGCAGCTTACCCGTATTCTTACCCTCTTCTTGAGCCTTTTCTTCTTTTGGCTTCGTGAGGTGTACTATTTTTATTGGATAAGTAAAAGACTATATATAAATGAAGGCATTTGTAAAAGGGAATGCCACCCGAGTACAAGCAGAGTATACAAAAAGTATGAACAACAGCCCAACAAACCTTACAAACAGGGAATACATTTGCTTCTTGAGGTGTTTCCAGGATCGATTGCAAATTTTATCGATTTTTAGGAGTGTTTGCTCAAGGGCATAATGTAGGTACAGTTGGGAGGTTTTTTGTATATGCAGGGGCTTTTTTGGTCTTAATTGGGCATGGGCGTGCCTTTAGTTTCCCTTATATGTTGTGTATGCTGCATGTCTACGTGGTTCTCCCCCTTTTTGGCCTATTTTAATGAGCAATAATATATCAACAAAAAATTTAATCTTTGAAAAAGTTTTTATTATATTTGTTATTTACCTAGCAAAATAATAGACATAATCATATACATATATAAATGACTTAAATACAATCTGCATCCCAAAGTTTGTAAGTTGTTTAGGTTTGCACCAATGTTTAATATGTATTTAAGTGCACCCCAAAATTCTTTTCGGCTAAACAAAAAACAGTTTGTCCATAATCAATAAATCATAACCTAAAAATATTAACATCCAGAACTCTGGAAAGTACAGGAGGCGAGAGCAGCACAGAATGGTCAGAAAAATGTTTCACGCACAGGTGAGTGGCAGTGTGTGGCTGTAACATTTAGTGCTTTGTGATCATTTTTCCAAGGCAAGAAACCCTATTTATTCGTATTTTTAATTCATCAACGATTTGTCGATTTCTTCATCAATTTGTAAAATCGGACTATGCACCATTAGCGATTCTGCTGACATTAGTGGCACATTATTGATTATGCTGATATCATTATAAGTTTTATTTTATCTAGTGATGGTTGTGCTAAGGGGATGTAGGCTATGAAACCAACTTGGAAGGTGTAATAAGTATGTAGAAGATATGAGAGGAGAAGAGAAAAATAAGGAAACAAGAAAGAGAGGAAGTGAGCAACTTACAACACCATATCCCATATATATATACATATATATATATAGAGTCCGGATCAGGTTCGTACTCCCGGACCGGACTAAAATCCGGATTTTTTTTTTTTTGCTTTTTTTTTTTAAAACAACTAAAAATAAATAAATAAAAAATTATGGAATTGAAATTTTTTCATAATACAGTGTTTTGGGTGTGATTTGGGTACGTATAACAAAATATGGTGGTACATTCTGTGCAGAATGTACCACCATTTTTTGGTATAGGTATCCAAAACACGTCCAAAACATTGTATTATGAAAAAATTTCAGTTCCATAAAATATTAAAAAAAAATTTAGTTGTTTTAAAAAAAAAAAATGGTTCGTTTTTTATTAGGTCCGGACTCCCGGACCTGATCAGTTCTGTATATATATATAAATATATATATACGGTCCGGATCTTAAGCTCACCCTTATTCAACTTACCCGAGCTCACCCCCTTTTAGCAACGGACCCGGCGACGGTTCAGTCATACAACTGTCGTCTATACTTTTAGCGACGGACAACATATAGCATCGCTAAAAGTATAGACGACGGTTGTATGACCGAACCGTCGCCGGGTCCGTCTCTTAAGGGGAGGTGAGCTCGGGTGAATTGGATAAGGGGTGAGCTTAAGATCCGGACCGTATATATATATATTACAAAGTATCCAACTTTTTTTTTTGATGAGTACAAAACTATCCAACTTAAAAGGTTCCGAACTTAGAATAGGATATGAATAAATTGACACATACTTAACAAATTCCTGCTCTTGAATGTAGTTAATAACGATACCAAAATGATCAAGGAATTCATTAATTAAACACAGAATGGAGACAAAATCACCTGGATCTTTCTCTGATGGCTTTAGTATAAAAGTATTGCCGCATGTTACTGCAATAGGAAACATCTGCAGGAAAACTATACATTTTAGTTATAATATCAGGAGGGCACTGAAATCTCTCAAGCCCCAAGAAAACCATTTATCTAATTAAGGAAGCTTAACACATAGCAAGAAAAGGCCATAAAGATGCTACTAATAGATTTTGTCTCAATAACACCCTAGCCAGAAAGGCAGAAACTTGTTGGCAAGCTCACCAAGGAGGCACATAAAGTACTCATATCATCTAGAAAGTGAATAGGACTATAGGAGTACCATCCATAAAGAAACTACAGCAAAGAAGAGGGGCACGAGAAAGAGACAAAATTAAAAGTATTTACAGGCTTACCCACAGTGGAACCATTGCAGGAAAGTTGAAAGGACAAATCCCAGCACAAATACCAAGTGGCTCTCTTATGCTGTAAGTATCAATTCCATTCAATACATTCGAAACAAACTCCCCCACTTGCAGATTTGCAATTCCACAGGCCTGTTCTACCACCTCTATGGAGAAATAAATCCAAAATCTTAATAGCTCGGACATCAGAAAATTGAGATTAAGATCAATATATTTTTTGAAATTATAAGACACAAATGATACTAACCAAGTCCATAAAGCAAATCACTATGTGCATCCTTCAATGTCTTGCCCTGCTCGATAGTTATATTCAGGGCAATCTTGTCCTAGGCCATAGTTACAGTGAGCCAAATTAATAAATAAAAATTAGTTGAGAAAATAGTAAATGAGACTCCAGTAAAAACTTACAATGTCTCTTCGAATAAGTTCTTGAAACTTGAACATAATCCGTTGACGAGTTGTAAGTGCTGTGTTTCGCCATGACGGAAAAGCCCGTTTTGCTGCAAAGACTGCAGCCCTAAATTCTTCAGAGGTAGTTACAGGAACTTGAGAGATGACTTCTTGTGTTGCCTAGTGTTAATTGACAAAAACTTCTTCGAATTATTGCCAAAATTTACAAAAAAAAGAAATGTAACTTTTTTGGATTTCAAGTACTTACAGGGTTTATAACATCGATGGATGTTGATGATTGTGAATCAACAAATCTACCTCCAATCAGATTCGGAACCCTCTGAAAGACATAGAGGATGAGTTCTAGTCAAGTCCTAAAAAACACGCTAAAAAATAAACACCCATCACCCCCTTCCCACCAGAAAAGACGAGCCAAGAAAAAAACCAATGATATACGGTAGTGTTATTCTTTTCCTCTTTTGGTGTGTAGGGGTGGCAGGAGGCATTAAGTCAGAGGTGCTACCATCTCTTTTCTCTTCTTTCCCAAATTATTTTATTTTTGATAATTCCAGTTTAGATTATTATTCTAGTTTTTTTCTAGTACATTTCTTATTTCTTAATTTGTGACTTCGGGGTACAGATTGAATGCAGGAATCAAGCTGAAGGCACATTCGAGCAAGTAAACTTGCAACACAGCTTATCCTTCAAACCACAACATCACGCACACCCAAAGAATGGTATAGATAAAAGGGGAGGGACGAATGAATGACTGATGCTTGTCTAGTTCAAATGTTCAATTGATGCAGGTGCAATTATGACATATTTTGGAGCAAATTACTTTTCATTCTACAGTAATTTATAATTTTATACTATCTCTATCCTGCAGAGATTTACCCCATATTTCTGGGTTTTTAAGAATGGATTTTAAGATGGCACAAAAGTATTTATACATTATATTTCTATTATCAATATTTTTGTATATTATATTCTCAACAATATTAAAAATAAATTGAAAAATTAGTGTATAGACTATAGCCATGTTTTTGGCACATCCTACATCCCGGTGAAAATAACCTTAAATAAAGTGGTCAATCTTATGCAATGGAGTGAGTATTATTTAGGGGTTCAAGTAATTTTCTTTTTTTATTTATTAAATTAAATTGTGTGACTAATAAGATTACAGCTACTGAATGACTAGGTTTTATTTTCTTAAGGTTTTCTTTCTTGTTTTCTAAGAAATAGAGGCCATAAAGCGCTATAAGGAACTTTTAATGATCAGAAAGATATTGGATTCTTTTTTCAAAAAAAGAGGAGATTTTATAAAGATGACAAAGAGGAATTGCAATGCATATGAAAGACAAGAAGTCCTCCGAAAAGAAAACAGGTAGAAAGATGACATCCCAGTGTCAGTCAAACACCACCTCCCAATCAATATGACCACTACATTACGAAACTCCTCGAAAAGCTTCCATTGAGGAGGCCAAACAGACACACATAAGAAACCCATTTCCAAAAGTAAACCAACAATCATTGACCAATCACAAAAATCCTGGCATTTTTTCTCAAGGCAGATCCTCCTCCCCCCTTTTCCCCACTACAGTGCAAAAAAAATGATAAAAGAAAGAGAAAAAAGTTGGTTTTAGCATTTGAGCTCTTCCAGGAACTCTAAGGTTTTGCTTATTCAGCACATTTTTAGAGGTTTTTGATTTGTTTTCCTCTAAGAAACTTAGGCTCCAAGATGAATGGAAATGGGAATTCTCCACCTTGTGCTACCGGCTACACCAAACAAAAATGAAAAAGTTGGAATGTAAAACAAATACAACTATGACTCTATGAGTGGTTTAGCCTATAGACTCGATAGCATTATGGATCAAGACCAGAAAACTTCTAACACACCATAGAAGAAAATTTGATATATCAAAGGAAATGTAAGCTAAGCGGAGTTCTCCGCCAATCTATGGTTGTTACACAGAAGATGATAATGCGGCTGATTTTGGTAGTACCTTCATAATAGCCTCTTGATTACTTTTTTATGCCCAGTACTGAAATATGTAAGTTTTGCAATTCCCTCCTAAACACAACGACGGTCACTTTTGGTGATTTTAAGCAAATTAGGAAGTAATTTTACCTAAAACCTTAGTTTATGATTAGTTTTCCATTTTACCAACATTGTAAAAAATCCCACTTTACCCTTAGGATAATCCAATTTTAATATACACAATGTGCTTGTACTTGGTCCACCATTTTAAAGGTACTGTGATCTTTTTGTCATGCAGTCCCTTAATCTTATGAGAGTGCAATTATTATCAAACAATAATATAATTCAAAAAATGACCATCTTTTCGAAACAGAATAAGTATCTACCTAACATCAAAATAACTAGTTCACTAAAACAAACAGAATGATTTATAAATAACTTTTTGAAAGGGTTGGTGAAATCTATAGAAATGAATCAAATTTCTGAAACGTCAACTTAAAATTTCATATTCTAAGACATCATGACAATACCTCGACCTTTATGTAGCTTATTTGAAGATGTCTCCGTTCCCCATAGCGTCCTACTTGCTAAGGAATATTAAACAACGTACTTATTGGATAATACAGTATTAAAAAGAAAATTTAAAAGAAAGTTTAAAAAATGCCGAGAGATTAGGTTGGAAATACAAAGATCTCAAACGAGGCCTTCACAGAACTGCTTAAAATCAGTAAGTGGCATTGACATTATCGAAATAGTTTCCAAACTACTAGAAGATACAGTTTTGGGCATGTGTCTTACTAAAGTAGAGATTTCTGGCTGAACTATATATTGTGGATATTGTGTTTAAGGGGGCTTACATACTTGAACACCACCTGAATAAAAATTAATGGATAAACTAGACTTACCAGGACCTTGAGAAGGCAGGGAGCATGGTTCATACTACTCCCAATACTTAAAAAATTGACCTTAAACCACTTTGATTATCTTTCTGTCTCTCACTCTTCCCACAATAAGTTAAGAATAGGCTTTGAGTTTAGTTGAATGTAAGCTTACTGAAGGGTAGCGTCTCTTCCAAGATGGCTCAGCAGTAGATGTAGAGGAATGAGAGTTCCCCTCAGCAGACGTCTCAGGTCTCAACGTTTTCAATCTTCTTACTGCACAGAAACATACAATAATCATTTGTGAAAGAAAGTACAAAAAGAAGGATTAAAGTATAATTACTGCCAGTTTTTCTGCAAAGAACATGAGTAGAGAACTGTTTGCTTTGGAAATTATACTGAAGTTTCTACTTCAAATGACACAAGTAAATGCCTTTTCCTTTTCCTTGTTTAAATAATAATGCAATATACAAATACCTATGTAAGAACCATCAGAGAACCTCTTTGCTCCTGCCAATCTGGCCTAAATTAGAGTTGGTGTCATCATCCTTCACAACGGCACAGACTAAACTGGGTAGTAACCCATGTGCATGAGATGTATACAGACAAACAATTTAACTAAAAAGAAAAAGAAGAGAATATTCTACTATTAACAGGTTTATGGTTCAATACATTCAGGTAATGCAGAGTAAATGACATTGAAAATGCAAATTCAGAGCAACAATCCTACATGAGAAATAGTTTCTTAGAGCATCTGTAACACCTTTGTTTAGATAAGTTCACTCCCATGTCTCACACAAGCAGAGATCGAGCACAATAAAGAAGTGCAGAATATGGACAAGATTGCAAAAGAATATCCCCACTTGTTGCATAGGAGGCACAGTAATCCATAACAGGAAACCTAGCACTATGAAAGTATTGTCCATTTCTCAATTCAATAATTCAGTAAGTATGATGACTAACTATTACCGGGACAATTGACCGGCACAGGCAGGTTATAGTCCACTTAAGCCTGTAAAAGGACAATTAAAACTCAAGCCAAAACCCAGAACTAAGCCTTGCTTCTTGGCATCCACATCGACAGATCTAGCATATATATTAGCCTGAAATTATGCCAGCTCAGCTTTAAATATTTGACAATAGGCATGCTGCAGTTGTAGGCAGATTGGAAGCATTTCGTAAAGATACAGTGCTAGGCATTAGTTTTTAAGGTTGGTGTTCATGATATAATCAGATTGAGCCAAGTCCACAAAACACAAATATTGGAACTGGTCTTGGGCAGGCTAGAATGGAGTCTCGTGAGATCTCATCCACGAGATGTCAGTACGCAACAGTATATCAATTATGAATTCTGAATTCAGATAAATTTTCTACGTCTAGCTGCGGTCACCATATAAAATAAAAGGACAATTTAATCATCATTAAGCAATGTATTAGCACCAACTCCAAATTTGATATTTGTAAAACAGTGATTTTCTTATAAAGAAAAAATGATATATCTTCAAAAAGTGATTCGATAACAAGGATCAGGAGGCATAAACTGACCAAATATATAATCCACGCTTGAGGACATCTTCTAATCTACTGGAAGAGTAGGGAAGGTTTATAACTTGAACACATGACTTCAAATCTCTTACTTAGCTCCCTCGACTTCACAAAAGGAAAAAAAGAAGGGAGAATAAAGACAACAATGAAACTGAAAGTCTTTTACGTGTATATAGTTTTTAAGAATTGTAAAAAGAACAAGTGGTAATAAATGATGATGGTGACAATGATGGGGGGAAAACAGAAAGTAAGTACAAATTCAGAAGAGCTAGGATGGCAGAGACTAAAACCTGTAAGATTTCCTTGTCGAAGCTTAGCTTTGACGTTGTAAACATGCTTTGGGGTAGATAAAAGCTCCGGATTGCTTTGTCTCAGTCTCTTTAGAATCTGGCGTGGTTTTAAACCGGCTTCTGTCATCTCTTTAATTAGCATCACTTCTTTCTCTGTGAAGCGACGAGCAGACGGATGTTGTGTAATATCTTTTAAAGCTTCATGATTGTGTGAACCATTTTTTATTGTAAGTACCCATACAACATCATCCTTTTTCCCCAAAAGTTCAAAAGGACAATTTGTAAGACGAGAACCAGATTTTCTATTGCGAGTACGTTCACCAGAGTCCTTGTCAACAGGTTTACGCCTATTTCGATAAACACCTCCTCTGTCACAGCCAAGCACTACCACTTTGTCCTTCTTAGACTGCTTAATTGTAACAACATATCCTTGTGATATACCAAAATCCCCAACATACTGAATTAGCTCTTCACGATCAATGAAACTTCCAGGTGGAGGAGGAAGCATCTGTGGGGTTTCAGATAGCTCTGCATAGCTTTCCATGAGCAATGATGGAAACAGAACACCTGCATTGAGATACCGTGAACACGTATCTCAGAAACATAAGAAATATTACTAATACTCTACCTAGTTTCTCAACGAGAAAGAGGAGCCTAAAATGTCTAATATTTTATTACAATGCAGACAAATAGTACTCATCTCAGTTAGTATTACCATCAGATGGTCAACCCGTCGTCTCTCTGTTATATTGTAATGAAAGTGGACCACATATACACATATAATTGATTAAGCAACATCAGCAAATCTACCAACTTATTGTATCCCAAATTGGTGGTAAGATTCCTTAAATAAAAATATATGTAACTGGAAAGGGGCCTTTATGCACCACTTGGAATGACTAACTTAGTTTTCCCTCTAATAACCTCCACGCCACTTAGAATAAAATCAACTTTAATAAATACATCCAATGAAAGATATACTCCCTCCGTTTAAAAATATAATATCATTATTGACTTTTTCAAGTCAATTTGAGACATTTTCAAACTAAAAATTGACATAAATTCATTTAATTTTGGTACATACAATGATAAATATTTTAAACTATCTAAAAAATACTACAAACTATAACATGTATTGTTTAGTAATTGTTAATGAATCATATCAATTCTGAGTTTGAAAATATCACAAATTAACTTTCAAAAGTATGATCATTTAATTTGGAACGGAGGAAGTATCTAGGTCTACTTATCTAAGCACCTTTCAATTTGAAAATAAAATAAAAATAAATTAAAAAGGTTTTTCTGCAGGGGGTAAGAATATTGTATTAAAATTTCATTTCAAAGCCAATTTCCAATACATATTTATTATTGTTCGAGTTTAAGTCTTTAACTAGTTAATACTAACATATACTCCCTCTGTCTCAGGATAAAAGTCTTGGTGGACTTTTCACGCATATTAAGAAGATGAATGAAATAACAAAATTGTCCATAATAATGTCATTAAATATGGAGAGAGAATTAGAATAAGAAAAGTATGAGATATTTAATGTTACGGGTATAATAGAAAAATATGTGTAAAAGTTTGGTTATTAAAGAAAAATTGACATTTAACATGGGACTACCCAAAATAGTAATAAGTACTTTTATCATGGGACGGAGGGAGTACTAATTTATAGAAAGAAATTATAGATTTTCTAAATTTAAAATACTTCAAGATAGTTTATTTAAATATCATACTACTCATATCTAATTTGTCATGTGAAACCTTTTTGGAAAGAAAGCAGACATTAAGGATTCGACCTGGGTACTAATTTCACATATGGAAGTGTCTTTTTTCCCATTTTATGGGGAATTTAGAATAAGCACAATGCTAGACTGTTTAGAGAAAGTTGTTCTTCTTTTAAGTTGTTGAATGATAAGATTACGTTCCTTGCTTCTCTATGGGCTTCTTCTATGGGGCCTTTAGAGGTATCTCAATGACTGATTTGTGTAGAAATTGGAGGGCTGCACTTTTCTAAGTGCACTTTTTATTTTTGTTTTTCAGGACGATGAGGGTGGACGTCTTGTTCCCCTTTTATTGTATCATTTCTTTTCTATTAATAAAATTTCTTCTTTTATCAAAAAAAAAAAAAGAAAGAAAGTAAAATGGGTAAATTGTGGATGTTTGAAATGGGATTTGAAAAGCTATCCAAGCTTTAAAGCTTTAAAGTTTACATAATTTTGGAAACTCATTCCTATCTAGATAGATATATATACATAAAAACGCATAAATGATCTTACAAATTGATGAGACAGATTTTGACAAATATACAATCAATCTTCTAATTCTAATACATCTATATATACCCATTAATTTAGTCTCCTTCACACATAAAAAACTCCTTATAAAAAAAAAACATTAGTAAATAAATCAATTAACAGTAGGCAAAGAGTTGTGAAGCATACCACAAAAAATATTCAAAATATTTTCCTCCTTCCTTCAGTATCTCTCTTCTTAATTTTTCTCTCTTTTTCCCAATTTCTTCTCTCTCATCCTTTCATTTCCCTCTCTGTCCTTTTCATTGACCAATAGCTAAACATATTAATTGTAAAAATAAATGCACACCCATTTTTAAAATATTAACATGTGTCCTATGAAATGCCAACGCACCTCCATATTTGACATGTGTTACACTGTTATCTACCCATTTTTAATATAATGAATTTCCAACTTATACATTAATCCTCAATAATATTATATATCTAAATCTATACATGTTTAAATAACCTTTTAATTCCATTAATAAATCTACATTTATATCAGATATTATAAAATAATAATATAAATCCTCCTTAATTTATTTTAAATTAATACTATGTCTTACCAATATAAAAATTTATCTTAATCAATTTCAAATCGAGAACCCCATACTTGTTTATTTAAATCCTGATAAGTCTTATTAATTAAACTAAATTTTATTCTAATCTTTAATTCGTCCTAATCACCTAAAATAAAAACCTAAATACTCATTATTTGGGTCAGGCTGTCACAGTGGACGACTTGTGGCACATTCTTCCTTTTACCTAAAATTAATAACTAAATACTTCTTAGTTGAGTCACGCTGTCACAGTAGACTCCTTGTGCACCCTTTACTTGTAATTTCCTTCTTCTAATAAACTTCTTTTTTGATCTAAAATATCTGTTGATATCCCTATTCCTTATCTGTTCTAAATTGATTTTATGTTCTAAAACCTGCTACATGTATCATAACTCCTAATTCTATCCAAATTTCATGTGAATTCAACATTTACATTGTATTGACAGCAAAATAAATTACAGTAGTCAGCAGAGTTTGACACAAATTTAGGAGTAACGATCTCTACACTAACCAAACACAAATTTAACAGTATAAATGATCAACAACATTCTGCATAATCCCACATTTCTGATGCAGAAAAAAAAATAGATTTACAAAAGGCTGCAAAATAATTGCAGAAAAACAAAATTCACCAAAGACAAGTATGCAGCAAAGTACATCATCAAAAGGAACTCGTGCAGCACAAACACTGAGCATATGGAAGCAAAAGAAGAAAAACAATGGATTAATTCCTGACTATCTTTTTTAGGAGGGAGGAGTGGCAAAATGAAAAAAAGATAAAAAGCACCAACTCCTTAAACTTTGATTAGAAAAAGGGTAACAATAATTAGAGAATAAAAACAGAGAGAGATGAAGAACAAGACAAATTATGAGGGTGGCAAAGATGATAGTGGGATAAAGGAATTCTTCTCAACCTTGACGCAACAAAGACTGATTGAGAAGGGGCTCGCTAGAATTTATTATTATGCAATTTAAGAAGAGGCCAGTGAAGGCGCCTAAGCTCAGACATGGTTTGAGAGCAGGAAAGGCATTATAGGTGCAAGCTTGGGTGTGCCTTTATTAATGATCATCACCTCGTCAGTTCCAAATTCTTCATAACCTCATACCAAACTTCACAACTCCGCAATATAGATTTCAAAACTTTGCAAAAGAATAAAAAGCTGGTCACTCAATCATCGTAGTCCTATAGTTAAATGAGAGTCATCAGTGATAAGTGATAACATGTCAAAAGACGGGACATGTATCTCGTTAAAAAGACAAAAGGGATCTTTCCCTTAATTTTATTATTTAAGTACTGATTTAACAGGTAATCATATTCCAAGGACAAAAGTTGCACCTTAGTTTTGCGAGTGGCGGGACATATTACTCAAGCTTATAGGATTTTAACTTTCTATGTACAAACATATTTCAAGTATCCTGAATTTAAAAAGATAATTATAATTCACAGATTTTTGAAGAATTTCCTTGCAGACTCATTTCTTGTCAGATTACAAATGCATGTCTATATAGGAAAAGAATCCTATATATATAGGAGAGGAGAACAAGTTCTTTAAAAGAAGGGCCTCCCGTCGTTAAGTTGAAACCTTTTAAGCTGACAAAGTTAGCTTTTTGGATGCAGAGTCATATCAAGACTCTGTCTATATTTGTGAACTTCATGGAGGGGATGAGTGGAAACTAACTACATAACCTTATACATATCTTGCATCATAGTTCAACTCCATTTGAAACCTATTTTGCAACAACTCGAGCCCGCCTGAGCCTAAATCAAGGCTCAATCAACAGCAGCTATAGCAGCTTGGATCATCTTGGTTCACCAAAATGTCCTAACAAGTTATCCATCCAACATATTCCGATTTGGGATTGGGTTATTACAACTCCCTCGCTGACATTCTCGCCATACCCAGTCTAACCCTAACTCTCTTTAGATGTAAAACCTAGATCAACTCCCTTTATCATTCACCTCCCAAAGAAATTTATTACCACCAATGTTTTTCTCCCACATGTCCCCTTGTGGGTAACAGCAAGTAAAGTACCACATTTTCACATTATTAAGTCCGCTCTGATACTATTTGTAATAATCCATACCAGACCCCAAGCCAAGATAGAGACTTAATCTACAATCCCTACTGCAAAATGAGTCATCTTGAACACCACAAATCGGATGTACTCAAATTTGGACAGTCAATTTGGGAAGGAGGGTTTAATAATTAACCTCATTTTGCAACAAAGTAAGTGGAATGGCAAGATGAAAAGAGATGGAGATCAGCTATCAAATTTAACACCACCGTGCAAGAACAATAGAATCGTTCATCTTATCCAATCTCTAATACTTGGGATCTTAAATGATCACCGATAAACCTAAAATAACCACTCAATAGTTCCTCAACACATGTTCACCTCCACTCAGAGGTCATCTAGGACATTTACTTCCTCACCTCAACTCACCTGGAGGGCAATACCAGACCTTTCCCCTTAAGGCAATTTGGATATCTCATCCTACTAAAAGGGCACCCTGTGAGTTTCCCCCTCCAAAGGCCAAACTAGACCTTTTTCCACTAATTCATCCCTATAAATACAGGCCCTCCCCCCATTTCTAAGGTGAGTTCTATCATTTTGGCAATTTTGCTCTTGTTCATCTCCTAAACCTTAAGAGCTTAGGCTATCATCACAGGCATATGCTCACTTAAACTTCAGAGGTTCCCAACGCATCCCTTTAGAGTCTTGTTAACCTCCAATGGTTTTGCACACAGGTGTCACGCTCTCACTAGCCCACTCTCACTCCTACCGGACCATATGAGCCCCACAGCTCACTTCCTCTAGACCACTCTATTCCGAGCCCTTCTCCATCCCGTCCAAAAACCCAACCGAACCAGATTCTGTATTAACAATCACAATCACAGAATCACTATATCCAAAAAAATTACTGTCCATTTCATAAATTTCCAAATGTAAACATGCACAAAGTACAATCTTAAAGAACTCTTATTCAAACTCATAAACACAAATTTAATCAAGCAAGTGTTCCTCATTATTTTCATCGAGGGAGCTGAAAATAAAGAGAACGGGAAAATTCGTTACCTGCTACTCGCAATTACTATTGTTTTCCGACATTTTCTGAATAACTGAGAACGGAAACATTTGAGAGCATATTGTTACCGGAGAAAGCAACGGCCAGTGATAAAAGACGGTGATTTAGGGCTTTTTTGTCAACTTTCCGATACTCAAAAAGTGAAAGAGGCTCTTTTTGTTGGTGAAGAGAGTCGAACCGGGAACTTAACGAGACTCCATTGTCGGAGTGCATTAATTTGTGAAAAGCTTCTGCATTTTTAGGAAAATATATGGCTTAAATGTAAATAATTACCTAAAGTATTAACATTTTTTTCAGTTCGGTGATCAATTTATTTTTTTCAGTTCGGTGATCAATTTTTACTTTTTTTAATCAGATTATTAAATTATTAAAAAATATTATTTTCGTTCAATTAAACATGTCACGTCATAAGTTGATGACATGACTCACTGACTAGGCTAATCAATTATAATTTAATCATCTGATTAAAAAAATTAAAAAATCAATCACCAAAGTTAAAAAAAAATCAATAGTTCAGAGTAATAATTTATATTTAAGCTTATTTTTTAAGTACACGTAAGCATTTATTAGCTTAGTCAACAGAGTCAGGTCATCAATTCATTAGCCTAGTTAGCGGGGTCCCATCATCAATTTATGACGTGACAAGTTCAATCGAACGAAAGTAAAAAAAATTAATAATTTAATGACATGATTAAAAGGTTTATCACCAAAGTGAAAAAATATTTATAGTTAAAAAGCGAATGGATAGTTATCTTTGTGCTCTCCGCGTGGCTGCTTAATTAGATAATTATTTATATTTAAGCCAAAATATAATTAGAAACAAAAACGTTTTATTTATTTAATTTTTGTGTGTCTAAAACAGAGGCTCCCTTTTTCTATATATATTTTTTTGTAAGATAATTTGTTTTACATTGGGTACCCTTTGTTTAACAAAAAAAATGTCTTATTTGACTTTTTAAAGTTAATTTATTAAGTTTAGAATTTGAATTTGACATGAATACATTTAATTTAATTTTATATAAGTGCAATTATCGTAAATTATTAAAAGGCCCTGAAGTTATAATATTTATTATTTTCAATATTTTCATAAATCATGCCCATTTTAAGATTCAAATTTTACAAGTTAACTAAAGAAAATTAAAATGAAGATTTAAGTTCCATATAATAAGTTATCTTTTGTACAAAGTTTTTCCGTATGAATGATTAAATTTTGCATTGACGATTTTTAGTTGATATTTTATTTAGTAGTAATAAAATTGGACTATTTATGCGTTTTGGATATATGGGGAGTATTTGGTGGGATTTTGTATTAAATTTTGAACTTGATCTTCGATGTATTTATTGGGGGAATATGTTTTTTGAGCAATTTGGATTGAAATATTCATTGCGCTTTTTAATGCAAAAACATTTTCTTATGTTTTATATTAAGACATTCTTATCTTTTAAATCAGAAAAATTAAGTATATATTAGTCCTATGACTTAGTACAATTCTATATTAGTCATGAAAACAAATAAAGTGAATTCGTAAAGTTAGTTTGTTTAAATAGAAAGTTACCAATGCGTACGAGTTAAAGGTTCGTACATTAAGTAAATAAATGAGTCAACTCTTAATTAATTAAGAGTTAATTAAAGAAATAATTGATTAGTACAGTCAATAAAAAAAGAAATTGATATTTTCACAAATAAATTTGATAGTTTCACAAGTTTTTTTCCACATGAATATTAAGTGGGGTCCACCCTCATGTGAAGAAATTTTACCGTAGCTATACATCTACAGCGACACTTTTATGGTGAAAATAATAAAAAGCATCGTGGATTTAACAATTCTCAAGAATAATACTCAATGCACAAATGTAAGCATATTTGATATTTGAGGAGGGTGAAGTGAATAATTAATCATTCTTCTATTTTAAAAATATATGTAATCTTGTAAACCAAGTAAGCAATAGTAACAATGTACCCTATAACAAGTTAGGAGGTAAAAATTATTTTTAACAAAAAAAAGAACTACATGCAACACTGTACATAGTCATGTTCCATTAGCCAAAAGTTTGTCCTAATAGTACGAAGTATGCAAATTAGTTCTAGAGAATTAATAAACTTTACTTACCAAAAAAGATAATTTATCTTTATGAAAATTAAATAGAGTACGAAGTAGTTGTTGTTGAACAACGCTTCCTTAACATAGATTTAAATAAATTAATAATAGAATAATGTTACAAACACAAACTATTCTACAAATATTTTACAAATTGCTCCTCAACATATTCATCAACAAATTATTTCAATGTAGTTTTTGAACCCACATAAAAAATTGAGATGTGATATGTCACATCAGCAATTTGTAAAATGTTTGTAGAATAATTTGTTTGTAGCATTATTCTTAACAATATACGGTATATAGGCACTGAACACAAATATATGCATGCGGAAAATGATATATATATACAAAATTCATGACCAGATTGGATTGAGACTAACATGAAACTCAAAGTCACAACTCAAAATAAAATAATAGTGTGTAGGTCTCTCCCTAATTCCTTCGTATCCAATATATATACGTCAACATTTATTATCGACATCAAAATGTGTCCATAAGGAATATCTAAAGTCAAATTTTCATTTCAAAATATGTCCATTTTTATTCATATTACATTCCAAATATTTATTCTTTTTCTTTTTGTGCTTCTCAAAACAAAGCTCTGTATTTTCACTTTGAAGAACCTTAAAATGACTACTTGAGCCATTGTAATGGCCACTCCATGAAACAATTTCTATTTAAGAAAAACTAAATTAGGAAATTAAACATTAATATATTATGCTACAAAACATAGGTCACAGATCTGAATTAGCTAGGGGGAAATATAAGTACTATTTCTTGAATCTATTTGCAAATTAAAGAAGTGGTTACATCCAAGAAGCATTCGGTAATACTAGTTGTTTTTAAGTAACTATAAAAGCAAAAAACTACCTGTTTCCCTTTTGGAGAATCCACATTTTAATAGTTCATGCATTGTTAAGTAGCGTGAAGATACACAATACAGGTCCCAAATGCTGGTTTACAAGAGAAGTACAATTTAATGGAGAGAATACATATTGATCTAATAAAAAAAAGGTGTGTATAAATGATGCATTTCAAACTTAAAGTTCTAATGCACCTAATGCTTATATACAGAAGTAACACTTACAAAAGCATATATACGGAGTAAACAATGTAGAATTAAAAACTTACAATGGTGACAAACCCATGTCAAGGGAACTAACTAGCCCATCTTCAAGAGCATCCTCAAAGTTGGTATCGAGTAAACTTAAAGTTTCATCAATTCCTTCTGATTGACCCCCTTCATCTTCCTTCGAGTATAGAGTATAGCTTTATCTTTCGCTTCAACAACCTTACCTGATTTTCCAAGAGGCTTCTTTCTGACTCATGTTTCATTGCAACCCACCGCAATGACTGAATGACCTCCTGATCATGTAGTTGCTTCTCCTCGGCCATTCTCTGATATTGATTGGCCTCCATTTCAGTCAAACTCTTCTCATTTTGAAGGCGCAAAATCATTGCCATTGTTTCCTCGGTGGCCGTTGTAGCTGCCATTCTTTCCTTCTCAAGCTCCAAGTAAGCAGCATTTGCCCGGTCCTTCTCAATCTTAACCAATTTTCTCAATTTCATAACATCAAATTCTTCATTCTCATCATAGGACTCAAGTTCATCATCACTATCACCCACATATTCTTTGTTTCCATCCAATTTTTCAATCATCAATTGGTTTGAATTCTTCAAGGAATTCAACAATCCACATTTGCAAGATGAGTTCTTTGAATTGCATTTCCCAATTAAAACATCTTTTGAACTAAACCCATTTCTTAATTCACTCGAAACCCCTCCAAAACCACGAAGAAATTGAGTGAAAAAACCCCAGTAGTGCCAACCAAATCCCAAACCAAACAACAAAAACAAACCCAAAACATAAATAACCTGTCTAAAACACCCAAATAACAAAAACCCACATCCAAAATCACTATCCAAAAATTTCAAATATGAAACACAGTCCATCAAGACAAAACCCATAAATTTTCTTGAGAATCTCTTATAGAAGTCAAGGACAAAGCAAACAGTATTCAGTAGATAAATGTGACCCAAAATTTTCAATTGACTTTAGGGGGTTTTCTTTAATTTAAAGCACGACTCAAATTGAACAAAACTTGAACACAATTTAGAAACCTTAAAGAGTATCTTAATCTACATTTACTGTTTTATTAGTAGCTCACCAAATGATATAGTGAGAGAAAAAAAAAGGCATAGAACAACTGACCTTGTTATTGACTTACAAAATAGTAGAAAATGTAGAGAGAAAGTGTTGGCCTTTTTGGGAGTGAGAAACGGAGGCCTGTAGAAATTAATTGTTTATGAGAGTCAAAAATGGTGGATTTTCAGATTTATGAAGAAAACCGTTCGAAATGGGCACGCCATTACATTTTAATGTGATGGGCATTTTGGTAATTTTGGAGAGGGGGGTGTGCTGACACGCATTCATTGGTGGCAGTTTGGTGTTGTGTCACTTTAGTCTCCTAACTAGAATAAATCTCATATACACCAAAATATTTATGGGAAAAAATTAAATTAAATGAAGTGAAAAAGAAAATTTAGTTAAAATGCAAGATATTATTTGAGTAAAAATGTTTTATGCACAAAAGTTATTGTTCTAGGATAGAGTTTGAATTAATAAATTGGGAATTATTTTCTAAAATGGATGCTAAAAACTTGGAGCAGCCATAGCTGAACATGGATGCTAGTTTATTTAAGTCAGTATTTGCATTTCTGGTAAAATGATGGCCTGTCACTTGGACTTTGAAAGAGTGTAGTAATTGGAATTGAGATTGTCACAATTTGAGCTAGTTGTTACTCCCTTCCTTTCCAAAATTCAATATAAACTTCATGTCATTTGATATAAATATATATATAATTTTGAAAGTGACAAAAAAGAAAATTGTATCTCTAAGTATATGTAATTACATACTCCCTCTAACATGCCTTTCTCACCGCATAAAGTTATTCATCCCACAAGCCACAACCATAACAGTGACCCAAAAGCCAATCCAATTTGTACCCTTTGTTGCTTTCGCTTGGACTTGAGTATTATTTGCATATAGTTTCCCTGTTTCCAACTAAAAGAATGTAATACCAAACCTTCATGCTGTTTACATATATGTTAAAGATTCAAGAACAAAGGTTCAAGTATTTGTTAAATCCTAATGACTTGGTCAGAAGCTATAGAAAGAGATGGCCTATGCTCTTGTCCGATGAGCAGTATTTTATGTCTTGTCCTTTTGGTATCTAGATTTTTTTTTTGTTTTGTTTCTATGGAGATTATATTGCAAGTACAGCAACATTAATTTCAAAGCTGTTAGGATCAAACAGCCAGATATATCCAGTTTGGTAGATGACTTAAACGTACTAACGAAATACACATTGTTAAAGAGATGATCTATTCTGCAATACAGTTATGAAGTTCAGATAAAACCACATAATGAATTATATATATACACACAAGGGAAAAATTGAAACCAAAAAAATCAGAATACCTCAAATACAGAACTAAGTTCTGCTTGCACACAATAAATTGCTGGTCCAACAAATTTATTTTGTATCCGAAGAAGCTGGAAATAAAGAGTTGAGCTCATTGGAACTCAAAGAATGATTTTGTGAGTTCTCATAACCAGCAGCACCATATGTTAATGAAAGAGATTCCGAACAAATATCCACTTTAGCAGTTGTATAAGTTAACATGGGCATTGTAGATGCCAGACTGGGGAGTGGAGCTTCAAAATTCAGCACTTGAATTGCTTGCCTTATTGAAGGCCGGAGCTTGTGATCCGGGTGAGCACACCAAAGCCCAACAATTAACAAGCATTTCAACTGTTTCTCATCATAATCTGCAGAAAGTTTCGGGTCAGCTGCTTCAACAAGCTTTCCTTCTCCATGGAGGTGCCATACCCACTCAACAAGAATTACCTCACCTTGTTTGGCCTTGGGGTTGATGGGTTTTCTTCCTGAGGCTATTTCCAAGGCAACAATACCGAAGCTGTAGACATCTGTTTCCTTGCTAACCTTTCCTGTCATGACACATTCCGGGGACATGTAGCCCATTGTCCCTGCCAAAATAGTGGTTTCTGATTCTTTTCCATGGTCTACAAGCCTAGCTAACCCAAAATCCCCTAGTTTAGCATTGAAATCTGAGTCCAACATAACGTTACTTGATTTAATATCCCTATGTAGCACGCATTGTTCCCATTCTTCGTGCAGATATAGCAATGCTGATGCCAAGCCTCGAGCAATGTTATACCTCATCATCCATGTCAAGAACATATTCTCTTTGAAAAGATGGAAATCTAAGCTACCATTGGACATAAACTCATAAACAAGAAGGAGTTCTCTTTCTTCGTGGCACCAACCGATGAGCTGCACCAAATTCCTATGTCTCACCTGGCTGACAATCCTTACTTCTGATGCGTACTCCTTTATCCCCTGTTTGGATCCCTTTGATACCCTCTTCACAGCAACATAGGAGTTTAATTGACTCAAGAAACCTTTATAAACCCCACCAAATCCCCCTTGTCCAATCTTCTCTCCTTCTGAAAAGTTCTTTGTTGCAGCAGATAAGACTTCATATGAAAACTTCTTGGGTCCAGTTTCATTTTCAAATTCGTACGGAACCTTAACGACATGCTTATCTTCTTTTTCAACTCTATTTGACTTCTTCCTGAAACAAAACCAAAGAAAAATCAGCCCCATGGTCAAAATGCAGGCTGAGGCACTTCCAACAAACCCCACCAGTAACTTTCCCTTGTTTTTACTATTTGGTCTTGGGTTGGGTCTGTTGGGAGATGCTGTGGGTGGCTTTGTAACCACCGGATCAATACGTATGCTTGAACTAAAATTCCAAGAATGAAGTGTATGTATCTCCCATAAATGTGTTCCCGTTGCAGCTGAAATGCCAAAACTAACCCACTCCGGCAAGTACTTGATCAGATCAACGTGATAAGAAAGGCTCTTCATTGAAGTCTTGTTATTAGGAAAAGAAGTGAATAAGACGCTCAAATTCTTTGTAGTAGAATTATAACTGATCCATGCTTCATTAATTACTACAACAGGAATTCGACTCAGCCATTGCGCATTCTTAACAGATCTCATCGAGTTAATATTGATGCCTACATGATCATGAGGAGGGTCCCAATAATTTCGATAAGTATCAAACTCCACTGCTACAAATGGATTCATGGTCGAGTTGAGTATCTGGTCGCCACTCACAAGTCCAATACCAGCACCTTCTTGGACACTAGGAATGGGGAAACCAACTGGTGCAAGGAAGAATGCAATCCCATCAGCATATAGAGACTTATTTTGTGAATTTATGGTAAAGGAGAAATAGGTAGAGAAGTCAGCCATGTTCCCAGATGCCATGTCCCATAGTCTCATGGGTTCAAAGTACGTAATTCTACCAGTACTTTGATCCATACCTTTGTCATTCTGGTTAAGGGTTAAGTAGATTACTGGATCAGAAGGAGCAGCATCTCCACTGTAGTTAATCCCCCGAGTATTGGGGTTGAAGTCAGTGTAGTTAAACAACAACTGATCAGCTCTACAAGGAGTTGTCAGAAAGAATAAGATGATAAATAGGAAAGTAGGGTGATGAAGCTTCAATTGGAGGTGTACATGACTATTCCAAGAACTGCTTAACAACATTGTTACTGTGTATCAAAGGCTTTGCATTGGGAACTGGAAAATTATAGTTGAAAGACCTTTGATATATGCTTCTGTCAGAACTTTCTTTCACATCAAGCACTTGGTTTATTAAAGATATAGATTGTATCTTTATTGGATAAGTGGCCTGCATATTTTGGTATTTTATGCACAGGCCGGCAGAAGTCTTCTGTTCTTGTCATAGTAAACAATACCCCAATTTATATGCACAAAAAAAGTTGGGCTTTCCCAATGGACTTTGGTAGCCATCTCCATCGATTCATGCATACATATAAATAAACACGGTGATACATTAATAAATTAGTCGTACAACAGACCTTAAAAGTTTGGCAAATCTATGTGGACATGAAAACAACTTCCAATATAAAACAACTTTCTAATAATCCTCCTATATTTAAGGTAACAAATTCTATTGAGTAATAACCTTCTAATAATTAAAATACTACCATAAAAGACGAAACAAATCTAAAAATAAGACTGTTGATAAAAAATTTCCGAACTTCCGAAGACATAAAGCCGCCACAAATCCAAAGTAGATAGTCCGAAGCCAGATCCGACGAGATTATCGAAGCTGAAGCTGAACCTGAAACCGAAGGAGTGGTCCGATCATGCATGGTATTTTAATGGTATTAACGTGTTATCTGATATATAGCTCGACATCATCGGATTCGAATCCTCATACATCAAGGAGCCAAATATATTAGTACTGGCATCACTCATAACCAGCAGATGACAATAAATGATAATCTGAGCACGTCAACTGGAGCAGTTATACAAGTTATAAAAAATAATGAAAAGGAGATAATCGTCACCTCCTCTTCAAAACTTTCAAAAATGTAGAAGGATAACTGTGAACTTCATTTCAAAACTTTCCTCCATACATAGACCATAGATAGTAGGGAGATTTGGGTAGAAAGTAAGGTGGAATTTTGATGATTTTAAAAAAAAAATAATTAATTTTGATATTTATTCTGATAAAATATCACACATTTATCATTTAACTGAATAAATACAAAATTATAACAATTTACTTTTTTTTAGTCTTTCATATTTACAAGGAATTAAAATTACTCTTTCTCTTCTAAATTTTCTTTTAGATCTCTTTTTTTATAACTCTTTTTCTTTAAGACGAGAAAGAATAAAAATCCAGAAAAAGGAGGGAGAGAATTGAAAAATATAGGTAGAGATTTTAAGAATTATTATGCAAGTCTCATTAGTTATTCATGAGAATAGTTTTACGGAAAATTTCAATTTCCTTTTTAGAAATATTTGGACAACTTAACTTATGGAATGGGGCCATGGGGGTGCTAAACTGTTAATGTCAAATTCAGTTGGGGTGCTAAACTGCTAATGTCACGTTCTGTCTCTTTCTATCCTCTACTCCTTTCCCGGGCGACCATCACTTTTAGATTCACTCGTCATCAAAATTCGATCTAATGCAGGTATTGCTTTCGAATCCTTACCATTTTTTGTACGCACTTATTTTCTGCTCTTGAAATTTATTTCATTTATTTCGAAAACTTCTGAGTTTAATTATTCTTTTCAGTTGGTCATAATAATCATAATTAGAGGTTTTGTGCAATGAAATTGGAATTATAGTTCTATTTATATTTAATTTTATTAGTTGTAAGCAAACATTATGCTATGATGATTCACCCAATTTAAGTCACAGGTTTTCATTTGACAGGTACTAAACTACTTTAAATCTAGGGCTTAAATTGTTTTCCCCTAGTTAGTTTCCTGTGTTATTTTTAGTAGTTCAACAAATTAGTGTTATTTGTTTGTTGTTAGAATTTTGTCCTTTTTGTTTCTGAGTAGCTTGCATTTTTATGTCATTGTAGCATAATGTTTGTTTATTATGAGGAACACTTTATATTTTGTGCTGGTTTGTGAAGGTTGGCGTGGTAACTTAGATTTTTTCTGTTATTAAGTGTTGTTATTGCATTCAGTATGATACATGAATATATTCTTCGTTCTGTTGTCAAGAAAAAATTAATTACGATCATGAAATGTTGTTAGTGAATTTTAGCATGTGTCACTAAGGTTTGTGGGTCTGTGATGTAGAGGATTCGAAATTGGCATGGTTTGAGCTTTTGCTTTACATAGTTTTTAATATACTCTTTGGGTGCTCATTAGCTATGGTCCCCATGCTTTAAAATGTACTCAAGTGTGGACCTATCTTACAAGTCGAACTCGAATGTGTCTAGTATCAAACAGTTACGGATGTGTCAATAGTTTTGTTTTTCTTGTAGCCTTGTGCTTTAGTTTCTAGTATACTCTTAGGATGCTCATTTGCTATGGACCCACATCTTTTGAATGTGTTCAAGTGTGGCCCTATCTTACTGGTCGAACTTGAATGCCTCTACTATCGAACAATTATGAATGCGTCAATACTTTTTTTTTTTCTTGTAACCTTATGCTTTAGCTTTGGCCTGAGATCGATGTTGTAGCTAATCCATATTTTCACACCCCCTTGTCATTTCCTAATGCGTAGCTAGCCGTACAGTTTGGTGATGGAGGTGATGAATTCATTGTGAAGGGAAGAGGTAGTATTGTTGTGGTGGTGCAATGGTGGCTATGCAGGATAGTGGCAGTGGTAATATAGGTTTATTGTGGTGGAAGGTCTATATGGGGTGAATTTAGGTCTGTATGTATGTCCCTTACAAATGATATTTAACAATTCTTCCATATATTGGAAACACTGTTGCCTGAGTCGATTTCAGGCATGTCCTATCGAAAAAGAAAAGAATATAAAGTCATGTGACAGTTAAACTTCTATTAAGATTATTCTAGCTCTATCAAATATAAAGACTAATAACAGAAGTAGTCTTGGTATTAAGTGTCAACCCTGGACCACTGATGTAATAAATTTCATAATAAATATTGAAAAAAAAACCTAGGAAGAAGATATAAGAGTATAACTGAAGTATCAGCATGTTGTTTTGCAATTAAGATGGTGTCAGACTAGAATATATCAGAATGTGATATATCTTGTTACATTGCATCAAGTATTTTTCTGCAAAGTAGCTGATAGGAAGGGAACTTCATTTAATCAAATGGCAGCGGTTTCTTGTCCAGATTATATACTAAGATATGTTACAGCAAGTCAGCAAATCCGCCTCATTGGAAAGGAGAGATTCCTATTTTCTGGTTGAAATGATATGCTCATAGAAAAATGGCAGGTTTTATAGCTGGCCGATTTGCCATTTAGGAAATGGTGAGTAAATAAATTGATGACCTAACAAAAGGAAAGAACCTTATTGCGCTATCTTAGATATGCAATTTGTAATTAAAGATCTTTTAGCAACTTAATGAATAGACAAGTATGTGTAGGACGACGAATTTGTGGAAAAGATTTGAACTTTGAAGTGCCTTGGATATAGAGGAAGAACTAGCTCCAAATAGATAAAATCCCTTCTAGATTTGCTAATTTTTGGAAATTGTGTTTTGGGAAATATGCTGCAGGACATTGTTAACAAATGGGAAAAAATGTTCCTTCATTCATCTTGTGGAGCAGCACAGCACATAGCTGTATGTTTTTAAAATCTACCAAAAGGAAGTAAAAGAGTGAACTGCATAATTACTTGCTGAATAAAAGAGTAAACTACATAATGTTAATATTCCCAACCCCTGCCCCAAATGTCTCCCTATTTTTAGTTTTTCTTTTAGTATGTTATACTTTATGTCCCAATTATGCCCAGAGCCTTGTCTCGACATAGCCAGTGGCTGGAACAGAAAGAGTGAACTGCATAATTACTTGCTGAATAAAGGAGTAACCTGCATAATGTTAATAATTCTGTCCAACAACCCACCCCACCGCTGCCCCAAATTTCCCCCTATTTTTTTTTTTTAGTGTGTTATACTTTATTTCTCAATTATGCTCAGAGCCTTGTCACTGCATAGCCAGTGGCTGGAACAAAGGTATTGTTTAGAAGTCCAGCATAAATATTTTGCCTTTATAGCTGAATCTTGTATTCATAATGGGTATATGTATAGGTATAGGTGGAGTCAATTGTCTGGCAGTAGTGTTATAAGTTGGAAATCATGTTTTGAACGTATAAACCAACCATCTAGGCCCCAAATGAGGCATGACATGGCTTGTTTACGTTTGTACTGTTAAAATATCTCGCAGCATGCTCCTTGCTGGAAGAATAGCCTTGAACTTTTGTTTCGTCTCCTGTTAGTCTAGTAGATATCTAATGCCAACAAAAAAGCTTTTTCTATGGGTAAGTCAAGTGTAGGAAGGTTGGGTAAGCACAAACTCTTGAATATCAATTTATAGTTTGCTCAAGACTTAGAACAGTTTCTGTTTATCCTTCTCTCTTAGTCCTCAATATGTAATTAAAAATCTCAATTTCAAATTAAGTTTCTGTTTATTGTTAAATGTCTTTACTTTCCATTTCAGTGATTTTTATTGCCCTACTTGGCAAAAGTGGAATGGGACTAGAACCACTATTGGAAATTTTTACCTTGCAAGTCCTGTAATATGAAATTTCGTGCCTGTTACTTTCTTTCAGGAGGTGGTCAGTTGTGCTATAGAATGGAGTTGAATACTGTTAAGGATGCATTTGATCAAGTAGCTAAGAAGCAAAAATTGTCTTCTTCTAAATCACAAGAAGTAATTGACCAAGTTGGCCGTGACGTTGAACGAGCATTGGCAAATATGCAGTCAATTCAAGATCCCACCATCCCTGTTGATCAGAAATCAATCCTTGCAGAACTTAAAACCAAGCTAACTGTCATAGGGCCGCACAATCTGCTAGAGGGATCACAGAAGGAACTGAATATTAACCTCGGCAAGTGCTCAAAAGCTCTTGAGAAAGTATTCAATCCTGACATATCCAAGGCATATAGAAACGTAGAATTTGATCCCCACATAGTGAATCAGATTATTGTAAGCCATTTTTATCGTGAAGGTCTATTTGACATTGCTGACTGCTTAATAAATGAGGCTGGGGAACCAGAGGCCATCTCCTTAAAATGCAGTTTTGTAGAGATGCATCAGATACTTGAGGCTATGAGGTCTAGGGACCTTGAGCCTGCTCTAAACTGGGTCTCTGCTAACCGTGAAAACTTTAAGCAAATCGATTCTAATCTTGAGTTGAAGCTTCTCCGGCTGCAGTTTCTGGAGATTTTACAAAAGAGAAGCCGAACTGAGGCACTCAACTATGCCAGAAGGTGCCTTGCTCCTTATGCTTTTGTTCACATGGATGAAGTCCAGAAGCTTATGGGTTGCCTCCTCTGGGCTGGAAAGCTTGATAAATCTCCTTATTCCGAGTTAGTGGCTGCAACCCATTGGGAGAAGCTGGCTGAGGAACTGACCCTGCATTACTGCAGTTTCTTGGGACAGTCCTATTGGAGCCCTCTGAGTGTTGCAATAGCGGCTGGAGCTGAAGGTTTGCCTACTTTATTAAAGTTGGCTAATGTAATGGCTGCAAGGAAAAAAGAGTGGCATGATATATGAAACAGTTACCAGTGCCCGTGGATTTGGGGAAGGAATTTCAGTTCCATTCAATTTTTGTTTGCCCGGTTAGTAGGGGTCAGAGCAGCGATGAAAATCCACCAATGCTTCTGCCTTGCGGGCACGTCCTCTGCAACCAGTCTATTGTGAAGCTATCCAAGAACGGCACGCGTACCTTTAAGTGTCCATACTACCCTCTTGAGGCCTCACTTACGGAGTGTAGGCAACTGTATCTCTGATGTAGGTTTCTTTATATCTCGGTCTTGGTCATCTGAATGTTTTGGTAGATGTGGGGTTTGTTTATAGAATTCTTTGCATCACATTCTATAGTTTTATATGGCATTGTCACACCTTTTGTTTGATATAACAAGGTTCCTTCAGGTGATGTTTGACTGTTGATCAGATTGTTTTCTGGCCTTCAGGCTTTTGAATAGAAATATTAATAGAAGTAAGCCATATTATATTCACAGGATTTTTATTTTAAGAGATTTACAGGGGTTTTACTCCATCTTTCTATTCAAGTCTATCTACAAAAGTTGATGTGGAATAGACCTGAATACAAAATGAAAATAAATTTATCAAGACAAAAGTTACGGGGTGCATTTTGTAGACTGTAGTCATCATTAAAATTTGGGTAAATTTCATTTAACTACTTGTGATTTAAACGTTTTGCACATGAGCAACCTAAATTTTAAAAGTTGACACAAACAACTATAAATTATTACTTTCTCTAAATAAAATCATAACCAAAATTAAAGAAAAGTATATATCTGTCATTTCTTAAATAAAAATCTTTGGGAATTGTTTTTCTGTTTATAAATTATATCAGAAGTTTGTTTTCATTTTTCTCCAAAACTGATTTGTACCATCTTGTCCTTCCACCTCCAGCTAATTTTGCACTTCGATCCACAAATAAAAGGCTCAAAATAGCACACGTATCCTCACATTTCCCTTTGAAATACTACCAACACTCTTCATAACATCCTTCAAACTAAAAGAAATAAGAAACTCTGGAAAATGGCTGAAGATCACAACCCAATACGATTTGCCATAATGGGTTGTGCTGAAATCGCAAGAAAAGTGTCAAGAGCTATTTCTCTCTCGCCTAATTCAACCCTTTACGCCATCGCCAGTCGTTCTTCAGAAAAAGCCAAGCAATTCGCCATTAAAAACAGTTTCCCAGATGAAGTCTTGATCTATGGCAGCTATGAAGAATTACTAAATGACCCTTGTGTGGATGCTGTTTATATGCCACTGCCCACAAGCCTTCACTTGAAATGGGCAGTTTTGGCAGCTCAGAAGAAGAAGCATTTGCTGCTGGAGAAACCAACGGCTCTTGATGTGGGCGAGCTTGATCAGATATTGGAATCATGTCAAGCCAACAGTTCGCAATTCATGGATGGAAGCATGTGGTATCATCATCCTAGGACTGCCAAAATGAAGGAGTTGCTCTCTGATTCAAAGCTGTTTGGTCAAATTAAATCTGTAATTTGTAATTTGTAGTTACACTTCATTAGTTTTCTGTACTCCCTACATTTTATTTTAATAATTAAACATTTTTATTTAAATTTTCGGAATCATGAATCTTGAATTAATGAAGTTTATTACTGACTTACTGTCATAGTGTAGTTGCCTTCTTTTCTCTCTTTATATAGAAAAGTACACTTTAAAAATGCTAACAATTTTCAATTTGATCATAAAGTTTTTGGGCAATTAAAATGAGACTTGGGAAGCAACATGATGTCCTGTCCGTCCCAAATTGACTGACCAAGTTGGAAATCGCGCAGTTATTAGAAGAATTACTGCATCATCTCTTTATACCAATAGTACTCTGTCCTTCAATCTTTTGTGTAGTAATGCGGGTAATTAAAGAATGCAAAGACCATAAGGCTTGAAAACTTGGTTGTATATTTTGAAATAAACAAGGCTACAAATACTGAGGGACTGAGGGAGTAATGATTTTATTTGGAACATGATTTGATTTCATAAGATTATTGTAGGTATGATTTTGATAGGGTCCAAGTACAACAACATCAAGTAGGGACTGAACATTTTTGCCACAGTTTGTATCTAAGTACAACATGAAGCTTTTATGCTTATCTAACCACATAAATTGAGAGCTCAATTCAAGTTCTTTTAATAGTATCTTACCTTTCTATGTTATGTTGTGATGCTAAATTCTAGAGTTTTCTTTTCTGAATCTATTTTTATTTTGGGCTATGTTTGAAACTTTCAAAACCCGAAGAAATGAAAAGAAAGTTGAAAAGAGATGTAGCAGAATAAAATTTTATGTCATGACAAGTCTAATTATCTTACTTTATATAAACTGATATTTAGTATAGTATAAATATAATGTAATGGATAGTCGATGAAGCTCTAATAGTTTTATTTTTCTTATAACTTTATTCTCTCTTTTACTTTTCTTTTCCTTAACCTCACATTTCCCAATCTCCAAACATAGACTTGCAGTTTCACCTCAAATGCTCTGCATATTCTAGGACTAGATAGAGATTGCAAGTCACTAGTTATCGAACCAGACAATATGTGTCATTTGTGTGTGTGTGTGTTTGTGTATACTTCTAGTAAGTAATACCAGTGTTCCATTATTCCATTACCAAAAGCTCATAAATTCGTAATTGTTGTTCTTATTCTAAGATCCATAGCTCATCATCTTACATCGGAGGCCCAGGATTCCTTGACAAAAATGTGAGAGTAAAGCCAGACTTGGATGCCCTTGGTGCATTAGGAGATGCAGGCTGGTATTGCATTGGAGCCATCTTGTGGGCAATGAACCACAAACTACCAACAACTGTAACTGCTTTACCTTCCATTGTCCGAAATTCAGCTGGAGTCATTTTGTCTTGCATTGCCTTCCTACACTGGGAAAAAGAAGCAGCAGTCGCGACATTCTACTGCTCCTTCCTTTCTCACGAGTCCATGGACTTGGCCATTTCTGGCTCTAACGGATCACTTCATCTTGAAGACCTCATAATCCCTTACGAAGAGACCTCCGCTTCATTCAAATTCACATCAGGCGCAAAGTTTGTGGATTTACACATTGGGTGGAATGTAAAACCTGAAGAAGTTCGAGTGGATACTTGTCAGCTTCCACAAGAGGCTAGGATGGTTCAAGAGTTTGCAAGGTTGGTCCAGGGAATCAAATATTCAGGGGGCAAACCTGATAACAAGTGGCCGGAGATTAGTAGAATGACTCAGTTGGTGATCGACGCAGTTAAGAAATCCATTGATCTTGGTTTTGAACCTGTTTATATGTAATCATACTTGTTATCTATGAACTACTACATATTATAGTAATTGAGCACATTGTTTGCAAATGAGGGGCCATACCAAGCATCTTTTGTAGGGATGTAAATGAGTTTGAATATTGAGGGTGTAAATTAATCTGAATTAATGTTTAAATTTTGCTTGTTCATCATTGAAGATTATCTCGAAGGAGCTTTAATTGAGCCAATATCATATTATGTAATATGCTAAAATGTTAATTGATTAAACAAGTCGAGGCTCAAACGTACTGAACTTGTCCCAATCTTGAAGAAACAAGCTTGAATAGATTGCTTCATTTTACCACCAGACATAATGAAGACCAAAATACTATTTATTCATCATAAAAGAAAAGAAGAAAATAATGCTGAAGAACAATTACATTTCAAAAGCTAACCAATATACTGTTGCAAAACCAAAATGGAAAAATCGCATCTTTTATTACTTGTTTTGGGAAAACCCAATAATTTTTTTCAAATTTGGAAACAACATTGACCCAGAAGAAGAATCAGAAGGGGAAGTATTATCTTCAACCAAA
The DNA here is from genome assembly GCA_016801055.1 of Panax notoginseng. Classification (NCBI taxonomy): domain Eukaryota; kingdom Viridiplantae; phylum Streptophyta; class Magnoliopsida; order Apiales; family Araliaceae; genus Panax; species Panax notoginseng. The sequence continues at coordinate 10,717,410 of CM029019.1, forward strand.
TACTCATCAACTAATTCTTTAACTGATTTTGCAGATAACGGATGAAAATTAACTCCCCACTCTAAAACAAACCCTTTCACCAAAACCCACTTATCATCTTCATTCAATTTCTTCCATTTCTTCTTCACTTCATTAACTCTCATCCCCATATGCTGACAAAGCTCTGTAAACAAGATTTCTCTGCTCTTTTTCATTGCCTCCTCTTTTTGGACCAAAAGGGTATTTATTTTTTCAACTTCTGCTGCCAAATCTGATGCAAGTTCTGCATCACTGCTGCTTTTCTTGCTTGAGATTTGGATTTTTTTGGCTGTTTTGCTGAGAAGGTAAATGGAGGAGGGGAAGGGATAGGATTGGGATTTCAGGGTTTGAGAGGGAAATTTGGGGGAAATGGGATGAACGCCCAAAGCCATTTGAGGAATTGAATGATGGGGTTCTGGCAATTTAAAGTTTGTTGTTGTTGACGGATAGTTCAGATTGACTGAAAACATTGAGTAACATAAGCGTAGTTTAGGGTTTTGGGGTGGTTCTTTTTTCGGCAACTTGAAGTTCAGACGGAGTTTCAGAGCAGACTCCAACAAACAAATGACATCAAACACTCGTCCATTTCTTTTTATAGGGAGAAATACTATCGATAGTTAGTAAATTTGTAATTTGTAATTTTTTATTTGTTATTTGTACATCCCCATACCATTCCTAAATTAAATATTATTTTGTTTTCCTTTTATTTTTTTGAATAAATTTTAAAAAAAAATAATATTTTAAATTTTAATTCACTTTGTTCAATCAAACAAAACATTATAAATTTCTTAATATTTGTGTTTTCCTAAAACATCAATAAAGAAATGAATGCTACCTCTATTAGAATTTTGTTTCCCACATTATTTTTCCTTTTGTTATGGTAAAATTTTCGCAAAATCCATAGGAAACTGATATTTTTACATATATTTTTTTATATTTTCATATGATCTTCTCATGTGATATTTTCACATGTATTTGCATAGAGTTGGTCTCAAATAAAAATTTAAGAATCCAATAATATATACATATTAACTTTTAAAGTTTAATTTGAAATATCTTTAAACTCGGAACGAAAATCATTTCTAAATATAGGCAAAACTTGAGTCAAATGAAATCCTAATAATTTGCAAAAGCTCATAATATAAATAAGAACAAAATGCTCTCCTTGCATATCTATATTTTAATGGTGACCCCATTTATTTATGTATTTGTAGATATGCACTATAGAGTAGAGCTACAAACTGTGCACACTGGCTAACAGTTATCAATGAGATTGGACTATTATAATGTGCAGGGCAACAATAGGCACTGAAACTTCCTCAACAAATGCAAAAGCAAATGAAATAAATCATTATCAAAATTCAATAAATTTACAGGTTTCTATTATCAGAATAAACTGTCGCTTGATCAGCCCAATCCCTCCGCTTCCACCAGCTTTTGTCCATACAAAGTTAGGTCATATTGAGGAAACATGTTAATTATCTGGAGAAAAGAAAGAAAAACAGTGGCAGATTTCTTCCATCAATTTTGGCTTACTAGCATCGAGTTCTCTCAAGAAGATTAACTTGTGAAAATCTGCTTGGAACGGTGCATTTACCAGCTTCTCGCATATTGATGCATTCTGGGCAGCCATGAGGAGAGTGTAAAACAATTTTTCTCCAAGATCCGTAAGAATTCGCAATCCTAAATCTCAAATGAAATATACTTCATCACTCATCATCCTGTCTCAAGCTATTATGGATAAGTTGTGACAAGATATCAACCCACGTGTCAGGAACGCCTGGTAAGCACCAGTGCATGCAGTCCTGGCCCCAAACTGCCACGGCATCCTTCTTTCCCAACCAAATCGCTGGATGAGCATCTGCTCTGAACTCACTCAAATGAGTCAAATCAAGAATTTGAATATCTGTGCCTCGTAATGCCTCTTCAATTAGTCGATTAAATTGTCTTGCTTCTTTGTTCACTCCATTGTTACTGGGATCAAACCAAGGGTCAAGCTGTACAGGTATTAGCATATATTTTTTCACAGATAAAGCACATTTCTGGAGAAAATTTTCCAACAAGGAAATGAGATCAACATTTATTTCCCTCTCAAAACCTTGCTTAAAAATTGGAATTTTTGTACTAGATAATGATAAAATTGGACAGTTTTCTAGCTTCCACATTTATATCCAACAGAACCAAAAATATTATACAGATTAGGACTGGAAAATGAAAATTTTGAGATCTGTCATCAGGTAATACCTGGACTTCCTCGAGGGGATCCTTGAACAAGCAACTCCCATTTTGATTCCAGTCACCACCATAGAAGTGCCTAGGTGATTGAAAACGCCAAAATTTGAGTGTGTTTCTAGGGAATTCTCTCTCTATATAAGCAACCATATTCTCAAGAACAACTTTATAGCCATCCAAAATCCCCAGTGGGGGAAGTATTGGTTGCCCTGCCTTATAAAAAACAAGAGGTGTCTCCTTCGGGAATTTATCATAGCCCCACCTAGAGAAGATCATTAAAAAAATTAGTTAGTAATACTGTAGAAAATAGGTGCAGGAGATGCGGTTCTCCATTTTTTGCCTTCCACCATGTACCCCCAAAACAAAAGCACTCTCACTCATGCACCTATACGTGAAATGTGGAGATGCCAACATAGCAATGTTCAAAAAGAACAAACGCAGAGGACCTACTAGTTATACTCCTAATTCAATATGGATGCAAATGAAAATGTATCCCAAAAAATATAGGTGTCACATAATTAGCAGTCTCTCAATGTCATTGTAAAAATAGATTTTATATCAATGCATTTATCGAAAAAAAGAAGAAAACTCTAATTGAGAAATTCTATGAAAAGTAAAACAATAGAAAAAAAAATTACCAATGCCCGGTATTAAAAACAAGAACATCGTAGAAATCCGCAATGCCAGCCCAATCCTCAGCTGGAATATCAACATCAACGCGATATGTTCCTTCTAATTCATCTTTCTCAGAGGCCTTTGACTGTTTTGGCTGCCACCTTTATTTAATCAGTTATGAGCATGTAAGGTTGCCATATTATAAATAAATAAAGAGAAAAGAAAAGGGTGAAACCATCAGCACGTTCAACTAATGTGATCACTAGAAATTCTGATCAATGATACTCCAACTTAATACTTCTTGCCTTCGTCAGGCATAAGACAGGGTTAGGAATAAGTCTAGTTAGAGCTAATTCGGTGAAGTAGTCTCCCCTAAGCAATGTGAATTGGAAAAACATTCCTAATATCGGTGAACGAATACAAGAGTTTAGGTTTGCATAAGAAACAGAAATAAATCCACATTATATACCTCAATACCTAGAATACTATGCATACAGTCATAAATGGAGAGAATATTTAACTCAAATTTGATTTCAAGTAATACCATGAGACATTCAAGCATGTTACTTTGGGTAGAATATGACCAAAGTATAAAAGGCCACAAGTGGAAAAATAGACTCATCACAAGGCTAACTAAGAACTAAAATTACTTGCATCAATGATCACACATACTGAGATTTAATATTGGTCGCTAACTTGCTATAAATTATAATAGTGTTATATACTTGTTTCTAAGTCGTGTTCTAAACCAAATCTAAAAGAGTTAAACACTAACGCCAGAAAATTCAAATTTTCATGTAACCTACATAACTGCTTATATCCCATTATGAGGGGAGTTGGGGGAGTTTTGCAGTACTAGTGAGCTTCAGTACAAGCACATAACAAAGGATAAATAGTACTGCATATCATATTTTCTGCTTGTCCATTATGTGATATAAATAAACAATGCAAAAACTAATCTCAATACATTTAACTTATCTCGTTGCAACTTAACAGGGATACCAAGTTACATATAATTGATTCATAGGTAACACATAAGATCCCAGAAATAAAAAAACCAAAATACAAATATATTCGGAAAGAAAACATAACATGGAGTATAATTCAGGCAGCATTCTTTTCAATAACTTACTGATATTTGGCAAGCAATACGGCCCGATGATATCCAACTGTGAGATTAAAGTTAGGAAAGTAAGCTCCTCTCCAAGCTCCCTTCTTTTTCCATTTCTTAGAACCCAAATCAGCAACCCTAAGAATACAAAGAAAAGAAGCCAAAAAATTCTCATTCAACGAGTCTCCAACAAACCCAATTCTCTTGTTCCTCATCAAACCCATAAACACTAATGGGTCAATCCGTGAAAGTTCACATTTTTCAGGTACCCATTTCCAAGAATTTATCCGACCCATATCTTCTCTCTGGTTTCGAAGGCAGTTCCAAGAGTTCCTATGAAATGGGCAGCTCCCATCGTAGATGGGTCGGCGATTAGTGTCTAGGACCCATTTTCCAGTGAATAGATTGCACTGGTTTGAAAATTGAATTGGGTGTTTTGAAGGTGATGGGTTTGTTGAAGGTTGTGGGTAAAGAGGGAGGAGTATAGTGTAGAGGAAGAAGAGTAAACAAGTAAGTAGGATCAGCCATTGGAAGAATTTGGGGGTTAGCTTGGGAGCCATTGTTTTAATCATATCCAGAGAGAGAGAGAGAGATTCAGAGATGCTCAGCAGGACTCGATCACTATGAAACGGTGATTTTGATACGGAGGGAAGGGCAGGGGAGTCAGATCATGGGGAGCATTTTCTTATTTATTTATCTTTTTAGGCAACATTTTTTAATTTTATTTTTTGTTATACTATCCCAAAAGGATGACTTAGGTATAAATTTCATACAAGTTAAGATAGATAAAAAAAAGAAGAGAGAGAGAGAGCATAAATTTATGACCTCATATAATATATGTATTATTTATTTTAATTGGCTCTTAGGGTAAATTAATTTGATTCACTCATTTATGATGTGATTACTTTATTTTTAAGGAAAAATATAATATGATTAAGAGTAAATTAGTCGATGTAATATTTTATGGAGTAGTATATTTTAACTGTTGTACTTTAGAGTTTAGACATGCTTTGAGGACAAATTTTTTTTGTCAGTATTTTTTTCAAATTTTGTTTTTATTGTTATATTTCCTCAGAATGTATCATTTTTCAATTTTTCAAACGAAAAATATAAAGACACGCTTGAACACATGTCAATATAAGTTTAACAATAATTATTTCAATTTATAAATTTTATTTATAAAATTATAGTCGCAGCTCTAAAATATAATATTTATTGGATTTGAAAATGTTACTACTCTATGTTGTTGCCTGATTGGTACATAGTAACATAGTGACCAACTATCAGTAGCATATGTGTTTGCTAATCTCGTTCTCGCACTAATTGTACAATTTTACTTTTTTACCCAAAACTTTTTTACAAGGTGGGCAAAGATTTATAATTAATTTAAACCTTAATTTATAAACAAGGTAGTCAAATTTTAATGTTAGTCTAAATCATGGTGGGCAATTTTCATTATATTTACACTTTTATCTTATTTTCTAAAAAAACATAAATATTTTTATCACTACTAAAAATAAAAGTATCCCAAATCATGGCGAGCAATTGCCTACAGGAAAAGGAAAAGGAAAAGGAAAAGGAAAAGATCCGCCCATGTTGGTACCGGTGATAATAACTGAGCAATGTGCTACGATCTTTGAGAAAGAAAGAAGGTACCACCCTCCTGCTAAATGGGATTTCCTTTTCCCTTTTGTAACGTGCTAGAAAGAATATTCATAAGATAGCCAGAGTAACCAACCATTTTCAGCAAGACATAACTTGTATTAATCAAAAATACCTTAAATTGTTGTTTAAATGTTTTAGTGACCCGGACCGGTTATCGAGCTTTTCGATGAACCGGTGACGTCATAAATATATATTACTAGTAATTAATAAAATTTTAAAAAATTTAGCTTTTTATGAACTAAAACATAATAAATAATAAAATTGAGTTACAATATTACATTACTTTTAATATTAAAAAAATTAGTACAAAAAAATAATAAAAAACAGTTTACCGGATCAACCGGTTTTACCGTCATTTTGACCGGTAGTCAACTGGTTCACCAAACTAGTTCAATCAGGCCAAACCGGACCAGACATTGAACCGGTTCCAAGTTCAAGGTCCGAACCGGGTTTCAAAACATTGGACTTTAAACCATTACAAAAAGATCGTCAATCAATAAGCCCATATAGGAGTGAAATGAAACAGGGTATTTTTTCAGTTTCCCTTGAGAACATCATAAAATGATTGAGGCTGCCTCTTAGGGTTAGCACAAAGTTCCTGTAAAAAAAAAGACAGACTAATGTTAGAATGCAAGAAGATACATGGCATTGCATCAAAAATAAATAACACAAGAAGATAAATTGCTCTGTTGTAGATAAATGTGAAAAGAAACAAATTTTATACCTCTACTGCAGCAGCCAAGCGCAAAATTGAAGCTTCGCCCCACGGACGACCAATAAGTTGCAAACCTATGGGAAGGCCTTGCTTATCGTAACCAACCTGGGCAAAAGAAGGAAAATTTTTAATATGTAAGCATAGTTATAAAACTGTAAACAGTCATTAGCATTCAATAAAGTTTTGCCAGACAGTTACTAAATTGAATATAATTTAAGAAAAATGAGTCCTGGTGATATTGTAATATCACAAGTCATGCTCTAGAGTGGGGAAGTCGTTTTGATTCAATTCCAATCTTGAGGTCAAGATCAAATAATGGGTCTGTCAGGTTTTCAACAAAAACTTAAAACGCCTAATGCTTTTATGTATTTACTGATTTAAATAAAAACAGCATGTCACCAGCAAATATGATAACTACAAGAAGGTTTCTTCCTGTTTGTATCCATTAGGGACATTGGAAATGAAATGGTAAACAAAGAGGAGTTTCTCAGACTGGTAACCCTACTTTTCTAAATCTAGTAATAAGATACTCGATATATTCAATAACCTAACTCAACATATTTGGTATTTCCAGCATAGGCCATATGCTTTGTAGAACAATACCTAGGAAAAGGATGCGTAGAACTTGCTGAGACAGAAACAACTATAATAAATAACTCAAATGTATTAAGTTTCACCATCGTATGCCCTATGCCTTGTGGTACAATACCGAGGAAAAGGATGCACAAAACTTACTGGGACGGAAATAGCTGGAAGTCCAAGAAGATTTGGGCCTATGATAAACCGCATGAGATTACCTGAAATAAGAGCGCACACATAACTAGTTCAAAGAAAATACAAGCCACGCAACTAATGCGCACCACAAATAACAATTGGAATATTATCACCAATAGACAGAATAGAGAGTTTCACAGACAACAGAATCTGTCGTTAATTGCTTGCAAAGGAAGAATTTCGTAGGTAGAATACAACTCGAGTTGCATGACTATATCACACTTATGCTGGCAAAAGGATTAGAATATGTAAATAATAATTCCGGGCAGGCTGGTATAAGATTTGGGTTGTGATATGATCCTTGTACTAACTGATAAACAGGAAGGATCCTCGCACACATGTATTTACATAAAAAAGAATTTTTTAAAAAAAATCATTCTCTTACAATCACTTGAAGGAATATTATATCTTATGAAATAGGATATCTAGTGAATTAGTGATAACGGTTGCTATATCCAAAAGAACGAAGGCCATACATATATTGACATCTGTAATGAAGCCAGTTCTAATGCTGAACTATTGATCAATGGATTTTGGCATGACAAGCATCAGAGGTGATATCAATATATAACCACCTTAAAGTTATTATATATACCTTATATAAATATTACCAACAATAAATAACACGTGGGATAATCTCATCTAAACTATCGAAATTTATTTATCTATTTATTTATAAGTAAACATTGTAATGGTAAAACAGTAAACTGAGAATGCTATTGCAGGTAAAACACTGCAATATGTCAAAGCCACAAAGCGCCAATGACCCCATCACAAAAATCAAGTATTAGCATTTTCTCTTGTTAGCTTAAACTACATATTTTTTTGGGTAATTAAACAACATTCTTCTTCATTGAACCATGCTAGTACTGCAGCTGGAGGCTTAAGCTACAGTCCCTCTATCCATGTGGACAAGAAAACAAGGACTTGGAGGACAGACATTCCGTGAATTAGAAAATACAAAGCTCATATATCAATATTGTCAATGATTATTTTAGTTAGACAACTACTATCTCACCTGTGATCTGCATATTTGTCTCCCCAAGTTCAAGAGCAGTAGGAGGTATTACAGGTGCGGTCATGCTGTCAAAAAGGAAAGTGCACTTTCTCACTTAAAGTTGCTGAATACTAGTTTGCAAATACATTGATGCTCGTTAAATGTATACAATGATAAAACTAGGAACTTAAAAGGTGAATCTGAAAGATATTTGCCCAAAATAATTGAATAAATTGAAAGATCTTGAACCAAGTTCAAGAGCACCACGAGGTACTACAGGTACTGTCACGCTGACAAAAAGTAAAGTGCATTATATCACTAAAACTTGCAGAAGTACTAAATTGCATACACAAAATTTCCTTGCTTAATAAATTAATACAGGACTAGGATTTGAAGTGATGAAAACAACTTTAGTAAACTGGGAGTAGTTACAGATTAGGAAACACCTAAATTATGACATTATTGCTTATAAACGAAAGGTTCAGCTTATCGTACCCAGTTGTGGGGGTCACTATGACATCAACCTCCTTGAAAATCTCCATGTGATAGTACATTATCCTTCGCCTACAAAAGATCAAATGAAACTGATATTATGGTCATCAAAAATTTAACAAAATGCAAACTAATCATTTACTCTTCCAGCCATAAAGATGTTTGGCAAATCTTTGCATATATTTGCCTATTATGATTGAAAACGAGATTTCAGTAAATTTTAGAAAATATTACATCAAAACTGCTCATTTATCTTGCTTTTGTAGACATAAGTATAATCACATGGAACAATATTACAGAACAACGAAGTAGTTATATAATTTAGTGAAGGTAAAAGAACACTTCCATCATTTTAATGAACTATTTCTGAATGAAAGACCACCTGATCTTCCTGTGATTATTCATTTAGTTTAGAAAAGCACTACAGCCCAAGAAACTGAACACATACTTAAACTACCAGCTTGATACCATTAAAATATGGTGTATAAAGATACCCTTTTGAGTTTTTAAGTAGATTTGAATTTCAGAGGGTTGAACCAAATACGTGCTCCTGCTAGTATGCATGAAAAAAAAAAGAATTTAGGAAGGTAAAAATGGAAAATTTTGTAATTAGTGGTCAACATGCTAGTAAAACCTGGGGAACAGGAATTATATAGATTATAGATCACAGGCCACACAAACTATGCATATCGTGAGTGTGTCAAAAATCTTGATATTCTAACATATTTATGAACATTATGAATCTGAGCCTTACCCCATGTATTTAAATTTATTAGCTGCACAGGCCCTGATATAATAAAGTCTCTCCATCAAATATAATTCTATTACTAATTCTTAAAAGTTTTTAGGTATATGATTCTTTCTGAAGACTTCTAAGGAGAAAGAACTGGCAATTTATAGAGCTCCGTCCCAACAGGTCTACTGAAACTTCTCGGGTCACTTTTTATTTGTGATTTGCTCTTTAGTTTAATAAAATATTCATTGAGAATTCTATCATCAACATAACTTTGAATGCTGCCTCAATCGAGGCTTCTCTATATCCTAACAGAGCAAGAAAATAATATGTATGATAGTAATTCATAATATATATAAAGATGAAAGTTGGAAACTGTTTATACATACTTAGACAGATCGACCCACACCTCCAGCCCAACAAAAAACAACTTGATATAAGCCCTAATTATTCCGTATGTTCCTGATCTATACTTGTCATATTTAAAATGCATAACAATTATGCTTCCTTCAAAATTTTAGATATGAGCACTAATTGTTGCAGCATATACAATAAAATCACATTATTCAACACAGAAAAACTGACTTCATTGTGTAATAATATTTTGCCTCACCTAAGACGTTGGGCAGCAACATAGTCTGACGCTGTGAATGACCGAAAAAGTGCAAGATTTATGCGAGTGTCATGGGTAAATTTCACACCGTTCCTATATAAGAAGAGAGGAAGAATTGAAAATGATGTCAAAAAACAGTAATTCAATAGTTTGAGATACTCAGCTAATCATAAAACCTATCTTTTGATAACAACCATCAAAATTCAGGAAACTTACCCATCCTCACATTCAGGAGATAACCCACAGGTCGATTCAGAACCAATTGAAACAATATGCGCCAGGCGCATATGGTTAAACTCAGGTATTACAATATCTACAGTCTTGAACCAGAAAAAGACTCAAAAATTAATCTACAATACATGGATATAAATACATGTAGGCTTACCCTAACACAAAAGTATGTGCATACATAATCTGTGTGTGTATGTGCATACATAATCTGTATGTTTGTGTGTGTGCACGTGTTTGTCCTGAAATCAATGGTAATGTTTCTTAGCTATCAATTTAATATAATATACAAAAGAAATGTCACCAGTTATATGAATATATGACAACTACTCACCTTATTTTTATCATCTTTTAAAATTCATATTTTATAATTGAATTAATTACTAATCAATTTTCTGCAATATTCAGGTAGTGGTAGTTACTCTTGAGAATGGGGGAAAACTTAAGTTAAATTTAAATAAACTGGTCTTTTTCTTTTATTTAAGGAAACTAGTGATAGAGGATTTATCTAATTCTTATATAAATGGTATTTTTGTTTAAAATGTGACATGGTTACGTACCACTAAAAGGAATGCTTCTGATTTATTACAAGCATAGAGGACTACTTAATATAATAATGAACATATGATTTTGGACTTACTTTGCACCCATGTGTTTCTGATAGCAACTTAAGAGCATCCTCACACTTATCAGATATATCAGTTGAGAATACATCATTAAACCACTGCAAGAGAACAACCATACACTCGTAAGAAAATATTATGAAATGACAACATTGACCCTAGTTCACAAAGAGCTAAAAGGAAGGTGAGATCACCTCTGTGTACTTCCCTAATCGCAATGATCCCAATGCCTTAGAACTCATGTCTGATGATAAGTTTGGCAAACAAGGTAGAGACTGTAAAAAGAGATAATTCTGAGATATAGTGATACATCATAAACAATGTACAATTTTAGTTCGAAAAGGGAGATAAAATCAGCATTTGTAGCCCCCAATGCCTCCCGGAACTTATTCAGAAGAGGTACAATCTCTGACAACCAAGTAAATGCTAAGATTAGTTAAGAGAATTTACAAGAATGGAGGTAAATATAAGTCTTCACTCCTCAACTGTTTGCAACTGAATTTCAAGGGTTTTAAGGTTAAAAATCAATAAAATGTTTACAAGATTCTATATGTTACTTTTTCCCCAAGATCAAGGAATTTTAGAACTCCCACACTCGCAGAATACATTTCAAGGCCATTCAAAATATATAGATCATAGATTCTGTTAGCTCTTTCTCAGATAGTTATTTCAAATAGGAAAGTGAACTTCACATCACCAATCACAATCAAGTATAAGTAAACTGTCTGAATCTTCTTTTGGTTTTTCCTTATTTTTTGACATTATTTCTTTTTACATAAAAGAAGTTGGTTATTAAAAGAATAGAGAACAAAAAATTGGAGGAAAAGGAATCCACTAACTAGACTAAAAGTGGAAACAATAAGAATCTTGCATGCATTAAGTAGATTGTTATCATTATCAACCTTCATGTTCGAAAAACCATAGTCAAAGTTATGAGCCCAGCATGCACATCTTAAAATTGATTATTTATTTATTCTCTCAATAGATTCAGCTCATTGTTTCTCATCTTTTTAGAAGAGTATGTAGTTGAATTTAAAGACAATATATATGAATTATTCAGCTAATTCCACAATTTAAGAACCAATAGAATTGTTAAAATAATTACCGTTTTTAAACAGATTTTATCAGCAGGAGAGGATCCAGAGATTGCAGCATACCTGGAAAAAAAATAGAAGCAAGATTGACGTTTCTTTCATTGTCCAAACTCCAAAGTTCCAAATGATTCAGTTTAAAGTCTTTTTTTTCCCAGACTTTTCTTATGTTTTCAACCTATCAACATATATCTAGGTACAGAATGTTATATTATAGTATGTTGACACTGATGTATAGGGTACACAAGTTTTAGAAATAACTGAAACAAGAATTCGGTCAATATATATAAAACATATTTTGGTTGGCGAAACAGAATTTCTTCTCTTAAATAGATTTTTCAATTACGTGGAAGCTTTAAATTTCCATGCTACGCATGCAGTAATTAGCAGTATGTGCTCTTGTGTGCCACTCAGTTCAGTTTTTCCTGTCCCTAATGAATTACATTGTCACTGATACAAGCATGTGCTTAGTAATAAACAGTACTAAGCCAATGGGTGATATAAATGACTTGATTATGACATTTTAACTGGGTTTTAAGAAAAGTAATTACAAATCCATACTGCAAATTAGTGCTGAATAAAGACAAAATAGTGGAAGCCTAAAAAAGCAGAGTAAAAAAGAATGGATTTTTTTTCTTTCTGTTGGCAGAAATACTCATGAAACACTTACACCAACATAACATCCTCAACAGTTGATGCAAGTGGTCCAATGATTTCTACAGTCCCTGCATCACATAATGACCTGCAAGAATATCAGTGAAACGAATTAAACAAGTGAAAATTTGTCCAGTATGAAAAGGCAAGTTTATAAACCTCCAAATATCTTTTACATAAATATGTGTGCTATGAATAAACAACGATCCTAAGCATGTCAATATAATCATTAAGTTTTTTATTTTTAGCATGTTGCAAGGATTCTATTATATTGGTCTAGTGCTGGGTTAGACAGGTCATGCATAATCAAAATCATTTGTGGTACAAAATTTGTTATAGAACTCTTCGTGCCTATAAAAGTATGGAATATACTTTTTGTACACATAAAAGTTGGTGAACGTTGTATAAAAGGTTATGTTTTTGTATTCTAGTTCATAACGTAGAGGGAACATTTTATCGAATAGAAATACGAGAAATAATTAATAGCTCTATTTATTAATATTTTTCATAATAATTAATTACTTCTCGCGTGTATATATATATATTCTAAGAACATTATTATGTAAAGATAAGTGAATGTAAAAGCATAATTTTACTGTATGACAATAGTCATATATTTCAAGAGCTTACCCTTTCATGTCTGTCCGCCCATATGTTGATTTCAAGCCCACTACACCACAAAGCGCAGAAGGAATACGAATCGAGCCTGTTTTTCACATGAATTAGGAAATAGAACAATGTAAAAGTCATAAAAGTAATCATTCACAATCTAAGGTCTTATATTTGTACAACCTCCACCATCAGTTCCTAATGCAGCTGAGCATATCCCAGAAGCTACAATTGCTGCAGGGCCTGAGGAAGATCCACCGGTGTACCTATCTAGAGCATGTGGATTTCTTGTTGTTCTGTCGTATTAAAAGGCTCTCTTATGTTTCTTTTGTTGAAACTTAAAGTTAATATAACAACTAAAAGTAGTACAAATGAAGCTAGTAGTGTAGATAGTAAATAGGTAATTCACATAGTAATCTTATTTCTCCATTGTTAACTGAAGTTACATAAGTAACAGAGCAATACATCCTACACAACTGAGAAACCATTGCACATAAACCATACAATGTCCAAGGATATTTGTTAGTCATTAAAAAATTTCAAGTGAAAACAAGGGAATAAATGTTACTGCCAGCAATTGATGCCCAAAATAAGTAGCTAAGCTTTAAGACCCTAACTCACGTAGAGAACAAGGAAACCTGTACTCTATACCATTAGCATATATAGACTATTGGCATGCACAACTTGGTTTTTTATTTCACACATAATGAATCCTTAATCTACCTACACCCTAGCATGTAACTGAAGAAATCAAACCCAAAGGTAAAAACTTTATGATAGTAATGAAGCAAAAAAATCCAATTGAAATCTTTTGACTGAACATGGTATCTCCAAAAAGGCATATCTGTTCCTTTCTCTTTATAAACAGAACATTAGGATTAGAGTTTATTCAGCATCTTTTTTTCTCTACTGGATGCAATCCATGATAAACTCAAGCAACTTTAAAGAAAGGGGAAATCTCCTAATAGAAAAAGATACTACCTAATCATGATGGTACATTAGAATTTAGATGTTCCAATAATACAGTTTGTTTTTTTCCCTCTGATGAACACATAAAAGAGGTTAATAAACTTACCCATGATTCGGGTTATTTCCAGTCGTTCCGAGTCCCATTTCATGCATATTTGCCTTTCCAACAAAAATCACGCCACAGCAACGTAACCTTGATACACAAACTGCATCCTTCTTGACGGATCGTACCTCATGAAACCATTTTGTAGCACCTGTTAATCATCATTAATCAGATAAACATTTGCTTTAAGAAATATTTATGGGAAGAAATTCGAATTAGTTGCCTTTTGATGGATGAGGAAAACAATCTATATCGTCCTTGATCGCCATGAAGATCCCGTCCAAGATCGACAATGGGTTTCCTGCACAACCCAGCCAAGGAGAGGTAAGCAAAAACAAAGGTTTACCCCAGTGCCAGAACATAATCACAATTCACACACAATCAGGATCAGATATGAACTATTTCATAGGTGTAGAAACTCCAAAATTAACTTTAAATGAAAATGAATACAGTCATATAAAATCAGAATTACCTTCCTCAAACCTTTGTGTGGAAGCTGCAGCTTGCTTTCTTACCTCCTCAGCATCAAAGGAGATCAACAATGGCATTGGGGGATTCTTATTACTGAACTCCTCTATAGCTGAGATGATTCGCTCTGCAACCTACTCAATGAAAGTTGGATTCCTCCTTCACAATAATCAAAAAGGCAATACAAATTGTCCCAACTGTTAGAAACTTGCCATGGATGGGGTTGCAAGCCTCGACCTGTATGCATATGCATAATCACGAATCTTCCAGTAGCGAAATGGAGTCAAATCACCTATCCAACTACTAGCAGGATCATAATGTGGAAGACACTTCAAGGCTGATTCAACTCGGTCTTCAGATTTTACATCATCTTCCAGAACAATAACACCAGGTTCCGGTTCTAATTCACAGATCAAACTATGTCAGTTTCATATACTAAGGACCTTGTTTAATTATTAGTCACAATTTTAAGCAATAATTTTAAATGTCCATTTTCATCTTTTATCAATGAAAACTGTCAGTGTCCATTTCAATATCTAACTGTTTTTCAGTTTCTTGATCAAGAGCACCTGACAAAGAGCATAATTTATGTAAAATAGGCACATATAATATTCAATTAATGATACAAGTGAAGAAAAAAGAAACTGAAATAAACAGGTCAAGAATGAAAGGTAAACCTTGAGGAGGGAACTCAGGTTTAAACATTGGAGTCTCCGGTATCACAGTATTCCGAAGGATCTGTCATTTGTAAACCAATTTTGCATTAGCTTTCTTTTTACCTTCACAAATAACAACAGGCAACATACATTATGTATTGAGATAAAAAGAATATAAAAAATCTAAGACTGCATTTGTTTAAATGGATTTAAGGGGATGTGATTGTAATCCTTCAACGAACTCTTTGTCCTAAATTTGGTAGCAAACTCGTACTCCAGATTAAAAAACGCAGGATAGCATAATGCCCGTAAAAGGTACCACCATCTTTCCCAGTTATCATTCTTCCTCTACTGTATTATGGGACTATAATAATGTAAAATTAGTGCCTTTAAACAAATATAGCCTTAATTTCTATGCTCATAACACATCTTATGTATGCATCTATGGAATTAAAGTAAAATTTACATATATATATTTTACACACATGTATGTATATGTGTGTGTGCGTGGTATCTGCATAAAGTAAGCTGAGACTTGCATACAATCAGACCTCAGCCATTTTATTCTGCTTCTTCAATTGAGCTATGATCAAAGAACCAATCATAGGAGCTTCAACTAACTTAACAAAAAGCTTCAGCATAAAACCAGTCAAATGTGGAGCTGCAATCATCCACCAAAAAAATAAAATTATTCACTCACATTTCATTAAAAAAAAAGGTAGAATCAAATTGCACGAGAGAAATTAAAGACCTTGGATTACTTCAGGATCGTATTTCTCCGCCCTCATGTCAACTTCATCTGCCGGCAACAAAACTCGCTTCTTCCCCATCTTTAACCAAATTCAGACCTTCAAATCGCATCAAAAGATGTTTTTCTTGGTGGAACGTAATAATTCAGCTAAAATATATATCAAACACTAATGCAGTTCACATTATTCATATTCAACGGCTAACTAGTAGATTAAAACTAACCTCGCAGCGATCACAACAATGGAAAAGAGAAGCTTGAGTGATGAAAACGACGAGATAGAGAGAGATTGAGGAGGTAAATAGGTGTGATCTTCTTTTGTTTTGTAATACTTCCTCATAAATAATGAAAAATAATTTATGTGACCAAATTTAAATAAAATGATATACATGTTCACAAATATATATTTGATAAAATTAGATTATAAACCCTTCTGAATTCTTATTTATAGCATGTATACGTATTTAATATACACATAAATTTTTGGTCATTCAAAACTTGAAACTGTTGTACCTTCTTTATTCCCTCTTATCCTATATTCTATATTCTATATTCTATATTCGTAATTTCGTAATATAGACGAAATACTCCATGCATAATATTAATTCTAAATTTGTCGTCATATGTAATAATAATATTTAGTTTTTCAAAGTTTAAAATTGTAACAATTTGTAATAAAAATTGATATTTTCACGAGTTCAATTTAATATTTTCACGTGAATTTGGGATTTGTTTACTATTCACGTGAGAGAGCCGTTGTGAAATTAACACTCTTGCTTACGAAAATATCATTTTCCTTTGTAATTTGTGAAACTAACAATTTTATTACTTAAGTAGCACTCTTTTAAATAACTATCAATAAAATAATGAAAATTTTCTTTTCTTTTTGGTCAATAACTCTAGCCTACATCTTAGATACGGAGGAGGGTTTTCTTTTTGGAGATATTGTTTCCTATATCTCTCTTATTTTGATCTAATAAATTATGAATAATGTTAGAGACACAAACTATTTTATAAATATTTTATAAACTGCTGATGTGACATACTCCACCTCAGCATATTGTGTGGGCCCGAAAACTATATTGAAATAATTTATTGATCAATATGCTGAGGTGGAGTATACCACATCAGTAGTTTGTAAAATATTTATAAAATAATTTATGTCTCTAGTATTTCTCATAAACTACTCCATCCGTCCCATGATAAAAGTACTTATTACTCTCTCTGTCTCATAGTTATAGGCTAATTTTCCAATTTGAAATGTCCCAATATATAGGTTACTTACTATTTATAAAATTTAGTTGGTTCATTGTTTTACTTTTATGCCCTTATAATAAATATTCAATCATTACTCTTTTTTTGAAGAAACAACATTCAATGTCATTATTTTTATCACCACATTTAATGTTGTTGTATTCTCTTTGGTTAAAGTTCTAAGGTTATGGACTTTAATGGTCAGCACACGTCAATC
This sequence comes from Panax notoginseng, assembly GCA_016801055.1. Taxonomy (NCBI): domain Eukaryota; kingdom Viridiplantae; phylum Streptophyta; class Magnoliopsida; order Apiales; family Araliaceae; genus Panax; species Panax notoginseng. The sequence continues at coordinate 10,734,995 of CM029019.1, forward strand.
AATGAAGTTGAGAGTTCCAGTGTGATAAGTAATGAGTAATTAACTTATTCATTAATTCCATATTAAGGGGTATATGTGAAAATTTTATATTAAAAATTGTCACATAAATTGATTTTCTTAAACTATGTGCCAAAAGAAATCAGCCTATAACTATAGGACGGAGGGAGTACTATTTTGGGTAGTCTCATGTTAAATGTTCACTTTCCTTTAATAATCAAATTTTTACACATTTTTTTCTATTATGCCCGTAGCATTAAATATCTCATACTTTTCTTATTCTAATTCTCTTTCCATATTTAATAAGTATGGAGAGATAATATTTTGAATTGAATAGCTAAAAAGTCACTCTCACCTACATTGAAAATATTTAATGACATATTATTGTGGGTAATTTTATTATTTCATTTCTATTCTTAATATGCGTGAAAAATCTACGAGGACTTTTATCCTGGGACGGATAGAATATTTTTTTTTATAGAGTTTGTTTTTCTCTTTTATGAGAGTTGTTTTATTTATGAGATGACTAATTTATTTCTCTTTTGTTTAATAAATTTATTTATAACATTGTTGCTACTTCCTGATTATCTGTTATTCTGTTTGACAAAATTACTATTTGACTTTGTTATTTGTAATTATTTCATATTTTATAATAGAGTGTAGTTTTAATATATTTCAGTCTTTTATATTATTTTGATCAAAAAATTAACAATAATTATAACTTTATTAGCTAAAGCTTAATCACATTCTAACAACTTTGTTTTAGTTTTTTTTTTTTTAAATTAAACTCTTTTTTTGAAGGGATGCGATTAAGGTTATGAAATAAGTAAATAATTCGGACTCAAATCGTACTCGTTCGACTAAAAGTTTGATTCGAGCTCGACTCGAAATATAAATTAGTCAAATATGAGCAAATTTTAAAGTTCGATAAATTACTCGAATCTTCTCAAATTATATTTTTCTATTAATACTCGGATCATATTCATTCGAAAAGTTCAATCTGTCCGGGCTCGATTCGGAATCGTGCTCGACTCGGTAGTTAAATGAATCTCAATTAAACTTTATTTTATGCTCAATAAATTTTATAAATCAAATCTAAGCAACTCAATATTAAAATCGACTCGATTTATTTATACCCTTAAATGCGAGTTTCGCAATCCCACCTCGATTGTATCAATAAATTATTGAAGTTTTGACAGGTGAGATTGGTGAAGAAGGTTTGAAGGTGTAAATACACACCCACCGCCTTTGTTGGTACAAAGGTCATCCCGGAATGGGCCTTATCACCTTATTTGTTTAACTTTTAGGGATTTGACTACCCTTCCTAACACATTCTGTCCAATTTTATTCGATACTAGTGCATGAAGGTACGATATTATAATGAAAAATTATATTAAAATTTAAAAAAATACTATATTACGTAAAGACTCTTTGTAACTTAAAATAACTTATAATCAGACATAACAATTATCATAATTTACCACACTACCACAATAATTAATTTATCTTTAAAAATAGATATTCAGAAAAATCTAAACTTGTCTACAAAACTTACAATCATCAATTACAATTATCATAATTCACTACACAACCATAATAATAATTATTATTATTGTTATTATTATTATTATTGTTATTTTTTTAATTAGTTGTAGTAGTAGTAGTAGTAGTAGTAGTATAATTATAATAATAATAATTATTATATTATAATTATTATTATTTTGAATTAAAATTAGAATGAATCTGAACCGTACTTGTGCTTTCCTGCTCAAATCAATTAGAATGAAAATGAATCTTTATTATATTACTACTATTATTACTATTATTATTATTATTATTATTATTATTATTATTATTATTATTATTATTAAAATTATTATTATTATTACTATAATAATAGTAATAATAATAATAATTTTAATATTATAATTATAATAATTATTAGTACTATTAGTACTATTATAATAATAATATTAATTATTAGTACTATTATAATTATTAATATTAATAATAATATTATTATTATTAGTACTATTATAATAATAATTATTATTATAATAATTATTATTAGTAGTAGTACTATTATTATTATTATTATTATTATTATTATTATTATTATTATTATTATTATTATTTGTTTGTGTGTGTGTGTGAAGAAGAGAGGAGAGAGAAAGATTTTGTGTGTGAACATGAAAGAAAGTAGGATATAGGGGTGAATTTGATTTGGACGGGAAGAAATATGAGCCTTTAGATTAAGTTGAAAAAATTAAGTTATAATCAATCTGAGCCGTCCTTGTACTTTGTCAAATAAAAGATTCAAAATGGGTTCTGTTTTATTATATAGATATTATATTTTATTATTTTAATAATTTTATTAGATATAATGAAAATATGTTAATTTTCATTTAATACATCATATTTTTTATTTTAAGAACTTTTTGGTAATAATCAAAATTTATTAATAAATTATTAATGATATTAAAATCAACCGTACCAAAAATTAGAAAATATAATAGATTCACTGGCGGATCTACGTGAAGTGCAAATGGGGCACTACCTCGCTAACTTGGGCTCAAGAAAATTCGCCCCATGCCGGAAATAGATCCCCTTAAATAAATTAGATAAAATTGAATGAAATATGTAATGGAGGGGAATTAAATATGATTTCTTGTTGGTAGTTGGTAAAACGCTCCAATTAATATTCCTATCAATTCAAAATTATCGCTCCAATTAATATCCCTATCAATTCAAAATTATTGGAGAAAATATTTAGTTTGACTTTTTTCCACTGAAAAAGAAATTCTCCGATATGAAAATAGGGGATGATACATGGCATCGTATAAATAATTGTTGAGTTGCCTGCTCTTGCCCAAATAAACTAAAAAAAAATAATATATTTTTCAATTTTATGTTATTTTTTTTATTACGAGTTACGTAAATAATTATAATTGATAATATTTTAACAATATATTTAATATAGTGAACTAACTTTATTTTATATTTAATTTGTATATTGATATACCAAGAGGCCAATGCACCCTTTTGAATGGTATTTGACTCATAAAGAATTTTCTAACGAGGAGGTTCTGATTTCGCCGAAGAAGCATACACATTGCGTAATTTTCTCAATTCTATTTTTAAGTGTTATTTAGAAAAAAAAATATTCAAAAAAATTTATAAGCAAATGTATAACATGCAGGAAGAAAGTGGAGTATAAACATGTATAAAGCTCTCATTATAGTATGGATAAGGTACATTACAAATGTAAAGCCCAAAAAGAATATATCCCGAAGTTTGTGATTTTTGTCCAACAATAACCCACTATATAGCTCAACCTTGGCCCATTGTCTTCTAGGAGCTAAATATTTTCCCAATAGATAAATACATAGTTAAAAACTAAATATCATTCAATCTAAAGACCATCACACACACATATATATAAAACAACTAAAAAAAAGTTTAACATTTTGTAGAACTGGAATTTTTACATAATACATACAGTATTTTAGGTGTGATTTGAATACATATAACAAAACAGGTCTATCCGTAACTTAAGCTAGTCCGGACTCCCGAAATGGATCCCCATCTTATATATATATATGTATGTATAATTGTTATGGATATTTGAGTTTCCGTAAGAACTCCAAGTGATCCAATTCTAATTTGGATCTAACTGCAGAAATTAGAGAGAAGAAGAAGAATTATTTGGGAAAAAAATTTATATTTTCATTCATATCTTCTAATGACTCACATTCAACTATTTAAAATAAAGAAAATACAAGATAACATAATAATAATGCATCTAAACCATTCATTCTTAACAGTCCAATACCTATTTGAACTAGGCTAGGATCTTGATCCGTAATAATACTAAGCCCTTCAAAATTTAGTTTGTCCTTAAGGTGGAAGTGTTCTCCTTGTATGACCAACTCCGAAAGTTGTTTTTGTATGTTGTAAAAACTATGTTGGTTACATATTTCATCAGCACAACAATTCCCCCAAACGTTCACTTAGCACGAACATAGTAGTCAGTCAATCAGAAGATGAACATAAAGGCTAGTCTGTTGCTAAACTAGATAATACTTCCTTTCAAAACAATGTTCTCCAAAGCCAAGAGATGACTGTTAATGTCCCACCCTCCTCCTTTAACTTTGTGGACATGACTTGAAATCATCCAATTTCATATCTCTGCATTTCTCCACACTTGCCAATCACACAAACATTCAAAATCCATAAATATTTTCCCATTGCATGTCATCACAACTTTCAGAGTTGGTCATATAAAGAGAACACTTCCACCTTGAAGACGAGATAAATTTTGAAGTACAGATTAATTAAGATGTTAGCCTAGTTAAAATAAGTATCGGGTAAGAATAGAGGCCGGGTTATGATTTAGTGTTAAGAGTGAATGACTTAGATCCATTCTCATGTTATCTTGTATTAATTTCCTTTATTTTAAATAGTTGTATGTGCAACATTAGAAAGTATGAAAATACAACTTTTTCTTTAAATCTCTCCAATTTCTAGAGTCCGATCGATCGATCCAAACTCGACTTAGATTAATTACTAGCTAGGAGTTCGTACGAAGACTCGACTCGAATGTTAGTAACAATATAATGGTGCTTTCGTTGAGAGGTGATATGATGGATTCAAAATGTTTGTGTACTCCGTCCGATTAATCTAGTATTGACGAAAAAGTTCTAGAAATATACTTCGTTCGATTTTTTTTAAAATATAAGATTATTATTGACTTGACATGTAATATATTTACATGAAACAACATTATATACGCATTATGTATTGGATCTCGTTATTATAAAGTTAACTTTACGATATGTTAGTCAATTGACTAATACAGTGTATTGACACGCAGAAAGAAATCATCTTTTACCTGTATGTATGTCGACACTGTATTAATCAATTGACCAAAATTAATTTTATGCTAACCGAATATTTATGTATTATGTAGCTTTCAAACGAGCGAAATAAGAAAAAGTAGCAGTAGGATCCAATTAAGTGACAGTAATAAATAAAGATATATATATAGATGGAGAACATGCATGCAGGCAGAGCAGGAATATTTGAGTAAGGAATATTAGAGCATGTTCTGCGAGTTAATGGAGCCGATAACTACTGCGTACAGAATACACAATTACCACTAATTACGTGTAATCGAGTTGGCCACCAGCCCACCACCTTTATTCTTCAGTCGATCACATATAATATTATTACACACAAATTTAAGGAAATCCCTTTCAATGTGAAGCTTGGAAATTTAAGTAATGCTGAATAAATTTTATAATTACTACTCCTTCCGATCCGAAATATAGTCGGTTTCAGTACGTTGATTAATAATATATTTTTTATTTTAAATTATTTGTTAATTGATGTATTTCTCTATTTTACTATGAAGTATTATTTCTTCCCGTGTGAATTAGTTATCTAAATCATTCTTTTTTTTATTCACGCATTTCTAATAATACTAAAAACTAGAATGAATAGAGAAAAAGAGTTTGTAGAACCATTAAATAAAAGATATATTATATTAGTAATATGAGGGAGAAAATAGAATAATAATTTATCGGTGTCCAGTGTAAATCTTTTCTCATTTCTTTAACTTCCAACAAAAATCGAGTAAAAAACTGATTATAAAAGTATAAGTGAAAATATAAGATAAAAGTAATTATAAATATATATAAAAATAAGATATTCATTATAAAATATTTAAAAAAAGAAATTAAAATATTTAATACGTGACAGAAGGAGTATGATATTTAAATAATTAATTCTTTATTTGGTCTTCCCATCATTGAATCATGTGCATTTTTTGCAACTAGGTAGTGATTACAAAACATTTATTCTAATATTTAATTTTATTTTTTAAAATTATATAATTATTTTCTTAGGTAACTGCATGTGGTCAGGTCAGCCTATTTGTTACTAATCTCTTATTTCTAGCTTTGAAGTGTCAAAAAGTTGCAAGTTTCAAGTGAGTGATCCAGTTGTCTTTTGCTAACGACACACAATAAACAATTAGAATATACTACTTTGTATCTGTTTTTATTAATTAATTGTTAACGATTTTCCATAACCCACAACTATATTAAAATAACTCTTCACGGCTAAGTTGTTTTCTTACCCTTTAATTTAAACATATTAAATTCGGAAATCAAATACTCCCTCCGTCACACAATATATAATGTTTTAAATAATTTTATTTTTTAAAAAATATTTGACATTTTATATAATTTAGGAGAATTGACCACAATCTTTTTAAAATTACATTTATAATCATTTATACATAATTTTTTTAATACTTTTATATAAAAATCGTCACTATAAATCCTATAGCGACGTTATTTATCGACGTTATACATTTATAACAGTACTTTTTATGTAAAAATATTAAAAATTCATATAAAAATATCAACTTTCTTTAAATTAATGTGAATAACACGAGAGGAGGCGTTTGATCTTAGCCAACTCAAATTGGACACCAGCGTAATGGTCACAAGTTTGAAAGGAGTAAAGATGGCAACTCCACTTTGGCAATTAGCAATTGCCAATTGTAGCAATTGGAATTGAACCCACACTAACCTCTTAGAGATGGGTTTATAAGTTGATCAACCCAATTTATAAGTTGTTTTTTTAATTATTGAAGTGTTTAGAATGACTTATTTTTTGATTTACTTTTTGACTTACAAGTTATTTTTGATAAGTAACAAATTTTAACTTATTAAAAAGACACTTATAAGTCATTTTAAAATTTTAAAATAAGTAAGTTTGACCAAATATAAAAATTATTTTGTCCTGAAACATTTTATTTTAACAGTATTTACATCTTATTTTAACTTATAAGTCATTTTAATCAAATAAATTCACATTTTATTTTAACTTAATTTCTAACTTATAAGTCAAAAAGTTATGAAATATTTTTATTTATAAGTTTCAACTTACAACTTAATATAATTTATAAATCATTTAAAATTTTAATCTATAAATCATTTTAAAATAAATCCTCTCCGAACATATCCTTAAGAGTCGAATCCTAGTCAATACTCAACTTCCTTTTGTTTAGTCTTTGTCTTTGCCCCCAACTTCTCATTCAAGTTTCTTCGCATACATTATTCCCCACCACTCTCTCTCTGTCCCTCCTATATCTATATCCCACGTATTCCAGCTAACCACTAGTAATATGGAGTATGGAGTATCAGATTTGTGATCCGAATCTGAATTTAAATTTAAATTTGAATTTGAATTTAAATTTGAATTACATGAATTTTAATAAAAAATTATTTAATAATTAGTGTGTCTAAAATATCTAAATAATAAATTTTTATTATTTTATTCCTCTAAAAAAATTTAAAATTAATATAAATTTATTTAATATTACTTAATAAAATAATATTATTGTAAAAAAAATCATTCATCCGTCATTCAGTCCAAATCCTCTCAATGACTGACCGATTCAACCATTTAGACGATTATTATTCGAAACAAACGCACTGAATGGTTGAATCGGTCAGTCATTCAGTGCTAATAAAATAGCCCATAATACTCATTTTATCATGCTAAAAATTACATAAATATCATTAAATTTATGAAGATATTTTAAAAAGAAATGATATATATGTCAATAAATATTTAATAAAGTTGAATATAATTACGACCAAAGTAAAAATATAGGTGTAATAATATAGAGTATACATGCAGGGGATATAAATAAGATTTTTTTTAAATTTCTAGTTCCATCTTGAAGCGTATGCTCACAAGAATTACGAGCTTTATTACCAATGATAATTTGAACTACGTTATCACAAGTTAGAATGTCATATAGTGAATACTTTTGTTAATTTTGCTTTTTGTGTTTTGTATCCTCAAAATAATCACCCACTCTCCTTTTATATATAAGTTAGAGGTAGAGTAACTTATATATATTAAACAATAGTTAATATACATATAACTCCCATGTTTAATATACATAACTCCCATATATATAACTCCAAGCTAATATATATAACCTCCATTTACAACGTTATAAAAAAATATTTATCCTTTCAACAAATCAAATATCGATCGTCCATCTAAATATCTATCGACCTATATTGCTCCCGTCCGCAATTTAATTTCAGCATTGCACAGTTTAATACTGTGAATGGGACAAATGACCAAAATACCCCTACTTGTATGGCCAAATGGCAAACTTAAAACGATGCTGTTTGTAAATAAACAAAGATCTAAGATGAGATGAGGAGTTTCCGTTCTTGGGTCTCTAAATTAAAGTTTCAATTCTAGAAAGGCTGAGATGATGATGCAACTAATTATTATTCTCCAAAAATGGGGTCGTGCAATTTTCAGTACCTTCTTCATGGAGATTGTTTGTTGTGAAACACCTTTGTATTCTACCATCTGTTAGAAGACTAAACTCTAATCAACTGATGGTACATTCTGTTTGCAGGACACGTGAATGTTGCTCCTCGCCACTTGATTGCTGAAGCAGAAACCTTACTTTCAGCTACGATGATACATGAAGTGAGTTGGATTTAGAATTTTGGTATATATTAGAAAGAATTTGCCTTGTTTGAGTGATTGAAAGATCTGGATATTGCCCAGGTGATGCACGTTCTTGGTTTTGATACGAATGCATTCACACATTTCAGGGATGAGAGAAAAAGGTGAATCGAAAACTTCTGTTGGAGTTTGCTTTGAGGAAAACCATTTGTTGAACACGTTGATTGGCGTACCGTTCACTATTCGAAATTTGTTAGAGAATAATAATCGGTTGCATCATCATCTCAGGCTTTCTAGAACTGAAACTATAATTTAGAGACCCCAAGAACTGGAACTCTTCATCCCATCTTGGATCTCTGTCAGACCTGAAAACTACAAAAAAAGTGAATTTGGCATATGCAGTTTAATATTGCGGACGGAAATTATTAATAAACAACATCATTTCCAGTTAGCCATTTGGTCATACCTAGCGTTCGCATTTTAATACTGTGGATGGGATCAAAGACATTTACAAGAATGAATATTTTGGTCATTTGTCTCGTCCATAGTATTAAACTGCGGACGGGAACAATATAGGTCGTTAGATATCTGGATGGATGTACGATCGATATTTGTTGTAAGAATACACATTTTTTACAACGTTTTAAATGGATCGATCCCCATATATATATATATAACTTCTAAGATATAAATGAAGAAATATACACATGTTCATTGTATCTAGACAATGAACCATGTGGTTATACTCAGCGGGTCGTTCGATCCATGGGCACTCCGGTTTGGGTCCATTAACCAACAATAGGTTATAAAATAGAATAAATTATGGTAAGATGATTATTAATTCCTATTTATCTTATGTATGCACATAAGTCGCAACTATAATTCAACTTAAAATTTTTGCAATACATAGCAAGACTTTATTTTAAAATACAAATAAAAAATAAAAACTTCATAATGTGTGAATCATTCAAATTCTTTATAAATTTGATCATAATATCAATTGGCGGTGGTTAACATGAAGTACTTCACTTCATGAGCAATACAGTGCTAACACGCAGGTAGAGAGATCATCTTTCATTCTGTGTGTTAATACTATATTAAATATTAAATAAATTTACCATCAAATTTATTTCATGCGAACCGGATCCGTATGAATTGGTCTATGCTATTACCATTAACTTGATTTGAAAGGCTAAATTCAAATTTTATATGAAAGATCAACTACATTCTAATTTTCCTCTTTAGCGTGTTTTAAAGGAATAATCAATGAACAAGTAGTTTAGAGATCAATTCAATTTCTGCTGGTCATTGACAAGTAGTCTTGTATGAATAATACAAAATTAATTATTGTGAGACTTTTAAAAACATCAAACAATACTTCAACTTAAATACTGTTTCTAAGCCACAAGAAGGTTTTAAGCTTATAAGGAACCTTAAGCTTGCAAAGCCAATCTACAATTGACTACACCCCTTAAACTTAAGTTGTACTTTATAAAATTAGTGGGTAATTTTGCTAATACATACTACTTTATTTAGGGGATATGAAGCATTATAAGGGTTTGATTTGACCAATAAATATTTATTAACGAGAGTTTAGGTTTCCTAACTAGAATTAAAAATTTATAAACCCTGAACTTTATTTAATAAACTCTAAATATTTATTGGTTAAATTAAACTCTTATTTTAATTATAAAAATTACTAATAGTAATGGAGGTTAATTTTTAATTTTTTAATTATGCTCATTTTTCTCCTTTTTAATCATAAAAATAATATATATTTTGTAAAGATACATGACAAATACATGATATAGATTACCATATTCGTATTGGTTTTTGAAAATAATGATTCGATTTCGAAGATATTTTTGTAACAAGCAATGAAAATACTGCGGCCCAACAAAATCACATTCACATACACTACTATGATTGCAGTAGTATACAAAATCCCCCAACCTTATTGTCACTCTAACAGAACCCAAAAAACCATCTAAATAAAATCCTCAATCCAAACTCCCTCTCTTAGGAGGGTACTTAAATGGACTAATCCAATAATATTCCGGTACCACTCCAAAGTCTAAGCCCCCTCAGTCTCTCTCATTTTTATTTCTTCATTACGCTCCAATAATGGAGAATTTCTCATACAATTCATATCCAGAATCCGGCGACTCCTCGCCGCGATCACGCGAGATCGATTTCGAAAACCCTCAGTCATGGGAAGATCAGCAATCAGCAAATTACAAGGTCAAGTTTATGTGCAGCTACGGCGGCAAAATTCACCCCAGACCTCACGATAATCAACTCGCTTACATCGGCGGCGAGACCAAAATATTGGCCGTCGATCGGTCAATCAAATTCTCTCTCCTCCTGGCGAAGCTGTCTTGTATCTGTGATAACGCTGAGGTTTGTTTTAAGTATCAATTGCCTGGAGAAGATCTTGATGCTTTGATTTCTGTTACTAATGATGATGATTTAGAGCACATGATGAATGAGTACGATCGGCTTTACCGAGCCTCGGCTAAGCCGGCACGGCTCAGGTTGTTTTTGTTTCCGGTGAGTCATCCGGTAGTGACTCCGTCGCAGAGTTTTGGCTCAAGTGAGGGGAAATCGGACAGGGAGCGGTTCGTTGAGGCGCTGAATACTGGTCCGATCCAGGTGTCTCCGCCGCTGCCGGCGGTGGTGCCGCCGAATAACGTCGATTTTTTGTTTGGATTGGAAAAAGGAGCGGCGCCGCCGGTGGCGATGAAGATTCGGGATCCGATCGTTGAGCAGGTTATTCTGGAGCCGGAAATTGTGGTTCCAGGTCTGGAAGATAGGATGATCGGGTTGGATCCGATCCAGAAACATATCCAGGATCTCAAGAGGTTGCAAATTGAAGAGGAGCAAGCTATGTACCGGAGAAAAGGTGACGATAACCTTGCGGGAGGCTTTTCCGGGGACTATTACGTACAGAAGAAGCCGGAAAAGGTATCTCTGACGACATTACCGCCGCAAAATGTGCCAATTCCGGCTGGTTACTGGCAAGAAAAGCAAGTGGCAGGCGGAGTATATCCGGCTAGCACGATAGCTGCAGATCAGCAACAGGTTTACATGATTCAAACTCCGGCAAATATGTACCACCCGCAGATGGGAAGACCTGTGACTGGTCCGCCCGGTCAGGGTTACTACGCTGTACAGAGGATGGCTCCCGATGTTTACCGGGATCAGCCGGTTTACAATGTTGTAACACAAGCACAACCTCCACCGCAGCCTACTTTGCCACCTCAAGCACTGCCGAAAACGACTGCGTATCCAGTTACTAGCGGCGGAGGAGTGGGGGTAATGGATACGGGATACGCGCAGGTGGCGTACGATAGAGCGGGAGGGAGACAGGTGTTCTATACTGCGGCGGGAGGAGTAGTGTCGCAGCCGGCACAGCCGCCGACACAGTATCAGGCGACGGCTGCGGCGGCGTACAGCGCGGATATGAGAGCAGCAGCCGGAAATTATAACCAAGAGGGTGGTAAGGTTGTTCCGGTGAAGGTTTCACAAGCTTTAGGGTGATTTTTAATTAAATTTGCATTTTAAATTACTGAAGTGCTACTAGTATATTATTACTACTATCATATTTGTGTTATCTGCATACTACTATTAGTTATCACTCCATGTTTTGTAAATATGATTGTGAAAATTAATTGTGTCTCTTAATTTCTTGTTGAAGACGAGATTCATATTATGTTAGTAATAATAACCAGAATAAATATGTATTTTTCTAATACTCCGGTTATTGTTTATTTGGATCCGATAATTATGAAATTAATTTAATAGTAAATTGATCAATTGAACAATACAATGATGACTAGGGGTGAGCATGGTGAGGTTTGGTGTGATTGGTGCGGTGCGGTTTTAAACTGTGCAATGCGGTTTCAATTGGTGTGGTTTCGATTTCAGTTTCGGTTTCAAAATCAATTGAAACAACAAAAAGATGTAAGCCTTCAATTGAATTTAACACAAAACTCATATCGAGCAATTAACTTAGTGATATAGTCGGCAATGAGGATTATATAAAGCATAAAAACAAAGTTTCTTCTGTCAAACGTGTCAAATTCACCATCAAATCATAGAACAGTAAGACACATAAAATAATTTTAGTTTATAATAAAGGAATAATGCTTTAAAATTAAAACATACGTTATATAAAACAACGGAGACCATGTATTCGATAACAAGTAACAAAGTTTATCTAGTTCCTCAAAAATTAAAAGTATATACTGAAAATAGAATAAAATTTTATCTTATATATTGTAGGGAGGACTTATAGAATATAATCCTAACTGTACTTAATTTAAAAAATAATCTATTAAACTATTACTACTATAACATAGACCTTGACTAATGCATCAAGTGCTCGAACCAACGAACTTGGCCCCTCAACTATAAACCCTTCTAGTAACGCATCAAACAAATTTGAAATTTTAAAACTCAAATGCTTAATTTTTGACTCTATAACCTCTAATTATCTTCTTTTAATTGATGAAAAAACGACAATGCAAGACTGAGGTTTTCTCTGAGCTTGTTCAAGTGAAAAGTAACTTTAGAATTTACTAGAAATAATACATACATACACACATATGGTGCGATTTCGGTTTTATGCGTACGATTTTGGCTAGCAACCAAATCGGAACCATAAATTTGGTTATTCAACCCACCAAAAATCACCACATACGCCGGAACCGTTGGTGCGATTTTAATTGGTGCGGTTCGTGCGATTTTTAATGCGATTTCAATTTTAATTTGGTTACTTACCCAACCCTAATGATGACACTCCTCACGACATACATAGTGTATTAGTCAATTGATAAAAATGAACTTTATTCTAATAACTCCCCATTTTTTCCTAAGCCTATATCAGTTGACGACATCCCATTATTTGAGGCAAATGTATAGTCTAATATAACTTTTAGAAAACTTATAATAGTACAACTATAATGAAATTTTGATATTTTTACGCGATTTATTTCACGTTAATAATACATTAATAATATGTGAAATTAACTTGCATTCAATCGGGAACACTTAAGTGAAAAATATTAACCTCTGAAAATAAATATTCGTCTACATATATATGTGTGTGTGTGTGTGTATATATATATATATATATATATATATATATATATATATATATATACATGCACAAAGAGAATCAGGTACATACCACTTTATTTAACATACTTTGTTTACCATCTTTAGTGACGGTTCGATCCGTCGCGTAATCAGAGAATCGTCGTCTTAGCTTTTTGCGACGTATCGAACCGTCGTCAGAACATATAAATTGTTTATCTGTTCTATAGCGACGAACCAATCTGTCGCCCGGTCCGTCGCTAAAAGAGATTAACATGATATGTAAAATAAAAGGGTATACACCAGAAACCGACTATATATATATATATATATATATATATATATATATATATATATATATTATTTTAAAGAATTCAAATAAAAGGAAGTGACGAATATGGTTAAATACTTTTTTACCTCACTTTACTCGACCTTGGTTTATAAATATATTACTGAATTGAAATTTTTTACGGTCAATTCATTGAACTATAATTTTTTTATAAAAATTAAAATTTTCGTCTAAAAATTTTAAAAGTTAACAAAATGGTTGTGGCACAATATTAGATGCTTAGGTGGATATTCAACAATTAAAAAACACAACAATTATCAATTCTATAACAAATAGTTAAACAAAATATAAATCAAATTAATGTACATAACAAATAATTACATTAATTAAATAAATTAATAATAAAATATATTATAGAATAACTATGATAAATGATGATTTAAGGGTATTATAGACAATTGAATACTATATTTAATAATTTTCAATCATTTTTAATTCTTGTGTTCACTTCTAAAACGTCAAAGAATTAGAGATGGAGGAAATACTTGTCTAAATACATGTTGAAATTTGAGCATCCAGCTCCTAGATAAGAAGAATGAATACATTAGAATCCATATTAATTTGCAATAACTCAATTAAGTAGGTATTAGTATCATCATATTCAAGAATAATGTAATCCCTAGATCCGGTTAGTATGAAGTTTATTTTTGAATAAGTTGGTTAATTGGTCACTAGAATACTGACACACATAGAGTCTCGCTTGCGTGTCAGCACTCTATTGACCAATTGACCAACTTACTCAAAAATAAATTATATGTTAACCACTTCCGTAATCCCTATAGCCTCGCACTCATGCCAAAGTTAGGTGCTTGTTTGATAAAATTGAGTTAAAAGTTTTGAATGTATAAAAAATTATGAATGAGTTGAATAAAATAAAAGTTTTGAGTATAGAATGAAATATGAAATTGATATTTTGACAACATATTTTGATATTTTTACATGAAAAGTGTCGTTATGGCGACGATTTTCATGTGAAAATATCATTTTTTGTTGTGAATTTATCAGTTTTCAGTAAAATAATGTGTTTAATAACTGTCTATTTAAAACATATGAATACATGTATTTCCCTATTTTAACCTTCTGGATTATTATAAACAAATTTATTATGTAATTATAAATAAATATTTTTTTAAATAAATAAATATAAACTTGTGAACAATCTTTGATGGATTATACTATTAATAACATACTTTTAGGAATAAACACTAAAAGTTTTTAATAACATTTTATCGGATCATAAAACCAAAACAAAAGACTATAACAACATCCATTAAATTGGTTATTGACCAACTTATTAAAGAAAAATAAAAAAAATAATTTGTACATAACAAAATTTGCCTACAATTGTAAAAAAAAGAGAGATAGATATTAAATGTAATTTTTTAATATCATTCAATACTATTTATTAATTTAATCATAATTTTCTAGATAGACATTCCAAATTTAAAAATTATAAAATAAATAATCTAAATAACTTATTCCATCAAATTCAAACTCATTAACATCCACGATCCATTCAATTTAAACAAATAGTCCCTTAGACCATATCATCCGGAGGTTTAGTTAGATGTCTTAATCGGAACAAACCAAGGATATTGTTATACCCCATTTTAAATTGACGAAAAGAAAATAAATAAATATCCACGCATGCATGATAACATCTGGAACTTTATCCTTAAAAGAATGCATACTTGAATCCCTGATTTTGGTTGGAATATTCATGTAATGTCCCTCCACTCTCTTAAACCCACTCAAATAAACAAATTCCAAACTCTAATTATGATTTCTCTTAAATAAAAAATGATATATATATATATATATATATATATATTATGAATATTTATGTGAATTTTTTGATTGTCAGTTACGTAAATAAATATTAATAATAATTTTTTTGAAAAGATGTGTAATAATTAAAGGCGTTCTATAATATTTATCAATTCCATGTCAATAAGTTTGACAATTGTAATTTAGCGTAAATTTATCGCAATACATAACAGGACTCCTATTAAATTTTATGTGAATCTCATCTATCACCGTGAAAATAGAAAACTACTCCTTCCCCTACCGATTTTTTTTTTTTTAAAAAAAGAATTTTGTGTAATTTTAATAAACATAATTCCTTTTTTCTGATGATTATAATAGCTCCCAACTAAAAATAGGTGCAGGCAAATTCACACTCTTGTGAAAATAATTATTTTCAATTAATATATTTTCTGGTAAAAATTAATATATGTTCACACCCATGTGAAATAATTATTTTAAGTTAAGATAAAAGGGCTCCTATGCTGCATCAGAAGTCAAATTCCCATTTTCTGGAATATTCAATGATGTAATAAATACCAAAAGAGAAAAAGTGGACTTTCTACTAATAATTTATTTAGTAGAACACTATTTTCATATATAATTTTGATATTTTTACATAATTTTATATTTTTAAAAAGTATAATAGGCCCCATTTTTATTTGAGAAGAATATATATAAAAATATTAAAATTATATGTGGGTTGTGATATATTTAATCATATTATTTCCAAGATGAACCTTCATGATGATGAATGCCACATTCAAAGGTAGCATAAAAACACAAAATTTTTGTTTTTATCTTTTATTATTATTATTATGTTGTCACACGTAGCTAGCCGTAGGTGGGGACCCAAAATTCTTGAAAAAATTTAAGAGGGTCTAGGAATTATTATCTTGGTCAACAAATAATGGCAAGATCTATTATTATTTCAATCTTTATATTGAAAAAAATATATAAATTTTGTTAATTTAAATTAAAGATATATTGAATAAATAGATTATTATTATTATTATCATGTCATCACTACTATTACATGTATAACAAAATTTAGGAATATTTTAAAATTATTAATTTAAAAATATATTTTCTACTAATCTCTAAAAAAATTAAAATTTCATGCATTATCGGTATATAATATATACACAAACAATGTTAACGTTAGGAAGAGTATGTTTTTGGGCATGATTCTAGATTTATAAAAAAAACGAAAAGCCAAAACAAGGGCATGTGTTGTATAGTGAGAGTAACTAATAGCAATAATAATTTATTTAAGACAAAAAGAAAAATTGGCCTATTTTAAATATTATTATGTAGCAATAATAGTAAGGGGGTTAGGTTAGGTTAGGTTAGATGCTGTAATCTAAATGGAAAAAGAAGAGAAGAAAATAGTGTTAAATATTGACCTTAAATATCTTTTCAAAAATAAAGAAAAGAAGAATGGGGGGATAAGCATATCAAATACAATACAAATAGTAGTAGACTGAATAGTAGCCAATTTCGTTAGACAGGTGTAGCTTTTTATGAGGGAATAAATAGCCATCAATGGGCCCACCTCCACCCTAAAAAAAATTTCGTTTTCAAAAATTCTATTTAGACATAAAAATAGTACACAAGTGTATCTAAATTTTATGTAATTATATTTTGATTCTCAATAATAAATAAATAAAATTTAAATATATTCATATCTAATTTTTACGTCGACTTAAAAAGAAATCTTTGATTTAAAATTTGATTTTTGTTTTTCTCCAAATTGACGGGGGAGAGAGACAGAGGGGCTTGTTTGTTTGTCAATGTTTTCATGACCATGATTTGAGTAGGCGTGGCGCCAAGTTATGGGCATGGACGTTGGGGATGGGTAGCTATCAACTTTGTGACTAGTAAATAAATGGTTTAAAATAATTTCTTTAAAATATAACCACCAACGATTGTGACATCGTTATTATATTTTTTTGAATGTCTTAATTATTAGTACCACTATTTTAGAATTAGGGATATAATTTTATTCAAGTTTTAAAAATAACAAATATTATAATTAGCAGTACTTTAATTAGTTTACAATTATTGTGTATATTTGTTTGTATTAAAAATAAATAATTTCATATCAATTTTAAATTTTAAAAGTCTTCATCGCTCTACTGTTGTCTTATGGACTTTTTTGGACGTGTATTCATAATAACATGTTGTCAACAACATTCGAACCATCAACCTAAACTTTAATTTATCTTAACCTAAAGTTTTAGACTTTTAGGGTCATAACCTATCAATGTGATTAAGCCCAAGTCATGAGCCCACCTGTTTCGAATCTTGGGCCCTAGCACCTGCGGATGTCCAATGGAGAAATGAATAAATTAAACTTACCTGCTTCATGGACTAATCTATATTATAAAGCAAACTGTCCAGGAGTCACTCCTTGGTGTAATTATGTAACATTATTATTATTTTTCCTTCTTATAAATTTAATTATATTATTATTATTATTATTTTATTCTTTTTAAATTAATTTTTTAATTTTTATTTAATCCTTAAAAAATTTATTTTATTTCATATAATTTATGCATGCTTGTGCCATAGGATGCTAGTATATATTAATTGGCTTAAAATTTAATGGTTAAAATGTTTGAATCAAGTTAAGTTATATTTATCAATATTCTATATTATATTATAAAGCCTCATTTGTATGTAATATTCTATATTACAAATTTAGTGTAATTAGGTAGGTCTATCTTTTTTTCTTACTCTTTTGCCTTGTAATTTTAAATATATAATTATTTTATCTTTTTTAATTTTTGTTATTGTTATAGAAAAGTAGTTTTATACCTATATATAATTTATAGTTGGATTAATTAATGTTGGTGTAAATACTACATATGGTAGTGATCCAGGTCTGTTGTTTGGTGATCTAGCTAGCTAGCTAGCTAGCTAGCCAGCCAGCAACCCAACCCATAGTCTACACTATTTCGAAATTTAAGTTTTAAATGATGCAACAATACAAAATATACTTTATAATATAACCAACCAATTATAAGAGATTTATCTAATAATTAATGAGTGGTAACACATTATTTTTTTAATATACTTTAACATAACCTTTTCCTTATAAATTAACAGCATAACATATATCAGCATGGTCCCATCTTTTTATTAACAAATATTACAAGCTCTCCCCTCATCTTCGACCTTGAAATTATGTAAATTGTTCTGCTAATGGGTTCATAAGCCCCCCCAACACCCATAGGGCCATAGGGGTTTGTAATTCCATGCACTTTTTAGCATGAGAAAGAAAATTAGGATAATAAAGTGATAAATATTTTTGTAATTCCAATGTAAATATTTATCATCGGAACAAATAAATAATATTAATATATATATATATATATATATATATATATATATATATATATATATATATATATATCATACCTTTTATGTTTATGTTGTGAGTTAGACAACTAGTATTGTTTTAATAAATATGAGAATGTGTTATAAAGTGTTGTTAAATGTATATGAGAAAGTAGTTTTAATTTTGTAATTTCAATGTAGTTTTTGACAGACTGTGCACAGATAAAATATACACAGCTGTGTATAGTTATATTGCCTATATATATATATATATATATATATATATATATATATATATATATATATATACGGAGAGGCTCTAAAGTGAACTTTAAAGAGCGAACAAAAGAAGAACCGTCGTTTTTGGTGTCTATGACGACGGTTCGACCCGTTGCCAAAGACTACATGGCTTTGGCGATGGATCGAACCGTCGCCATAGACACCAAAGACGACAGTTCGTCTTTGGTTCGCTTTAGAGACAGACCGTATGTGTGTGTGTGTATATATATATATATATATATATATATATATATATATATAATTTGTAAGTTACTAGTTTATTAGTGTAACAATGAGTACGAATTATAATGATAATTAAAAATTATTTTTAATTATTTAAAAAAAATGTTATAGAAATTCCTCAACTTCCGTACAACAAACCCTCTTTTGGAAAACTTGGCAAAAAAAAAAAAGATAGTAAAGCAAAGCAAAGTGATAAAGCGGTTCTTTAATTAAACTTTATCTAAAGGATAATGCTACATGACTTAAATTTGAATCCATCTGACAAATACAATTTATTTGTCATTTTTGTTTTGTTTTATATATAAGAAATATTGTTTTCTAATGTTAGTAACATACACACAATACAAAAAAGAATTTACAGTCATAATTAATTATTTTAAGAATATACATAAAATGAAAATTTATTCTTACTTTATAAAATGAGACTCTATTCCTAGAATTGAGAGGATATCGATAAATTTACATATATAAATTATAAAGTCCATTGCATTTTTAAGTGGGCCAATGGGCTGGTCATAAATAGTATCATGAGTAAAATATAATTTACATACATATTATAAAAAATAAAAATAGAGAAAAGTATAAAAAAAATAAAATTTATTCTTGATAGTCCTACAAAATTATATAAAGTGGTAAATATTTTTATTTTTTTTATACTAATAGATTTTATTAAATGATATATTTATTTTTCACTTTATGTATTTTATTTTTTATTTTTTAAAATAAAAAATTTATATTTTTTACTCATTCTTAGTATAACAGACTAAATACAGCCTGTCCAGTAATTTTCACATATAATTTTAATATTTCTACATTTGCTCCTCTAACATAAAAGTAAAATTCAACCAACTCTTTTACGATTGAAAATTATGTGCAAATATCAAAATTAAAATTATATGTAAAAATAGTGATCTCCGAAATTTATAGAGTTAGTACTTCCTACATCCATTCTCAGATCCATTCCTGATCGTATTTAACTATTTATATATTCCCACATGCAATTCAAATTCGGCCAAAGAAGGTTTCAAAAGATTCTTTTATATATTATGGGAATCCATATTTTTATAAATAACAATATTGTGCATGAATCATATATAATTAACTTTTTTACTTGTAAAAATATTAATCTATATTAATAAGATAAAATTTATTTTAAATTTGAAAGAAAAATCGCAAAGACGATTCATATCCATTCTAGTTAATTTGAACGAGAAAATACAAGGACAGTTCAGATTCATTCTAATTGATTTGGGTAAAAAATAGCGGTGGAAGAGAGAGGAAGAGATAGATAAAATAAAAATGGAATTGTTAAAATGGAGAGAGCGATTTCATTACACTTACTAGTTTCCTATATTATTAGCATGTGACGTGCGTGTGTAAATTATGTTAAATAAAATAATAAATTTATAAAATTTGAATAATTAAATACAATATACTATGCGTGTAAATTATGTAAGACAAAATAATTTTTTTTATAAAATTTAAAGAATTAAATACAAAAATAAAGAATAAAATAATAGTAATATAACTCAATTTGTAAAACGTATCAGCTTCTATTATCAATTTTTATTGCTAGCGGAAAATAACATAATAAAAATAAAAATATGAATAGTTAGAGATAAATATAAATATACGATTAACTCGTACTATTATTTATGTACATGTTTAATCGCAACAAAAAACTATATGTATTTATTACATATAAATAATACACATGAAATTCACTCTAGCATGTCAATCTTTAGAATCCATTCAATTCGCGGTGATCGGAGATCCCAAAAACCGTTAAAAGAACGCCGGAGATCCCAAAATCCGTTATAAAACGCCTGAGATCTCAAAATACCGGTATTACCCGCCGGAGATCTCAAAACTGTGAACTAAAAATTTGCTATTTGAAACTTAAATTCTTAACCATACCCCAAATTAATGGAAATTAGAGCTTCATAAAAGATGTAATTATCATAAAAGAAAATTAGATCTATAAATAGATATACACACCTTTAATCTTTTAATACAGCATACACAGATGATGATGAAAAAGAAGAAGAAGGAACTCCCTTTTCTGTAGAATTGAATGGGGGCGGTGGCTGCTGGAGCAGCTGGTACTTTATTAAGGCATTTTCCATCTTGTATCCACTTATATGATGATTTCACAAACTGTAAAATGTGTGGATATTATTAATAGAGTCCTTATTAATAACATTACCATTTCTCTCTCTCCTCAAGCTGACCTTTTTTGAATTGTAGATCTAATCTGGTAGAGGTGGTGGGGCCATCACTATTCAAAATTAGCAATAAACTACACAAGAGAGCAAATTTTCATTCATTACTTTATCTTTGGCAAAACTAATAGATTAGTCACTGAAGTTGACAACTTTTTCTTAATTCACCATTAAAATTTTAATTTTTTAAATTACCCTAATAAATTAATAAAAAAATTCAATTGGAGAGGAGAACAATTTACCATTAAATTAATAAACAATTCACCGTTGAAACAATTGTTTCATATAATTTCTTTCAAATTATATGAAACAAATGAAGTATTTAGAACAACAATGATCGTTAATTCAAATAAAGATTGTTAGGAATTTATTAGTGTGCATAGTGTCTACAAACGATTTTTCAATAGTTGCCAATGATGTTCTAGTTAGATGCTTAACCATTAAGACCTTGCAACTCTGTATCTCTAGCTCAAGTATAAATATTGTGCTAATTTATTTTTTATTTTTATCATATTTGTGAATTTTAATTTTATTTTCTATTGTCGTTAGTGTGAATTTGTTAATAAACGAAGTTAGAATTTTTAATTAGTGGGGTCTAAATATTGTGTTGTTATATATAATTAATGTAGTGAGGATTCGATGGGGGGCCAGCGCCCTCAAGTCAATTTTTTGAATAATTTTACGCTTTTTGGTTACGTACATAACACATGTATTTAGTTATAATATTGTTCATAAAATAAGTAAGAATATTGTTTATAAGAAATTGTTAAATTCACAACAGAAAATGTTGCTTTCACAACAAAAGTGTCGCTATAGATCCTATAGCGACGGTTTTCACTGTCGCTATGCACCTACAACGACACTTTTGTTGTGAAAATAACAAAGTGTTGTGGATTTAACAATTTCATGTACACACACATATATATAGGGAATCCATCCATGACAACCGGTTGCCATAGACACTGTTATAGCAACCCACTTTTGGACCGTTGATCAACTTATTGGAAGGCTTAAATTGAATGCCATAAACAGTCAGAAATTGCCCAGCAGCACAAGCTTTACCGACTTTTATTTTAATATATTGCATTGCATGGTCAACTATTATCATTTTAATAATTCTAAAACAATTTTTAATATTAAAATACTCCAGCCGGCACAGTTTGTAGCGACTGAGACAATAAAAATGGGAGCCGCTACAAGCGGCTGGCATGTTCTTCTATTAATGATAGTTGGTTCCTTCCTTTTCAAATTGATTCCAGTATTCAACTAGTTAGTACTCTCTCCATTCCTAAATAAGTGACGTTTTGGAAGAAAAAATTTGTTCCAAATTATCTGTCGTTTATAACTTTCTAGGAGAATAAATTATTTACTTTCCTATATCACCCTTACCTTTTATCATTGTTCCAAGAAATTCTCACCCTTAGTATTAATAGTTTTCAACTTCCCATAAAGGGGTAGTGATGAAATTTCACACAGATTTTAATTATTAAATGATAGTATTAAATGACTTTCTTAATACATGTGTAAAAACCTTAAACGACACCTATTTAGGAATTGAGGGAGTAATTAATAATGATATTAATATTATTAATGATATTAATATTATTAAAAGCTTAAATTACAATGAAATATTAGTATTAATGTTAATACTTATATTAGTATTAATATTCATATTAGTTATTGTGAGACCCCAGATTTTTTTAAATAAAGATTTAAATTTTTCAAAATATTTTTTTGAATATTAAGGTGTGGATTTGAGATAATGTTATAGTTGGGGGTAGTATTTAAAAATTTTGCAAAATATGCAAATTGTTATATAATATTCGATTGGTCGGGGAATATTCTTTTTGTCGGAAAATATTCGTACGACGACACAATCATTAGTGAACCCACAACAGAAGAACTGTCGTAGTTAGAAAACGACAGAAATACTTTATAAAAATAACGGCGGAAGTTTTACCGTTGAAACACCCGGTGTTAAAAGTACAGTAATACGCGTGGTTGCATAGTAGCACATGGTATTGATTATTGATGCTTATGTGAGAAGTCACTCAGTATTGTTCAATCGGGTATTCGGGACACTTTTTGTGTCGGAGTACTATTCACGAGTTACTATTCACGGGTTACTATTCACGGGTTACTATTCACTCTAGTATTGCTCACTCGGGTATTCGGAGCACTTTTCGTGTCGGAGTACTATTCACGAGTTACTATTTATGAGTTACTATTCACGAGTTACTATTCACGGGTACTATTGATTCACATGATTTACTATTAGGGGTGTTGGTGCAAGATTGATAATACTTGCAGGACTAAATAAAAAATAAAATAAAAAAGAGGAAGGTATTATACTGTAATTTTCGAGCCCCAAAATGTACAATTATCGAAACTATATTTTCCTATAAATAGAAGCTCATCCTTTCTTCATTTCTCACCAATTCACTAAAGCTTTAGAGCCATTATTATAGAGAAAAATTATAGAGAGAAGCTATAGAGAGAAAATCTATAGAAGAAGAGAAGTCTGCTCCCTCACTACTCCTATATCCAGTTTCTTTCAAAGGTAGGGAATATTATTTCTTTCTTTCATCTTCATGAAGAGAACTTCTGTTGTTCCATTCTTTGTTATTATGTTGGAATAACCTGTTTATGCGAAGTACCGCATACTTGGTGAAATTCTTCTATTATTCCATTCCTTATTATTCTGCTGGAATATCCTGTCTGTGCGTTCTACGTCGGATCTGGTTCCATTATTTATTATTCTGTTGGAACATCCTGTCTGTGCGTTCTACGCTGGACCTGGTTCCGTCTTTACTATTCTGTTGGAATATCCTGTCGGTGTGAATTTCACTTGACTTGGTTCCATCATTTATTATTTCGCATTTATTATTCTGTCGGAATATCCTGTCGGTGTGAATTTCACCTGACCTGGTTCCATATTTATTATTCCGCATTTATTATTCTGTTGGGAATAACCTGTCTGTGCGGTCTCTATCGCATGTATGGTGAATCCTTCTGTTATTCTATTCTTTATTATTCTGTTGGAATAACATGTCTATGTGGATTGCCACATGCATGGTGAATGATCCTTTATATTCATTCCTTATTAAATTGTGAAAATGATCTGTATACATGAATTACCGCATGGCTGGTGAAAATCCATTTGCAGTTTCATATATTCTTTATTATACTCATTTGGTTAAAGTTTTGATTTCTATACTCCATGAAATTAGTGGAATATCCTTGATATTTGCGCTTCATCCAGTATCTTTGCATGGAAATATTCTTCTGAGCATTCTTGACTTTTACTTTACAAAGAAGTATCATGTTGACAATTTGAATATTATTAGTTCCTGGATAAATTAATTCTTGAACTTGTTTAATTGAATTCCTATAACATTGTCATCATCCTCATGTTTATATTATGTTGAAAGTCATTTTTGGCTTACGTGCATGGATGGACTTAGTATGATTATGACCAGAGATCATTCGGTATAATCATGAACTGTGATGTTATAAGTGATGTGGTAAAAGTCCTTAGTGGCCCGTAATGCATTAATGGACAGTTTTTGGTATGATTATGACCAGGGATTATTCGGTATAGTCATAACCGTGGATGATTTAATGAATATCTTTGGTTCGTAGTACAAGGATGATTAGAAGATGTGGTTTATTTATTAAGCTGAGTCCCAGCGATCACAGTGTTGAAAACCTTTTAAATCATAGAAGATAGTAGATTTTATTCTCTACTTGACTCTTCTAAGGATTGCTTATTCCGCTGCAGTTAAACTTGATATCTATTATATTTTATCAGTTTAACATTGTTGAAGACTATTGATAATTTATTTTGCATTATCTTAGTCATAATATTTCTTACTGGGCTAGTTGAGCTCACCCTTTCTTTCAATGTTCTCTTCAGGAAATGAGAATATAGCTGGGACGAGTCGGGGAAATGAGTGATGGTCCAGAAGATAGTATTAGTAGTCCTCACTATTCTGTTAAATAGTGTGACAATAAATGTAATGAGGACTCCTTGAGTATGGATATTATCTAGATGACAATATTCCTATTAGAACGCTCAGTTTATGTATTGTAGTATGTTACACGACAGTTGTATAATTAAGTTTGTATTTGTATTCTGTACCATGTATCTGGCGACCCAAGATGGGTGATGTATACCTAATTTTGGGGGCGTCACAGTTGGTATCAGAGCTTAGGGATATGATCCCTGGCTAAGATGTGAGATAAGAACTAGGAGGGGAAAGACGGGAAATTCCTTCGCTAGTATGACCTACCTAAGTTTATTTGGTATTTAATTGGTCTGTCAGTGTATAGG
The DNA here is from genome assembly GCA_016801055.1 of Panax notoginseng. Taxonomy (NCBI): domain Eukaryota; kingdom Viridiplantae; phylum Streptophyta; class Magnoliopsida; order Apiales; family Araliaceae; genus Panax; species Panax notoginseng. Next base: position 10,761,171 of record CM029019.1, read on the forward strand.
GATAATATGTGACATGTTAATTAACCCTTGTTTTGTGAAAGTGTTTGAGAATGGCATTTGAAAATGCTGAGATAAGCAATGAAGCACATGAGAGTGTTGATTCAGCTCAAGCAAAAGGTAACGACCAACAACACGATAATAATCATACTGGTGGAAACGGCTATCGGAACAATGATAACCATCGTGGGGGAAATGATCAAGCCAAGAGTGGTAACCACTTCGGTGGTAATCATGGCAAAGATAATAGAAGTGGAAATTGCAAAAAGAGAATGTCATTTAGCCCAATTTTGTCGTGCACCAAAGTCAAGTCCAGCTGAGTCGGTGGCACCAAAGGCGGATATAGACAAAACAAAGTCGTTGATTTTAGGAAGAGCGTTTTTCATGACTTCTCAAAAAGCAAGTAAACCGAACGAAGTTAGCACGGGTTAGTTAATTATAAATTCTTGCGAAGTCTATACCTTATTAGATATCGGTTTTACCCATTCTTTTATCTCTCTTGCTTGCGTTCAACATTTAAATTTGACTCCAGAGAGATTAGACTTTGACTTACCAATTGAAACTCCATTAGGAGAAACCTTCATTTCATGTGCTATCCAAGTCTTGGATGAGAGTCACAGTTTTGAGTGATATTTTTATTGTTAATAAATTTTCTGTCGTATTCTTAAAGACGTCTTAAACTACCCCTAGAGCATGAAATCGAATTTTATATTGACCCCGGTACAAAACCCATTTATAAAACCCTCAAATATTTCATCAACTAAAAGGATCTGGTTACGTTGATTATAATGAGAGTTATAATAAAAGTGTTGGAATAATGAAAATCATGGGTATATGTGATATTAGTAAGTGTTATGATGAGTTATGTTGGTTATTATGTGAAAACATGAAAGTTTCTTAGAAATCACAAAGGGTTGAAAAATCAGATTTTGGTAAAAACATAACATGAAATTCAATTGACCATATCTCCTATTATACATTGAATTTTTGAGTGTGGTCAAGTCCTAGAGTTAGATCTATGAGTTACCTAACTAATCCAAGTGGAATCACTGAATAATGTGTTGTAGATTTTCGTGCGGACTGATTTTAGCAAAGGAGTCAAAACTTCAAAATGTCCAAAAAGCTGCTACCACATTTTTGTAAGGGCTATTTCGGCCACTTAATTAGTGAGAAAAATTTAGGCCTTTTGGGACATAAAAGTATATGGTATAAAGAACATCGTGTCCAAAAATGAGCTCATTCTGACTTAAAATGAGCAAGTTATGACCATTTCAATATTTAGATTTTTCGAACGAAAAACGCTATAACTGGAGTTCTACAACTCCGATGACCATGAAATTTAAACTGGAGGCTCACATTAACATGTGTAAGGTCCTTCCAAGATTTGGGAATTTTTGGAGTTAAACTTGAGGTAGCAAATTTCTTAAGGAATTAATTGGAAATTATTTTTTTAAAAATAGTAAATGAATTTTAAAAATTTCGAGAAAAATGTATGTTCATTATGAGACTATATTATGCTAAATCTCAGAAAAGAAATATTTTTGGGACTGATTTGGTATTTTCATGAAAAATGTTTAGTTACGAATATATGAGTTAAATATGTTATGTGAAGTAACAAAGTTGGAAAATAGAATTTTATGGCTTGGAAATCCTATATAGAGCATATGCATATTTTTTGATGAGGGATTTGATCATTGGTGATGATATCTTATGAGTATGACATTTTTGAATGATTAAATGCATTATATGGTAAAGCGTAAACAATTGAAATAAATTGTTTATAAGTTTAAGAAGTGATTAAAATATTGTTATAAGATTAATGATATTAGATTATAAAATTATTAAGTGATTGATAGCATTGGGATATTCTTGAACCCTGGATAAATTATATTATAAATGTTTAATATTTATCCTTTATCTCATTTGATTGATTTTTTATATCATTATCATCATGCTTATATTGTGTTGAAAGTCATCTGTGGCTTAAGTGCATAGATGGACTTGGTATGATTATGACCAGGGATTGTTCGGTATAATCATGACCGTAATTAAAAACACGATTATCTTTGGCACGTAGTGCATGGATAATTCGTGGTCGTGATACTAAAGAATATCATTGGCCTGTAGTGCGGGATGATTCGACGATGTGGATTAATTATTGAGCTGAGTCTCAGCAATGAAATATTAATTCATGGATGTGGTAAAAGTCATCTTTGGCCGTAGTGCATAGATGGACTTGGTATGATTATGACCAGGGATTGTTCGGTATAATCATGACCGTAATTGAAAATACGATTATCTTTGGCACGTAGTGCATGGATAATTCGTAGTCGTGATACTAAAGAATATCCTTGGCCTGTAGTGCAGGGATAATTCGACGATGTGGATTAATTATTCAGCTGAGCCTCAGCAATGAAATATTAATTCATGGATGTGGTAATAGTCATCTTTGGCCGTAGAGCTTAGATGGACTTGGTATGATTATGACCAGGGATTATTCGGTATAATCATGACCGTAATTGAAAACACGAATATCCTTGGCCCGTAGTGCATGGATAATTCGTGGTCGTGATACTATTAAGCTGAGTCTCAGCATTATTGGTTTTACAGTTGTATATCTTTGGCCTGTAGTGCAAAGATGAATTGTTAATGAATATCTTTGACCGAATTGCAAAGATAAATTTAATGCTTTCAACGATAAAGGTATTCAAGGTATCCTCACCTCTTTATCATACCAGGTACGTACGTAAATTTCGAGGGTGAAATTCTATAAGAAGGGGAGATTGTGAGACCCCAGATTTTTTTAAATAAAGATTTAAATTTTTTAAAATATTTTTTTGAATATTAAGGTGTGGATTTGAGATAATGTTATAGTTGGGGGTAGTATTTAAAAATTTTACAAAGTATGCAAGTTGTTATATAATATTCGATTGGTCGGGGAATATTCTTTTTGTCGGGAAATATTCGTACGACGACACAATCATTGGTGAACCCACAACAGAAGAACTGTCGTAGTTAGAAAACGACAGAAATACTTTATGAAAATAACGGCGGAAGTTTTACCGTTGAAACACCCGGTGTTAAAAGTACAGTAATACGCGTGGTTGCATAGTAGCACATGGTATTGATTATTGATGCTTATGTGAGAAGTCACTCAGTATTGTTCAATCGGCTATTCGGGACACTTTTTGTGTCGGAGTACTATTCACGAGTTACTATTCATGAGTTACTATTCACGGGTTACTATTCACGGGTTACTATTCACCCAAATTACTATTCACTCTAGTATTGCTCACTCGGGTATTCGGAGCACTTTTCGTGTCGGAGCACTTTTCGTGTCGGAGTACTATTCACGAGTTACTATTTATGAGTTACTATTTGAGAGTTACTATTCACGAGTTACTATTCACGGGTACTATTGATTCACATGATTTACTATTAGGGTTGTTGGTGCAAGATTGATAATACTTGCAGGACTAAATAAAAAATAAAGAAAAAGAGGAAGGTATTATATTGTAATTTTTGAGCCCCAAAACGTGCAATTATCGAAACTATGTTTTCCTATAAATAGAAGCTCATCCTTCCTTCATTTCTCACCAATTCACTAAAGCTTTAGAGCCATTATTATAGAGAAAAATTATAGAGAGAAGCTATAGAGAGAAAATCTATAGAAGAAGAGAAGTCTGCTCCCTCACTACTCCTATATCCAGTTTCTTTCAAAGGTAGGGAATATTATTTCTTTCTTTCATCTTCATGAAGAGAACTTCTGTTGTTCCATTCTTTGTTATTATGTTGGAATAACCTGTTTATGCGAAGTACCGCATACTTGGTGAAATTCTTCTATTATTCCATTCCTTATTATTCTGCTGGAATATCCTGTCTGTGCGTTCTACGTCGGATCTGGTTCCATTATTTATTATTCTGTTGGAACATCCTGTCTGTGCGTTCTACGCTGGACCTGGTTCCGTCTTTACTATTCTGTTGGAATATCCTGTTGGTGTGAATTTCACCTGACCTGGTTCCATCATTTATTATTCCGCATTTATTATTCTGTCAGAATATCCTGTCGGTGTGAATTTCACCTGAACTGGTTCCATATTTATTATTCCGTATTTATTATTCTGTTGGGAATAGCCTGTCTGTGCGGTCTCTATCGCATGTATGGTGAATCCTTCTGTTATTCTATTCTTTATTATTCTGTTGGAATAACATGTCTATGTGGATTGTCACATGCATGGTGAATGATCCTCTATATTCATTCCTTATTAAATTGTGAAAATGATCTGTATACATGGATTACCGCATGGCTGGTGAAAATCCATTTGCAGTTTCATATATTCTTTATTATACTCATTTGGTTAAAGTTTTGATTTCTATACTCCATGAAATTAGTGGAATATCCTTGATATTTGCGCTTCATCCAGTATCTTTGCATGGAAATATTCTTCTGAGCATTCTTGACTTTTACTTTACAAAGAAGTATCATGTTGACAATTTGAATATTATTAGTTCCTGGATAAATTAATTCTTGAACTTGTTTAATTGAATTCCTATAACATTGTCATCATCCTCATGTTTATATTATGTTGAAAGTCATCTTTAGCTTACGTGCATAGATGGACTTAGTATGATTATGACCAGGGATCATTCGGTATAATCATGAACTGTGATGTTATAAGTGATGTGGTAAAAGTCCTCAGTGGCCCGTAATGCATTAATGGACAGTTTTTGGTATGATTATGACCAAGGATTATTCGGTATAGTCATGACCGTGGATGATTTAATGAATATCTTTGGTTCGTAGTACAAGGATGATTAGAAGATGTGGTTTATTTATTAAGCTGAGTCCCAGCGATCACAGTGTTGAAAACCTTTTAAATCATAGAAGATAGTTGATTTTATTATCTACTTGGCTCTTCTAAGGATTACTTATTCCGCTGCAGTTAAACTTGATATCTATTATATTTTATCAGTTTAACATTGTTGAAGACTATTGATAATTTATTTTGCATTATCTTAGTCATAATATTTCTTACTGGGCTAGTTGAGCTCACCCTTTCTTTCAATGTTCTCTTCAGGAAATGAGAATATAGCTGGGACGAGTCGGGGAAATGAGTGATGGTCCAGAAGATAGTATTAGTAGTCCTCACTATTCTGTTAAATAGTGTGACAATAAATGTAATGAGGACTCCTTGAGTATGGATATTGTCTAGATGACAATATTCCTATTAGAACGCTCAGTTTATGTATTGTAGTATGTTACACGACAGTTGTATAATTAAGTTTGTATTTGTATTCTGTATCATGTATCTGGCGACCCAAGATGGGTGATGTATACCTAATTTTGGGGGCGTCACAGTTATTACTATTATTACTATTAATATTATTAATACTAAATATTATTAATATTAATATTACAAAATATTAATATAAGTATTAATAATATCACAAAATATTATTATTAATATTATAAATATAAATATTATAAATACTATATTTAGTATTTATAATATTTATTAGTATTTATATACTATATTTAAATATTTATAGTATTACAAATATTGTATTACTAATATTAATATTATATCATAAGTATTAATATTTTGTAATAATATTATAATATTTTGTAATATTAGTATTAGTAATACAATATTAGTAATACTATAAATATTTAAATATAGTATTTAAATACTAATAAATATTATATATACTAAATATAGTATTTATAATATTTATATTTATAATATTAATAATAATATTTTGTAATATTATTAATACTTATATTAATATTTCATTGTAATTTAAGCTTTTAATAATATTAATATCATTATTAATTACTAACTAGTTGAATACTTGAATCAATTTGAAAAGGAAGGAACCAGCTATCATTAATAGAAGAACATGCCAGCCGCTACAGCTTGTAGCGGCTGGGACAATAAAAATGAGATGTCCCATTTTTATTGTCCCAACCGCTACAAGCTGTGTCGGCTGGAGTATTTTAATATTAAAAAATTATTTTAAAATTATTAAAATGACAATAGTTGACCATGCAATGCAATTTATTAAAATAAAACCGGTAAAACTTGTGCCGACTGGGCAATTTCTGACTATTTATGGCATTCAATCTAAACCTTCTAATAAGTTGATCAACGGTCCAAAAGTGGGTTGCTATAACAGTGTCTATGGCAACCGGTTGCCATGGATGGATTCTTATATATATATATATATATATATATATATATATATATAATGAGAACGGATCTAAATCATACCTCTATTAAAACTATGTCATTTTTGAGATTCTTTTAAAAAATAAAATAATATTAAAAAATATTGATCTCACTTGTTTTTCTTTTTATTTATAAAAATGTCACTCGCGGCCGCACTTATTTTTTAAAATAATTAATATCCAAAACGACGTAGTTTTAATAGACATATGTTATTTAAGAGAGATATGTTATTTAAGAGATATACTTTAAATCCGTTATATATATATATATAGGTTCCTTATTGACCCCCAAAATGCTTTTTTAATCACAAATTTATACATAAATACTTAATTCCTTAATTATTTCAAAAATAATATAAATTAAATTATTACATTTATTTTAAGAAGATTAGAGAAACATGCATATATGAAAAAGTAGGAAACTAATATTTGCACATGTTCAAATGATATTTTTACATGAGTCTCTTTTATATGGAGGTGGGACCCACTCACTATTTATGTGAGAAGGATCATGCGAAAATATCAATTTTTTTGTGTGAAATTATCAGTTTCCAAGAAATATAAGAGATCATGACATTGAGAAAGTTATAAAAATTTCACTTTGACCATGTATATTAGAAAATTTATGAAATTTTAATAAGGTCAATTTATTCATTACACTTGTTTTTTTAAATTTTTTTTATCATATATTATAAAGTAAATTCTCCTAACACACCACAATATAGCTTGGTCCTTGTGATCATATATACCTTAGTAGAGATATACAATAGATTTTTACTATATAATATAAAAGAAGTACAAAGAAGCATATGCGGAACCAAGGGGCAGGGGGCGGGGTCGGGGGCGGGCATATGACTCTGGTATTCCGCCGTTTCAGGCTACTCCCCCAAGTGACCTTGTAGATTTTCCTGATGTTGTCGCCTGCCGGCCTGCCGCCTCATAAGTCATGCCTTCAGCCTTCTTCTTCGCACTGCAGGTCTGCAACAATTAGTTTTTTTTTTAAACTTGTGTGAAACGACATCGTTTCATTTAGTTAGTTTAAAAAAAAAACTTTTCTTTTCTCTTCAAAATCGCATTCACAACAGGCCAACAACTTTTTTTTCCCTTCCGTCGACCGCCTTCGTGGCTCTGCTATCACTTATCAGATATCTCTTCCAGTCTTCCTTCTGCCTGGCTGCCTTTACTTGTCCCTTTCTCTATCCAGGATGTGGTCAGTGAGGTCACCCCTTCGGCCCTTCTGTATTTCTTTTTCATAAATGTTAATCTCTTTGTGTGTCTACAAATAAAGAATTTTGTGCTTAATTTTGCCATTAAATTAGAGATTTAGAGTTTGTTATGCCATGAATTAAAGATTATATGTTATTATCATTGAATATTTGAAAAGATATTGTATATTTATGATATATTGTTTGTGAAATAATTTAAATTATTTAATTAGGTTAGTTGATGAAATGTTTGAATTGATGAATGATGAAATTATTATGAAATGTTTAAATTGATAAAATTATTGATTAGCAGTTGATGTTTTTATTTATTCTAGATTATGGATAAATACTTGATTAAGCGACCAACAACTGTTGATTCTTATAATAATCAATTATCAAGTTTTGAAGCAAGTGGTGGTATAAGTAATGCACGTGTAGAGTTCAATTCGAATGATATTGTTAGTGATCTAGGTTACGTAAATCAATTGAAGACTTTGATATTGTGGTTAGAGATCAAGTTCGAAGAGAGTATTTGACTAGAGGTTCATGTCAACTAATTGCCCATAATTATCCCCAAAAATACTTTTCTAATATGAGGATAAGCTTTCGGCCCGCTTGTTTAAAAATTTTGAATGGTTGGAGTATAGCATTTCAAAGGATGCGGCCATTTACTTTTGTTGCTATCTATTTAGAAATTCAAACAAAGTAGATGCTTTTAAAAAAAAAGGATTTAACAACTGGAAGAAGGCAATGAAAAAATTTCAAGAACATGTGGGTTCTTCGAATAGTGCTCATAATGATGTAACGACCCCAAAATAGGTCCATTCCATCCAACCCATTCTGGGTCGTCAAATACATGATACAGAAAATAACTACAACTTTATTACAACAATTGTCGTATAAAATACAACAACACATATGCTGTGAGTTTGGATACAAATATATACCAAATGTGACACATGTCTCAACCGTGGACAGCACCTCACAATGACACCTTACATAAAGGTATAGTCAAAAACTGTTTTAGAAATTAGAATCTTTGGGAAGTGCTCAAGGAAACCTTCGTACATGGGAGGCCATGCTTCTAGGTTATGATAGATATCATATGGCCACAGAATTATCCTTGGTTGACCCAATAGACCCCAAAGAAAAACGAGAAGATTACTATCATATTCTTCCCAACGGGGAGTCTTCTCTTGACATATCATTATCTCCACTGTCTCTAATTGAGAATTATACTTCAAACAAACACCAAGATTATATAGGTAGTGCTCATAAATATACTCAGCAAGTGGATGAGCACAATCCTGTCTTATGATGATACGAGGTTGTATGTCATTAGATATCTTGTATGATAGTGGCAAAACACCTGTGAGAACCCAGATTTTATGAATAAATATTTAATTTTTCTCGAAATAATTTTTTTTATATTATGGTGTAGATTTGATATAATAGTTATGGGTAGTATTGTACACGACAGTTGTAATAGTAAGTTGTATTTGAATTTTGTACCATGTAAGTGGCGACCCAAGATGGGTGATGTATACCTGATTTTGGGGGCGTCACAACACCCTTCCAACGTTGGGTTCGCTTCACCCTAGATGATTCACCAAATATAACTCCTAAATGATGACCACTGTTCTATTTCCCTGTTACCCCCGCTCGACCCAGCTACACTCTTATTACATGAAAGGAATTGTGAACAGAAGGGTGAGCACAACTAGCCCAATAAAGAATATCATGACTAAAGATAAATAAATTATCAATAGTCTTCATCAGTAATAAATCAGAGATTTAGAACATATGGTAGATGATAAAAAATTTCAACTATAGTTACGGCGGAACGAGCAATCCATTAGAAAAGTCAAATAGATCATAAAGTCTACAATCTTCTCCACATTAAAAGTCCACCAACAGTGTTTTATTCCTGTAACATCACTCAACAGTTCCTTTCCACAATTATATGAATAACTAATAATCATAATTGTGATTCTAAATTTTTCTTCACACCCAGGACGAAGAATATTTTCATCATCTGTCTTTACCTGAAACATCAAAGATCATAATTATACCAAATCACATTTCATGTTCATAATCATACTAATAACTTCATCTTTGCACTACGGCCAAAGATATTCATTTGTATTACCAGTTGGTCATGTTCATCTCAACACTTGTTCATCTTTGCACTACTGGCCAAAGATATTCAACAACATGTCATCTTTGCACTACGGGCCAAAGATATTCATCAATAATTCATCTTTGTATTACTGGCCAAAGATATTCAACCACAGGTCATCTTTGCACTATGAGCCAAAGATATTCATCACCAGTTCATCTTTGCACTACAGGCCAAAGATATTCAACAACAGTTCATATTTGCACTACAGGCCAAATATATTCATCAACAATTCATATTTGCACTATAGGCCAAATATATTAACATCTCAAAGAAATATATAATCATTTCAGAATTTATATAAACAATAATTATAACCATGTTGATCAATTCACCTTTGCACTTAAGCTAAAGATATTCAATTATAAATTCAATGGTCATGATCATACCAGTCAACAGTTCAACTTTGCACTACCGGCCAAAGGAAACCCAAAGTCATGATCATACCAGAAATCTACCCATCTTTACACTCAAGTCAAAGAGAAATATCATCATTAGTGTGACGCCCCCAAAATAGGTCCAATCCATCCAACCCATTCTGAGTCGCCAAATACATGGTACAGAAAATAACTACAACTTTATTATTACAATTGTCGTGCAAAATACGACAACACATATACTGTGAGTTTAAATACAAATATTGTCATCTAGACAGTATTCATACTCAATTAAGTCCTCATTATACTTATTGATACACTATTTTACAAAATAGTGAGTACTACTAAAATAACTGTCTTGAACCATCATTCCATACCCCGACTAGTACTCGCTATATTCTCGCCTCTTGAGAAGAAAAATGGAACAACAAGGAAAAGGGTGAGCTCAACTAGCCCAGTAAAGAACATTATGACTAAGATAACATAGAACAAATTATCGTTAGTCTTCAACAGGGAAAATTCTAATAGAATACAATAGACAACAACTTTTAAATCAATATTCGCAGCGGAAAATAATAATTCATAGAAGAGTTACGTAGAGAATGAAATCTACGATTATCTATGAATTTAAAAGACCATCATCAACATTTTATCCCTGTAACATCAATGAATAAATATCTTGAATCAAATAGTCATCTTTGCACTACAGGCCAAAGATATTCATCAGTTGGTCATGTTCACCTCAACACCTGTTCATCTTTGCACTACGGGCCAAAGATATTCATCAGAAATCATTCATCTTTGCACTACAGGACAAAGATATTCAATTATATCATCATTTAGGACTGAGGATGATGAAAAATATTTTAAAGGAAACGAATCCAGTGAAACAAAATAATAAATATTAAAGATTCGTATTTCAACTATTCCATGTCCAAAAATACCTCATAAATAATCATAGTGGAGTAAAATTCAAGAATGATCAAAACATGGATACAATCAAAGCTAGTATCCATAATAGATATTTTGGACAAAAAGGAAAAAAACTTTATTTTTCGGTGAATAGTAACTCATGAATAGTAACTCGTGAATAGTAACTCATAAATAGTAACTCGTGAATAGTAACCCCGACATGAAAAGTTCTAAATTTGATAAAAAGTTCAGATCAATACTTCGGCATAATGATATTGAAGAAAATAATATCATTTAAGAAGAAATAACATCCCTTACCTCAGCAAAAACAGTACTTCTAGTTGAAACACCGGATATAGGCTATGACTTAAACTTGCACCGTATAGCAATACTCAAAGTATTAGAATACTCACAAGAATACGCTCACTAATATAGAAAGAGAAAGAGAGAGAAGATTTCAGTTTCTGGTGTGATTTTCAATTCTAACATAAGCACCCTATTTATAAGAAAATGCTTAGAACACCAAATCAGAAAATTGAATATAATAATATTATATTTACAAAATTGTTAAGCCCACCTTAGAAGATCTGAATTCAGCCCATTCTGCACATGTTGTAGCCCACAAAGCAAACAAAAAAACGTTTTCTTTGAAAAAAATAATTAAAACTTCCAAAAATCAATTATTTCGGAACTTCGGAACTTCAATAATTCATAATAAATAGCCCTTTTATCAGAAAATTTGAATCTCGCGAGTTTTTATAGGAAATTCAATTCTCTACAACTTTGCAGAAGAAAATTTTTCTAAATTCTAAACAAAAATTGACCGAAATCCACAAACGGGCGATTTTACAGTCAATAATAAATTTTCGGTCAAGAATTATGTCCACCAACACACAAAACATGTGTTAATCATTTAATGCCACAAAAATACACTTCCTCCTCATATACTCATATATCCCACATTCATTGTAAAAATACCACCATCAATATATTATTAAAATAATATATTTAAATGAATTATTTTATCAGAAAAAGATAAAATATTAATTTTTAACAATTGTCACATTAAAAATTTTCTCCATCTATATCCACATAAAATTAATATTTCCTCATCATATAAATCAATAATTAATTATACACAAATAATATTACAGAATCACAGTACTAGCAACCAGGCCGTTCCCAGGAAAGAGGGGGATTTCCAATAAGGATCTCTCCTTACTGGCGCGCAATTAGATGACCAAACCTCTCCTTAGACAGAACTTTCTAGACATTGCCAATAATGTTATCTAATAATATTATTCAGATAATATGAATTATTATTCCGATAATAGAAAATACTGTGTAGTGACAATTATTAAAATAACAGTAATATAAAATATCAACGCAGCAATTATTGAATCAATAAAATATAATATTGAACAGTAATTACTGTAACAATTATTGAGTAATGCCTTCTTACGTAAGAATTAATAATTGGTGCAATACCGTGTGCTACTGTGCAACAACGCGTATTACTGTGTTTTAACCACCAGGTATTCCAACAGTATTAACGGTAACAACTATGCCGTTATTTATAAACAACTTATTTTTGTCGTTTTCTTCATCCAATCGCTTTCCGTTATGGGACCCACAAAAAACTGCGCCGTCGTACGAATATTCTCCGACAGTAAGAATATTCCACGACCAAGCGAATATTCCCCGACAACAATGAATATTTTATAACCACTTGCTTATTTAAAATATTTGCGCATTTTACCCATAACTGACCACATTAATCAAATCAACCCTTACTATTTCAGAATAATAAATAGAAGAAATTAAATTTTATTTATTAATAATTTGGGGTCTTACAACCTCCCTTCCTTATGAAATTTCGTCCTCGAAATTGATATACGTACCTGGTATTTCGAAAAGATGAGGATACCTCGCTTTCATTTCCGTTTCCAACTCCCAGGTCATTTCCTCAATAGCATGGTTTCTCCACAAAACTTTAACTTGTGGTATGACCTTCGTGCGTAGGACATGCTCCTTCCTATCCAAGATCTTGACAGGTACCTCCTCGTACGTTAAGTCTTCGGCAATCTCGTCCGGTTCTAACTCAATAACGTGGTTCGGGTCTTTCACATATTTACGAAGTACAGATATATGAAAAATATTATGAACACGAGATATACTTGGAGGTAACGCGAGTCTATAGGCCACATTTCCTACTCGGTCAAGAATCTGAAATGGACCAATAAATCGTGGATTGAGTTTTTCTCTCTTCTCAAATCTTGTAACTTCTTTCCATGGAGCTACACGTAATAATACATGATCCCCAATGTCAAATTCCACGTCCTTTCGATGAAGATCCACATAACTCTTTTGTCGATCCTGTGCCGTTTGTATACGTTGTCGAATCGTTTGGATCTTCTATGTAGTCATTCGTACCAACTCTGGTCCCAACAACGCTGCTTCTCCCACCTCATCCCAACATACTGGAGAGCGACACTTTCGTCCATACAATGCTTCAAAGGGAGCCACACCTATACTTGCTTGATAACTGTTATTGTAGGAGAATTCCACCAATGGTAGGTACTTATCCCAACTCCCTTTGAGATCTAGGACACAAAGTCTTAATAGATCTTCAAGAGTTTGAATAGTCCTCTCTGATTGTCCGTCCGTTTGAGGATGGTAAGCTGAACTAAATCGTAAATTCGTACCTATAGCTTTTCGCAAGCTAACCCAAAATCTTGAAGTGAATCTGGGGTCACGATCCGAAACTATGGATACTGGCATGCCATGCAACCTCACAATCTCATTCACGTACATACTAGCAAGACGTTCAAGGGAATAAGTCTCCCGTATCGGCAAGAAATGAGCAGACTTGGTTAATCTATCAACTATAACCCAAATAGCATTTATGCCTTGAGAAACCGTGGGAAGACCCGTAACGAAATCCATGGTAATGTGTTCCCACTTCCATTTCGGAATCTCAAGTGGTTGCAATGGACCCTTTGGTATTTGATGCTCCGCCTTTACACGTTGACAAGTTAAACACCTCGAGATAAACTTTGCAATCTCTCTCTCCATATTGTTCCACCAAAATGTATGTCGAAGATCACGATACATTTTAGTACTTCCAGGATGGATTGCAAATGGCGTATTGTGTGCCTCCATCATGATCTTGTATTTTAAATCAGAATCGTTAGAAACACAAAGTCTGGAGTGGACTCGAAGTATTCCTTCTTCATCGATTCTTGCTTCCGGAATAGCACCTTCTTGTACTTTCTTCTTCATGCGCATCAGCTCCCGGTCTGTGGCTTAAGCAATTTTAACTTTATCGATTAAAGTTGATTCTACGCGTATACTTGACATCATCGCACTCGTTCCTGCATATGATCTTCTACTCAATGCGTCAGCTACCGCGTTCGCTTTTTCAGGATGGTATTGGATGGTATGATCAAAATCTTTTAACAACTCGAGCCAATGTCGGTGTCGCATGTTGAATTCTTGGAAGCTCTTCTCGCATTCCTCGGTCCATTCGAAGTTTGTATCTTTTCGAGTCAGCTGAGTTAATGGAGTAGCGATTCGAGAAAATCCTTTTACAAATCTTCGATAATAACCAGCTAAGCCTAGAAAGCTATGTATTTCGATTACTGACTTAGGTTGCTCTCAACTGTGACTCATATCCCAATCTTGGATAGCACGTCACAATGACACCTATCAGTTTACTACCGCACGAATATGGCGTCCCCTACGGAGAGTCTGGATTCAGTGCATTCCACAAAGGAAGTCACCAGATAAAGGCTTGGGTACAAACTTCTACAGTTAGGTTTTTAACTCCTGAAGTTCAATAGGAGCCATTCGATATGAAATTTTAGAAGTGAGTTTTGTACCAGATTCAAAGATGATACAAAATTCAATATCACGCGTAGGCCAAGAAATTCTTCAGGAAATACGTCAGGGATTTACTAACAATAGAAATATCATTCAAATATGACGTATTTTTGTTTAAGTCCATAACATAGCTAAGAAAGCTTGACATCCGTTTTTCAATAAATGAATGACTTTACGGCTTGATATGAAAGAGTTTGACTTCAATAGTTTGGTTGCTTGAATTCGAATAACAGGTTGCTTAGGAATATGAAAACTAACAACCTTACGAAAGCAATCAATTTTGGCATGATGAGTAGTTAACCAATCAATTCTTAAAATCACATCAAAAGTAAGTATCTTTAAAGAGATAAGATCAACAGGTAATGTGATGGTGCCAACTTGGATCAAACAAGATTTATAAACAGTGGATGTAACGAAAGTTTCTCCTAACGGAGTTTCAACAGATAAGTCAAAGTTTAATTTTCTCCGGAGTCAATTTTAAACGTTGAGCATAAGCAGGAGAGATAAATGAATGGGTAGAACCGGTATCTAATAAGGTATATACTTCGCAAAAATTTATAATTAACTAACCCGTGCTAACTTCGTTCGGGTTCCTCGCATTCTGACCAGTCACGAAAAACGCTCTTCCAGGAACCGTTGACTTTGACTTTTCTGGGACAACTTTTTGAGTCACCACCCCCGTTGGACTTGGTTTCGCTACAGTGCAATCTCGAGCGATATGTCCTTCCTTTCCACAGTTAGAACATACCTTAAACTGTTGTGGACAGTTTGGGCTGATATGTCCTTCTTTTCCGCACTTATAGCATATGACAGGTGGTCGTTCTCCTCCCTTGGAACCAGTTGCTGCTGGTGCTGACATCTTGGTATTATCATTGTTGAATCTCCTCTTTTTAAAATCTCCTCCCGACTCGCTTCTTCTATATTCATGGCCACGATTACCACCAGAGTGGTTGTCGTTCTTGTTCGTATTCTTCTTTCTCCGCTGGTTATCATTGTTCTGATGACTGCTGTCACCGGTATGATCCTGGTTGTGGTCCCTCGATTGACCGTACTCGTTATCTCGCTCTAATAATTGAGCCCTGTTGACAACATCTGAATAGAGAGAAAATTTATGAGAAATGAGATATTGACGTATGCCGGGTTTCAAACCTCTCAGAAACATCTGCGTCATACGTTCCTCATTCTCCACCAAATGAGGTGCAAACCTGGACAACTCTGCAAATTTCGCCTCGTACTGGGACACCGTCATATTATTCTGCTCCAGTCTAATAAACTCTACCTCCTTCATATGAAGAATACTTTCAGGAAAGTACTTGTCATTGAATAGTTTCTGAAATGTCTCCCAAGACATGCTGAGTGCGGCTGGATGGGTACGCTTCACAGATTTCCACCAGTAGTCTGCCTCGCCACGGAACATAAAGGTGGCGAATGGAACCTTCTGTTCCTCCGTGCATCCCAAGACATCAAATATCTTGGTAATTTGCTTGACCCATGTCTCCGCCTTAATCGGATCCGGCTTTCCCCAGAATTCTGGTGGTCCCAACTCTTTGAACTGCTTGGCTGTGACCAGCTGTGCGTTGCCATTGTTTCTTCCTATATTTTGAACAGGAATCTTCTTCGTCTGGTTTTGCATGAACGGCAAAAAGCTTCTAAACATCTCATCGTTCATCGTCTGCTCATTGGTGTTGTTCACAGGAGGAACATTGCCAGCCTGTTGCACGTTCTCCTCGTTGGTGAGTACAGGTGTCTCCACGGTTTCATTTACTCCACTGTTAATATTCTCAGTCGACATTCTCAAATACTGCCATAAAACAAGGGTTAATTTAACAAATTAACAAATCACATAATATTCCTATATTATGACCGACCAACAAATAAGCTTAGGTATGACACACTAGCGAAGGATTTACTCGTCTCTCCCCTCCTAGTTTTATTCCCCGATCTCCGCCAGAGATCATATCCCTAAGCTCTGATACCAACTGTGACACCCCCAAAATAGGTCCAATCCATCCAACTCATTCTGAGTCGCCAAATACATGGTACAGAAAATAACTACAACTTTATTATTACAATTGTCGTGCAAAATACGACAACACATATACTGTGAGTTTAAATACAAATATTGTCATCTAGACAGTATTCATACTCAATTAAGTCCTCATTATACTTATTGATACACTATTTTATAAAATAGTGAGTACTACTAAAATAACTGTCTTGAACCATCATTCCATATCCCGACTAGTACTCGCTACATTCTCGCCTCCTGAGAAGAAAAATGGAACAACAAGGAAAAGGGTGAGCTCAACTAGCCCAGTAAAGAACATTATGACTAAGATAACATAGAACAAATTATCGTTAGTCTTCAACAGAAAAAAATCTAATAGAATACAATAGACAACAACTTTTAAATCAATATTCGCAGCGGAAAATAATAATTCATAGAAGAGTTACGTAGAGAATGAAATCTACGATTATCTATGAATTTAAAAGCCCATCATCAACATTTTATCCCTGTAACATCAATGAATAAATATCTTGAATCAAATAGTCATCTTTGCACTACAGGCCAAAGATATTCATCAGTTGGTCATGTTCACCTCAACACCTGTTCATCTTTGCACTACGGGCCAAAGATATTCATCAGAAATCATTCATCTTTGCACTACAGGACAAAGATATTCAATTATATCATCATTTAGGACTGAGGATGATGAAAAATATTTTAAAGGAAACGAATCCATTGAAATAAAATAATAAATATTAAGGATTCGTATTTCAACTATTCCATGTCCAAAAATACCTCATAAATAATCATAGTGGAGTAAAATTCAAGAATGATCAAAACATGGATACAATCAAAACTAGTATCCATAATAGATATTTTGGACAAAAAGGAAAAAATTTTATTTTTCGGTAAATAGTAACTCATGAATAGTAACTCGTGAATAGTAACTCATGAATAGTAACTCGTGAATAGTAACCCCGACATGAAAAGTTCCAAATTTGATAAAAAGTTCAGATCAATACTTCGGCATAATGATATTGAAGAAAATAATATCATTTAAGAAGAAATAACATCCCTTACCTCAGCAAAAATAGTACTTCTAGTTGAAACACCGGATATAGGCTATGACTTGAACTTGCACCGTATAGCAATACTCAAAGTATTAGAATACTCACAAGAATACGCCCACTAATATAGAAAGAGAAAGAGAGAGAAGATTTCAGTTTCTGGTGTGATTTTTAATTCTAACATAAGCACCCTATTTATAGAAAAATGCTTAGAACACCAAAGCAGAAAATTGAATATAATAATATTATATTTACAAAATTGTCAAGCCCACCTTAGAAGATCTGAATTCAGCCCATTCTGCACATGTTGTAGCCCACAAAACAAACAAAAAAATGTTTTCTTTGAAAAAAAATAATTAAAACTTCCAAAAATCAATTATTTCGGAACTTCAATAATTCATAATAAATAGCTCTTTTATCAGAAAATTCGAATCTCGCGAATTTTTATAGGAAATTCAATTCTCTACAACTTTGCAGAAGAAAGTTTTTCCAAATTTCAAACAAAAATTGACCGAAATCCACAAACGGACGATTTTACAGTCAATAATAAATTTTCGGTCAAGAATTATGTCCACCAACACACAAAACATGTGTTAATCATTTAATGCCACAAAAATACACTTCCTCCTCATATACTCATATATCCCACATTCATTGTAAAAATACCACCATCAATATATTATTAAAATAATATATTTAAATGAATTATTTTATCAGAAAAAGATAAAATATTAATTTTTAACAATTGTCACATTAAAAATTTTCTCCATCTATATCCACATAAAATTAATATTTCCTCATCATATAAATCAATAATTAATTATACACAAATAATATTACAGAATCACAGTACTAGCAACCAGGCCGTTCCCAGGAAAGAGGGGGATTTCCAATAAGGATCTCTCCTTACTGGCGCGCAATTAGATGACCAAACCTCTCCTTAGACAGAACTTTCTAGACATTGCCAATAATGTTATCTAATAATATTATTCAGATAATATGAATTATTATTCCGATAATAGAAAATACTGTGTAGTGACAATTATTAAAATAACAATAATATAAAATATCAACGCAGCAATTATTGAATCAATAAAATACAATATTGAACAGTAATTACTGTAACAATTATTGAGTAATGCCTTCTTACGTAAGAATCAATAATTGGTGCAATACCGTGTGCTACTGTGCAACAACGCGTATTACTGTGTTTTAACCACCGGGTATTCCAACAGTATTAACGGTAACAACTATGCCGTTATTTATAAACAACTTATTTTTGTCGTTTTCTTCATCCAATCGCTTTCCGTTATGGGACCCACAAAAGACTGCGCCGTCGTACGAATATTCCCCGACAGAAAGAATATTCCACGACCAAACGAATATTCCCCGACAACAATGAATATTTTATAACCACTTGCTTATTTAAAATATTTGCGCATTTTACCCATAACTGACCACATTAATCAATTCAACCCTTACTATTTCAGAATAATAAATAGAGAAAATTAAATTTCAATTATTAATAATTTGGGGTCTACAATTAGGGTTATAAAAATGTTATATATGATAATAAAAATAATATGATCAACATATAGTTTTAATCTCAAGAGTAATATTCATAAATCAACTATAATTTGGTCAGAAAAAGAAACCAATTTTGTCATGAATAGTAACTCATGAATAGTAACCCATGAATAGTAACTCGTGAATAGTAACTCATGAATAGTAACTCGTAAATAGTAACTCATGAATAGTAAACCCGACACAAAAAGGTAGAAATTCTATAATAAAATTTATACCAATATTTTGGTATAATGATATTGAAATAACATTTCTTAAACTTATAAACAATTTATTTTAATTATTTACACTTAATTAAATAATATATTTAATCATCATAAAATGTCAAACTCTTAAGATTTCATCACCAATACCCAAAACTCTCATCAAAAATCTGCATATAACTCATATATGATCTTCAAGCCATAAAATCATATTTTCCAATTTTCTTACTTCACATAACATATTTAATTCATTTACTCATAATTAGACTATTTTCATGAAAAATACCAAATCAATTCCAAAAATATTTCTTTTCTGGGATTTAGCAGAATATAGTCTCATATTGAACATATATTTTTCTCAATATTTTTAAAACTCATTTACTATTTTTCATATGGCCAAAACCGCCGAATATTTAGACATTTATCATAAATTGTACTTTTATCCAAAAATTCTGAAATTTACAGTGTATACTTCTATCATATACATGTACTCTCAATAAAAATTTCACCAATTTTGGAGTTAACCACAAGGAGTTATAAGGGTTTACTTTTAAAATAGTCTTTTCCCATTAAATTCATAACTCTTAATCTATACATCCAAAAATCATCATTTTTGGACACAATCAATAAAACTCATCAAAATATCAATTCAAATTTTTTCAGAATTTTCTGAAGTTCAGAAAAATTACGAAACTGAAAAACATAACAACCCTTAAAATCACTTACTATCCCTTACCACAAAAGTGCAGTATTTCTGACTGGAATGCAAAGCCGAAGGAAACTTGCACTGAATAGTAACTCTCAAAGTATCTAAATACTCACAAAATATGCTTCATAATATAGAGAGAGAAAGAGAGAAAGCTTATGTTTCTGGTATGATTTTCAATTCTAACTTAGCCCTCTATTTATAGGAAAATGTTAGCACGCCGAAGCAGACTTAACCTGCAACCAGATGGCTTTACCTGCTACTATTTCCACCCACCATATTTGAATAAAAATCTCAGCACATTTCTTCACCAACCAAGAGTGGGCCCACTAATTCTAGAATTTTCTACCAAAATGATAAATTCCGAAACTTCAACAATTTTTGAACCAGTCATCTCGTAAAATTCATAATAAATCATACGTTTATTTTTAACAGTTCAAAATTTGTGGGCATATACCCAACTTATATATGTATAACATATCCAAAAATTACCACGATCCAACGGTCGGATTAAAAATTATAACCCCCGCAAAATATCTCAAAAACCCTAATTTTTAATACCTCCATTCCGACAAAAATACTGATAAAAACATCAACAATAACTCCTTCATTTTTAACCACAAAAATATATCCCTCATTTATATCCACATAAAATAAATATTTCCTTATCATATGAATCAATAATTAATTATTCACAAATAATATTACAGAGTCACAATTATGACAACCAGGCCGTTCCCAAGAAAGATGGGGCTTTCCAATAAGGATTTTTCCCTACTAGCGCGCAATTAGATGACCAAACCTCTCCTTAGACAGAACTTTCTAGATATTGCCAATAATACTATCTAATAATATTATTTAAATAATATGAATTATTGATTTGATAATAGAAAATACTGTGCAACAATAATTATTGAAACAACAATAATATAAAATATCAACGCAGCATTTATTGAATCAATAAAATAAAATATTGGATAGTAACTACTGTAACAATTATTGAGTAGTGCCTTCTTACGTAAGAATTAATAATTGGAAAAAATACTGTGTAATACCGTGTGCTACTGTGCAACTGCGCGTATTACTGTATTTTAACCACCAGGTATTCCAACAGTGCTAACGGTAACAACTACGCCGTTATTAATAAAAACTCAATTTTTGTCATTTTTTTCATCCGACAGTTATTCTGTTATGGGGCCCACAAATGGCTACGCCATCGTACGAATATTCTCCGACAGAAAGAATATTCCACGACCAAATGAATATTCCCCGACAACAATGAATATTTTATAACCACTTGTTTATTTTGTAAAATTTGCACATTTCACCCACAACTTTAACTTTTATCAAATTAACCATTTACTGAATAGTAACTATAAAAAAAATTGAATACTTTTATTTCATAAAATTCGGGGTCTTACAATGATACTAGAATACAACTTCAAGGTTTTCAAAATCAAAGGCAGAGTGTGTCACATATACTACTAGCACAAAGGTAAGAGATGGAGGTTGCTTATCACACCCGTTTAGCGGCGGCTTTAGATGTCACGCACCTTCTTTTGAAGCAAGGTTTACCTTTTCGTGGACATGATGAGTCATCGACTTCATCAAATAAGGGAAATTTTCCTGAGGTTTTTGAGTGGTACAACCTACGAAATGAAGAGGTAAGCAAGGTAGTTTGTGACGCCCCCAAAATTAGGTATACATCACCCATCTAGGGTCGTTAGATACATGGTATAGAATACAAATACAACTTACTAATACAACTGTCGTGTACAATACGACAAAATATAACTGTGAGTTTGAATACAATTATTGTCTATTAGAGACTATACAAACTCAAAAAGAGTCCTCATTACAATTATTGTCACACTATTTAACAGAATAGTGAGGACTACTATTACTATCATCTGGTCCATCACTTCGTTTCCCGACTCGTTCAAGCTATATTCTCATTTCCTGAAGAGAACAGTGAAAGAAAAGGTGAGCTCAACTAGCCCAGTAAAAAATATTATGACTAAGATAATGCAGAATAAATTATCATTAGCCTTCAACAGTGTTAAACTGATAAAATATAACGAACATCAAGTTTAGCTGCAACAGAATAAGCAATCCATTAAAAGAGTCAAGTAGAAAATAAAATCTACTATCTTCTATGATTTAAAAGATTTTTCAACACTGTTATCGCTGGGACTCAGCTTAATAAAATAATCCACATCATCGAATCACCCCTGCACTACGGCCAAGAATATTCGTGTATTCATTAATGGTCATGATCATGCCAACAACTGTCCATCAATGCACTGTGGGCCAATGAGGACTTTTACCACATCATTTGTACATTACGGTCATGATTATACCGAATAATCCATGGTCATAATCATACCAAGTCCATCTATGCACTACAGGCCACAGATGACTTTCAATATTTTACAAACATGAGGATGATGACAATGATATAAGAATTCAATAAAACAAGTTCAAGAATTAATTTATCCAAGAATTAATAATGTCCAAATTGTCAACATGATACTGCTTTGTGGAGTAAAATTCAAGAATACTTAGAAAAATATTTTCATGAAAAGATACTGGATGAAACGTAATTATCAAGGATATTCCACAAATTTCATAGAGTATAGAAGTCAAAACTTAACCAACTGAGTATAATAAAGAATGGAATAACAAAAGAAATCACCATCCATGCGATAGACCGCACAGACAGATTATTCCAACAGAATAATAAATAATGGAACCAGGTCCAGCGTAAAACACACAGACAAGATGTTCCAACAGAATAATAATAAAGACGGAACCAGGTCTGGTGTAAAACACACAAACAGGATGTTCCAACAGAATAATAATAAAGACGGAACCAGGTCCGGTGTAAAACACACAGACAGG
This sequence comes from Panax notoginseng, assembly GCA_016801055.1. Taxonomy (NCBI): domain Eukaryota; kingdom Viridiplantae; phylum Streptophyta; class Magnoliopsida; order Apiales; family Araliaceae; genus Panax; species Panax notoginseng. The sequence goes on from CM029019.1 coordinate 10,784,421, forward strand.
ATGTTCCAACAGAATAATAGATGAATGTCACCAAGTATATGGTAGACCGCGTATACAGGTTATTCCAACAGAATAATAAGAAATGGAATAACAACAGTTCTCTTCATGAATAAGAAAGAATAACACCCCTTACCGTTTTAAAGAAGAGCTGAAATAAGGAAGTAGTTAAGTAGCAGAATACTTTTATTCTCTCTCTCTCTATAGTTTCTCTCTCTAGAGTTCAGTGAATTCGTAAGAAATAATGAAGGAATGAGCTTCTATTTATAAAAAAATAGAATGCATAGTAACTAATCCATGAACGGTCCAGATTGATTACTTTAATCTGACGGTCCATATTTAAAGAAAAATATTTTAAATAAAATATAATATATTCTATTTATAGAATAACTTTAATAAAGTATTCTGTTTTATATAAAAAGATGTTTCTGTTTTATTACGTTAATAATACGAATAAAACAAAACTTCATTATCGCTAAATAATTCATATTATTAACTGACAATAATTGAATCAAACTGAGTGACTTCTCACATAAGCATTAATAATCAATACCGTGTGCAACTATACAACCACACGTATTATTGTACTTTTACTACCGAGTAGTTTAACAGTATTAATGGTAAAACTTCCGCCGTTATTTTTAATAAAATATTTTTGTCGTTTTCTTAATCCGACAATAATTCTGTTGTGGGGTCCACCAATGATTGTGCCGTTGTACGAATATTCCCTGTTAAAACGAATATTCCCCGACCAATCGAATATTATATAACAACTTACGTACTTTGAAAAATTTATAAATATTACCCACAACTATAACATTATATCAAATTAACTACATAATATTCAAAAATGATATTTATAGAAAATTCATCTTTATTTATAAAAGTTGGGGTCTTACAACCTCCCCTTCTTATGAAATTTTGCCCTCGAAATTAGGGTACGTACCTGGTATGTCGAAGAGGTATAACCTTAGAGCGTAGAATATGTTCCTTCTTATCCAAGATTTGAACAGGAACTTCCTCATACGTCAAATCCTCCGCTATTTCGTCCGGTTCTAACTCAATAATGTGGTTCGGGTCTTCCACATATTTACGTAACATGAATATGTGAAAAATGTTATGAACACGAGACATACTTGGCGGTAAAGCGAGTCTATAAGCCGCAGTTCCTACTCGATCGAAGATTAAAAATGGACCGATGAATCGAGGATTGAGCTTTTCTCTCTTTCCAAATCTCGTAACTCCTTTCCATGGAGCAACACGTAAGAACACATGATTTCCTATATCAAATTCCACGTCCTTTCAATGAAGATCAGCATAACTTTTTTGTCAATCTTGTGAGGTTTTTATACGTTGTCGGATCGTTTGAATCTTTTCTGTAGTCATACGTACCAACTCCGGTCCCAACAACGTTGCTTCACCCACCTCATCCCAGCATACTGGAGAACGACACTTTCTTCCATTCAACGCTTCGAATGGAGCCATGCCAATAGTTGCTTGATAACTGTTGTTGTAGGAAAACTCCACAAATGATAAGAACTTGTCCCAACTTTCCATGAAGTCAAGGATACAGAGTCTTAATAAATCTTCCAGAGTTTGAATAGTCCTCTCTGATTGTCCGTCCGTCTGAGGATGATATGCCGAACTAAATCGTAAATCCGTGCCCACAGCTTTTTTTAAGCTAACCCAAAATCGTGAAGTGAATCTTGAGTCTCGGTCAGAAACTATGGACACTGGCATACCATGCAGTCTTACAATCTCGTTTATGTACATACAAGCAAGACATTTAAGTGTATAAGTTTCTTGTATCGGTAAAAAATGAGCAGACTTGGTCAATCTATCAACAATGACCCAAATCGCATCAATACCTTAAGAAACCTTAGGAAGACCGGTAACGAAATCCATAGTAATGTGCTCCCACTTCCATTTTAGAATTTCAAGTGGTTGCAATGGACCTTTTAGTACTTGATGCTCCGTCTTGACTCGTTGACAAGTTAGACACCTTGAGATAAACAGCGCAATCTCTCGCTTCATATTGCTCCACCAAAATGTATGACGAAGATCATGATACATTTTCGTACTCCCAGGATGGATTGCAAATGGTGTGTTGTGCGCCTCCATCATGATTTCATACTTTAAATCAGGGTCGTTAGGAACACAAAGTCTGGAGTTGACTCGAAGTATTCCTTCTTCATTGATTCTTGCTTCCGGCATAGCACCTTCTTGCACTTTCTTCCTCATACGCATCAGCTCAAGGTCTGTAGCTTGAGCAGCTTTAACTTTATCGATTAAAGTCGGTTCTACTCGTATATTCGCCATCATCACATGGGTCCCTGGAGTCTTTAACTTTATCTCCATCCTTTGCAAGTCACACAAAATGAGCCTTTGTGTTGACAATATCGCACTCATACTTGCATATGATCTTCTACTCAATGCGTCAGCTACTACGTTCGCTTTTCCAGGATGGTATTGAATGGTATGTTCATATTCTTTCAACAGTTCAAGCCAACGTCGTTGTCGCATGTTGAGTTCCTTTTGAGTGAAAAAATATTTGAGGCTTTTATGATCCGTAAAGATCTCCACCTTCTCCCCATACAAGTAATGCCTCCAAATTTTAAGTGCAAAGACAACAGCTGCCAACTCTAGATCATGAGTAGGATAATTCCTCTCATATTCCTTGAGTTGTATTGATGCATAGGCTATGACTTTTCCATGTTGCATAAGAACGCATCCCAATCCTTTGCTCGAAGCATCACTGTAGATGACAAATCCCTCCGAGCCAGATGGTATTGTTGGAACAGGTGCTGAAATGAATCTCCTCTTGAGTTCTTGAAAACTCTTCTCACATTCTTCGCTCCAACCGAACTTTGTATCTTTCCGAGTCAGCTGAGTTAGTGGAGTAGCGATTCGAGAAAATCCTTCCATGAATATCCGATAATAACCAGCTAAACCGAGAAAGCTACGTACTTCGGTTACTGATTTAGGTTGCTCCCAGCTTTGAATAGCTTTAATCTTTGCCGGGTCAACAGATATTCCACGACTTGATACTACGTGCCCAAGGAATGCTACCTCCTCCAGCCAGAACTCGTATTTCTTCAACTTGGCATAAAGCTTGTATTCACGAAGCTTTTGGAGTACCAGCCTCAAGTGTTGCTCATGATCTTCACGACTTTTAGAATAAATAAGGATGTCATCAATAAAGACGACCACAAAGTGATCCAAATATTCCTTGAATATCCGGTTCATCATATCCATGAAGGCAGCAGGAGCATTAGTCAATCCAAAGGACATGAATAGGAATTCATAATGCCCGCACCGAGTTCTGAAAGCCGTCTTTGAAATATCCTCAGTTCTAACCTTCAGCTGATGATATCCAGAACGAAGATCGATCTTTGAAAAGAATTGTGCTCCTTGCAACTTGTCAAACAGGTCATCAATACGTGGCAATGGGTACCTATTTTTAATGGTGACAAGATTCAACTCCCGATAATCAATGTAAAGTCGCATACTTTCATCTTTCTTCTTCACGAATAGAACAGGAGGACCCCAAGGAGAAGTACTAGGACGAATAAAGCCAATGTCTAATAATTCCTGCAGTTGGATCTTTAACTCCTGAAGTTCAATAGGAGCCATTCGATATGGGGCTTTGGAAATGGGTTTTGCACCGGGTTCAAGGTCGATACAAAATTCAATTTCACGCTCTGGGGGTAGGCCAGGAAGTTCTTCAGGGAATACGTCAGGGAATTTATTAACAATAAAAATATCATTCAAAACTGACGTATTTTTATTTAGATCCGTGACATGAGCTAAGAAAGCTTGACATCTATTTTTCAATAAACGAATAGCTTATGGCTTGAGATGACAGCGATTGATTTTAATGGTTTGGTTGCTTGAATTCGCATAATAGGTCGATTAGGAATATGAAAACTAACAACCTTACGAAAACAATCAATTTTTGCATTATGAGTAGTTAACCAATCAATCCCTAGAATCACGTCAAATGCAAATATTTTTAATGAAATAAGATCGACAGGTAATGTGTGGGTACCAACTTGAACCAAACAATACTTATAAACCGTGGATGTAATGAAGGTTTCTCCTAATGGAGTTTCAACAAATAAGTAAAAGTCTAATTTCTCCGGAGTCAAATTTAATCGATGAGCGCAAGTAGGAGAAATAAAAGAATGGGTAGAACCGGTATCAAATAAAGTATAGACTTCGTTAGAGTTTATGTAAGCTTACCCGTGATGACCTCATTCGGGTTCCTTACTTTCTGGGAGGTCACAACAAACGCTCTCCCTTGCACTACCGATTTTGACTTTTCTGGGACGGCCTTTGGTGCCTCCATCCTAGCTGAACTTGTTTTTAGTAAACGACAAAATCGAGCTAAATGACCTTCTCTTTCACAATTATAACATGCTTTAGACTGCATCACGTAGTTTGGACTGATGTGCCCCTCCTCTCCGTATTTGAAACATATGATAGGTGGTCGTTCTCCTTCCTTAACAACGGGTGCTGGTGCTGACGTCTTTCCATCATTGTTGAATCTCCTCTACTTGAAATGACCATTCTTATTATTTTAGCCCTGTTAACACCGAAGTGGTTACCATTTCTGGCCTGTTGATTCCCTCCACGCTTGTTGTCACCGCTTCGATGACTGCTCTCACTGGTATTATCATTTTGCCGACTGCTCTCTTTTGGTTGTGTTGACTCGTTATCGCGCTCCACTAACTGAGCCCTATTCACAACATCTGAATACAAACACAGTTTATAAGAAATAAGATGTTGACGTATCTCAGGTTTCAAACCTCGTAAAAACATTCGCGTCATTCGCTCTTCATTATCCACCAAGTGGGACGCAAACCGGGACAACTCAGTAAATTTAGCCTCATACTACGACACGGTCATATTATTCTGCTCCAATTTGATGAAATCCACCTCCTTTATGTGTCGAACACATTCGGGAAGGTATTTGTCATTGAACAACTCTTGGAACTTCTTCCAAGACATCTTCAGTGCGATAGGTTGAGTACGCTTAATCGATTCCCACCAGTAATCTGCCTCTCCTCGCAACATAAAGGCGGCAAAGGGAACCTTTTGCTCCTCGGAACATCCCAAGACATCAAATATCTTGGTGATCTGCTTTATCCATGCTTCCGCTATAAGTGGTTTTGGCTCTTCCTTAAACTCCGGTGGTCTCAGCTCCTTGAACTGTATAGCGGTGACCGTCCGAGAGTTTTCAGTGTTTCCACCTACATTTTGAACAGGAACCGATCTCGCCTGCTGTTGCATAAACTGCATAAAGCTTCTGAACATTCCATCATTCATCATTTGGTCAGTATTGTTGTTTGCATGAGGATTGTCGCCATCCTGATGCACATTATCTTGATTATTGATATGTGGTGAATCAACAGTCGCATGTGCTCTATTACTATTCTCAACATTCTCGGATGCCATTTTCAGATACTGCCACAAAACAAAAGTTAATTGATATGTCATATATTATCCTTATATTCTGACCGATCAATTAAATATCATGCAAAGAAACTTAGGTAGGTCATACTAGCGAAGGAATTTCCCGTCTCTCCCCTCCTAGTTCTATTCCCAAATCTTAGCCAGGGATCATATCCCTAAGCTCTGATACCAACTGTGACGCCCCCAAAATTAGGTATACATCACCCATCTAGGGTCGTCAGATACATGGTACAGAATACAAATACAACTTACTAATACAACTGTCGTGTACAATACGACAAAACATAACTGTGAGTTTGAATACAATTATTGTCTACTAGAGACTATACAAACTCAAAAAGAGTCTTCATTACAATTATTGTCACACTATTTAATAGAATAGTGAGGACTACTAATACTATCATCTGGTCCATCACTCCGTTCCCCGACTCGTCCTAGTTATATTCTCATTTCCTGAATAGAACAGTGAAAGAAAGGGTGAGCTCAACTAGCCCAGTAAGAAATATTATAACTAAGATAATGCAAAATAAATTATCATTAGCCTTCAAAAGTGTTAAACTGATAAAATATAACGAACATCAAGTTTAACTGCAGCGGAACAAACAATCCTTTAAAAGAGTCAAGTAGAAAATAAAATCTACTATCTTCTATGATTTAAAAGGTTTTTCAACACTGTTATCGCTGGGACTCAACTTAATAAAATAATCCACATCATCGAATCACTCCTGCACTACGGCCAAGGATATTCGTGTGTTCATTAATGGTCATGATCATGCCAAAAACTGTCCATCAATGCACTGCGGGCCAACGAGGACTTTTACCACATCATTTGTACATTACGGTCATGATTATACCAAATAATCCCTGATCATAATCATACCAAGTTCATCTATGCACTACAGGCCACAGATGACTTTCAACATTTTATAAACATGAGGATGATGACAATGATATAAGAATTCAATAAAACAAGTTCAAGAATTTATTTATCCAAGAATTAATAACGTCTAAATTGTCAATATGATACTGCTTTGTGGAGTAAAATTCAAGAATGCTTAGAAGAATATTTTCATGAAAAGATACTGGATGAAACACAATTATCAAGGATATTCCACAAATTTTATGAAGTTTAGAAGTCAAAACTTAACCAACTGAGTATAATAAAGAATGGAATAACAAAAGAAATCACCATGCATGCTATAGACCGCACAGATATGTTATTCCAACAGAATAATAAATAATAGAACCAGGTCCGGCGTAAAACACACAGACATGATGTTTCAACATAATAATAATAAAGACGGAACCAGGTCTGGTGTAAAACACACAGACATGATGTTCCAACAGAATAAAAATAAAGACGGAACCAGGTCCGGTGTAAAACACACAGACAGAATGTTCTAACAGAATAATAGAAGAATGTCACCAAGTATAGGGTAGACCGCGTATACAGGTTATTCCAACAGAATAATAAGAAATGGAATAACAACAGTTCTCTTCATGAATAAGAAAGAATAACACCCCTTACCGTTTTAAAGAAGAACTGAAATAAGGAAGTAGTTAAGTAGCAGAATACTTTTCTTCTCTCTCTCTATAGTTTCTCTCTATATTTTCTCTCTCTAGAGTTCAGTGAATTCGTAAGAAATAATGAAGGAATGAGCTGCTATTTATAAAAAAATAGAATGCATAGTAACTAATCCATGAACGGTCCAGATTGATTACTTTTGTAAGACCCCAACTTATTAATGAATAAAATCAAATTTTCTCTAAATATTATTGTGAATAATAAGGGGTTAATTTGATATAATACTTTGGTTATGGGTGAAATGTGCAAATTTTGCAAAATAAGCAAGTGGTTATAAAATATTTATTTTTGGTCGGTGAATATTCGGTTGGTCGTGGAATATTCTTGCTGTCGGGGAATATTCGTACGACGACGCAGCCTTATGTGGGCCCCATAACGGAAAGCGATTGGATGAAGAAAACGACAAGTATAAGTTGTTTATAAATAACGGCGTAGTTGTTACCGTTAATACTGTTGGAATACCCGGTGGTTAAAATACAGTAGCACACGGTATTGCACCAATTATTGATTCTTACGTAAGAAGGCACTACTCAATAATTGTTACAGTAGTTATTATTCAATATTTTATTTTATTGATTCAATAATTGCTGCGTTGATATTTTATATTATTGTTGTTTCAATAATTGTTGCTGCACAGTATTTTCATTTATCAGATCAATAATTCATATTATTTGAATAATATTATTAGATAACATTATTGGCAATGTCTAGAAAGTTCTGTCTAAGGAGAGGTTTGGTCATCTAATTGCGCGCCAGTAAGGAGAAATCCTTATTGGAAAGCCCCCTCTTTCCTGGGAACGGCCTGGTTGTCATAAATGTGATTCTGTAATATTATTTGTGAATAATTAATTATTGATTCATATGATAAGGAAATATTTATTTTATGTGGATATAAATGAGGGATATATTTTTGTGGTTAAAAAAGAAGGAGTTAGTGTTGAGGTTTTTGTCAGTATTTTTGTCGGAATGGAGGTATTAAAAATCAGGGTTTTTGAGATAGTTTGCGGGGGTTATAATTTTTAATCCGACCGTTGGATCGTGGTAATTTTTGGATATGTTATACATATATAAGTTGAGTATATGTCCACAAATTTTGAACCGTTAAAAATGAACGTATGATTTATTACGAATTTTACAAGATGACTGGTTCAGAAATTGTTGAATTTTCGGAGTTTATCATTTTGGTGGAAAATTCTAGAATTGGTGGGCCCCACTTGTGGTTGGTGAAGAAATGTGCTGAATTATATTTCAAATGTGGTGGGTGGGAATAGTAGCAGGTAAAGCCATCAGGTTGCAGGTCAAACCTACCAAAATTTTCCTATAAATAGAGGGCTAAGTTAGAATTGAAAATCACACCAGAAACAAGTTTTCTCTCTTTCTCTCTCTAGATTATTGAGTGTATTTTGTGAGTATTTAGATACTTTGAGAGTTTCTATTCATCAGAGCAAGTTTCTTTCAGCCTTATACCGGTATTCCGACCAGAAGTACTGATATTTTGAGGTAAGGGATATTATTTTCTTCTTAAATGATATTATTTTCTTCAATATCATTATGCTGAAATATTGATACGAGTTTTTATCAAATTTAGAACTTTTTGTGTCGGGGTTACTATTCACGTATACGGTACTATTCACGTATACGACACTATTCACGAATACGGCACTATTCACCGAAAAATAAAATTTTTCCTTTTTGTCCAAGATGTCTATTATGGTTACTATCTTTGATTGTATCCATGTTTTGATCTTTATTTTTGAATTCTGCTTCACAATTGATTATTATGAAGTATTATTGATCTTGGATAAACTGTTATACGAATCCCTAATATTTGTCCTTCTGTCTCACTGGATTCGTTCTCTTTAAGATATTTTTCATCATCCTCAGTCCTAAATGATGATATTACTGAATATCTTTGGCCTGTAGTGCAAAGATGTATGATTACTTGATGAATATCTTTGGCCTGTAGTGCAAAGATGAACAGGTGTTGAGATGAACATGACCGACTGATGATACAAATAAATATCTTTGGCCTGTAGTGCAAAGATGAATATTTGGTTAAAGATGATTATTAATTGATGTTACAGGGATAAAATATTGATGATGGACTTTTAAATCTTAGAAGATAGTAGAATTCTTTCTCTACTTGACTCTTCTAATGGTTTGCTGTTTCCGCTGCAGTTGTTGATCTAAAACTTGTTGTCGATTATATTTTATCAGATTTTTCCCTGTTGAAGACTAACGATAATTTGTTGTATATTATCTTAGTCATAATATTCTTTACTGGGCTAGTTGAGCTCACCCTTTTCCTTTTTGTTCCATTTTTCTTCTCAGGAGGTGAGAACATAGCAGGATCTAGTCGGGGTATGGAGTGATGGTTCTAGAAAGATGTATTAGCAGTCCTCACTATTTCTGTAAAATAGTGTTTGAATAATTGTAATGAGGATTTATTTGAGTGTGGATATTGTCTAGAAGACAATATTTGTATTTAAACTCACAGTATGTGTTGTCGTATTTTGCACGACAATTGTATTATTGAAGTTGTAGTTTGCTTTCTGTACCATGTATTTGGCGACTCAGAATGGGTGTTGTATACCTATTCTGGGGGCGTCACAACTTTAATCTGACGGTCCATATTTAAAGAAAAATCTTTTAAATAAAATATAATATATTCTATTTATAGAATAACTTTAATAAAGTATTATGTTTTATATAAAAAGGTGTTTCTGTTTTATTACGTTAATAATACGAATAAAACAAAACTTCATTATCGCTAAATAATTCATATTATTAACTGACAATAATTGAATCAAACTGAGTGACTTCTCACATAAGCATTAATAATTAATACCGTGTGCTACTATGCAACCACACGTATTACTGTACTTTTACTACCGAGTAATTCAACAGTATCAATGGTAAAACTTTCGCCGTTATTTTTAATAAAATATTTTTGTCATTTTCTCAATCCGACAATAATTCCGTTATGGGGTCCACCAATGATTGTGCCGTTGTACGAATATTCTCTGTTAAAACGAATATTTCCTAACCAATCGAATATTATATAACAACTTACGTACTTTGTAAAATTTATAAATATTACCCACAACTATAATATTATATCAAATTAACTCCATAATATTCAAAAATGATATTTATAGAAAATTCATCTTTATTTATAAAAGTTGGGGTCTTACATAGTTAATGAGAATGCTCCTAGAAATAATCAAACAACTTCTCCAAAAATTCAAAAAGAACTAGCAAGTGTTTGTGCTGTGAAAACTACACTTGCCATAATCAATGATATTGGGGACAACATCTTTTTTATTATGGTTGATGAGTCTCGAGATGTTTCAATAAATGAATAAATGGGAGTTGTTTTGAGATATGTAAAGAACTATGGAGATGTGATTGAAATGTTTCTTGGTGTGGTACATGTGCCTGACATTTATCTATTTCTTTGAAGAATGCTATTGATGAATTGTTTGCAAAACATAAATTGTCATTATCGAGATTGAGAGGTCAAGGATATGATGAAGCTCCAAATATACGAGGCAAGTACAATGGATTGAAGACTCTTATTTTAAAAGAAAATCTATATGCAAGGTATGTCCATTGTTTTTCTCACCAACTCAAATTAGTTGTTAATTGTTGTTGTTGCCAAGAGCAGCCGTATTGTGAGTGATTTTTTTCAATATGTTACTATGATTGTGAATGTGGTTGGAGCATTATGTAAAAGAAAAGATAAATTTAGACATCTAGAACATGATAGGATCATAGAGTGTTTGGAAAAGGGAGAGATAGTTAGTGGCAAAGGAAAAAAAAGATCAAGAAACCAGTTTAAGACGGTCATGAGATACTCTTTGGGGGTCACATTACATAACAATAATCCATCTTATGTCTATGTGGACTTCTGTATTACAAGTGCTTGAAAATGTGCATGATGATGGTGCTTCTGATGATAATAGTGGTATAGCCATACGTTTGATTGATAAGATGGAGAATTATGAATTTGTATTTGTGATGCATTTGATGAAATATTTATTGGGAATCACAAATGATTTATCACTTGCCTTACAACAAAAAGATCAAAACATTGTACATGCCGTGAGATTGATTGGGGTAATGAAAGCTCGACTATAAGATTTTAGGAAGGCAGAATGGGAGAATTTTTTGAAGCAAGTCAATATTTTTTGCGAGAAGAACATGATCCCAATAATTAATACGGAAGACAACATGAGATCTCGCGGTCGTAGTAGGCGCAATTGACAAATTATTACTAATTTTCATCATTATCGTGTTGAGAGTTTTTGTCAGGTATAATCTCTATAAATTTTTTTCATTATTCCTATCCAAGAATTTATCTTTTTTTGTTGATTTTTCATTATTACAATGTAGGTTGTTGATTCAATTGTTCAAGAGATGAACAATCGTTTTTCAGAAGCAAGCACAGAGTTACTTTTATATATGCATATCATGCCTTGATCCAAGGGATTTGTTTTCTAAATTTGACAAAAATAAGTTACTCCGTCTTGCTAAGTTTTATCCAGAAGACTTCTCATTGACTGATCACATGATACTTGGGGATCAACTTGAAAATTACATTTATGATATGCGATGCGATAATCAATTTTTTGGGATCGAAGATTTGGGTTTGGGAAGTCTTGCTAAGAAGCTGGTTGAAACAAGAAGAAATATGACGTTTACATTGGTATATCGATTGATTGAGTTGACTTTAGTTTTACCAGTTGCAACTGCTACTGTTGAAAGAGTATTATCTGTGATGAAAATTGTCAAGACTGACTTGCGTAATAAATTGGAGACGAGTAGATGAATGACAATCTGGTAGTTTATATTGAGAATAATATTTTTTTAATAATTGAAAATGAACAAATTTTGAGACGTTTTCAAACTATGCAGACTTGCAGGATACAGTTGCCTCCTCTCAGTCGTACAACCGAAAGAAGCACTTCAAGCGCCAATAAATAATTTTTTTTTATTGATATATTTTAATCCCCTCGAAAAACGTTCTGATTCCGCCACTGCAAAGAAGTTTTCATTTTGTTGGCGATAAAACCATGCATGAATATATTAAGTGGTTTTCGTTATGTATTTTTTCAGAATAAAATAAATTTTTGTATAAGCTTTGGCTTCACTGGCGGAACCAGGGGGGCCAGGGGGGGCACCTGCCCCCGGTAGCCGGCCGGTCGAGGGGAGGGGCGGGGCGGGGCGGGGGCGGGGGACGGCCAGTCACACACACAAAAATAAAGAAAAAAATATGTAAAATTGGTTATGTAAAATAAGTTTATAGAAATTGGATAGAATATATTTGTTATTGATTTGAAATTGGTTACGAGAGTTTTGATTATGGAACCATTAAAGGTTTAGATGATATAAGGATGGAATATTGTATGGAGGTTATGTGTTTATATGTTTGGATGTCATGAAACTAGGATTTTTAAAGCTTGCATACCATGTGTTTGTATAAATGCCATAAAGAGATTAATTTGGTTAAAACATGAAAATTAACGGGTTCTCTCTGTAAATTGATGTACATACATGAGTTATAAGTTAACTCAAGTTGTTTGAGTGCTTCATCAGTTAAAAAAAATCACTTTAACGGCCACTTTTTCTGCCAACCGCTTCAATTCCTACACGTCGTTGCTCCGGACCTCCATTAATCGCCCTCAAATTTTGCCCCCCCCTCAAATTTTGTTCTGGTTCCGCCACTGTTTGGCTTAACAATTTTTTTTATGATAATGTTATATGTTGATTTTTTAATTATTAATTATGTGATTATATATTAATAATAATATTTTTAAAATATATATATATAATAAATAAGGTATTCTTATAATTTTAATTAAATTTATATATTAATAAATTTAAAAATTATAATTCGATATAAATTTATTGAGGGATTTTGAGGGCAGTTATGGAAATTAAAGCCACTCCCGCATGACCAATGCGCGTTGCTTACCAATCACGGTTGTATTTTTCCACGTCATTACTAGCCCACACTTTGAAAACCCTAAATTCACTCCAAACAACACCCAATTCTTGGAAACCACCATCGCAACCCCATCATAAAATGCCACGTGTCCATCACACGAGATCTTCACCGTCTAATCCAGGTGGGCAGGGCAATCCAGAGGACAACAAATAAAACTACAACGACCGTCCGATCCAAAGGTTTAAGTTAATGAAGGGTTCACAGCCTGCCCTCAATTTCCACGGGCAGATCTAATCGCCTTTAAGAAGCAATGCCCCAACCCTCTCATTCATCGCTCATTACACAAACCCTAGTGTCCAAATTCGCCTCCTCCTTATATATCTTTATCGGTTGGCGACCGGAGATCGGAGATTTCGTGTGCGAGATTCCGGCGGGTGCTTGAATTTAATTTTCAGCCGCTACATGTTTTCATCACCACCTGAATTGGATCCATACCTGTGGAGATTTCCCGGGATTCGAATTAGCCGGTGCATTTTCGTTGGTTCATGGCATCGGCGGTTATAGCGAGCCGGAATGAATCGAGCTGGGGACAATCACTTGGTGGATTCATGGGAAAGAAACTAGCTTACTCAAATCCTCACCAAAACCCTAACCCTGCTAACCCTAGCCCTGTCCCTAATCGTAAACAACCAAAAACGAAGAAGAAACAGCTACAAGCGGTTAACGCCCGGCGCACTGACGATTCACCGGCCGTTACTCAAACGGCCTCCGACGATGCGTATTCCTTCAACCAAAGAACGATTAACACTAACATCCGTACCGGCAACGGTTTTAACCACGGCGGATATTTTAACATCAATGTTTCAGCTTATTCCAAAAAGGAGCTGAACGAACTGAGGAAGAAGCTGGAATCGGAGCTTGAACAGATCAGAATATTAAATGATCGGATCGAATCCGGGCAATTTCCTCCCAGATCCAGTCATGGCAAAACAAAGAAAGTATTGAGTCAAAAGCGGCCCTTGCCGGTTGGTCCTTCCGCCCAAAGAATGGAGAATCCTCACGAGAGTGGAATCTTAAACGGGAATGGTAACGGCTTTGAAACTTTAATGAAGATGTGCATGCAAATCTTGACGAAATTAATGAAGCATAAGCATAGCTGGGTGTTTAATAAGCCTGTTGATGCTATTTCTTTGGGTCTTCATGATTACCACCAGATTGTTAAACGGCCGATGGATCTGGGAACTGTGAAGTCTAATTTTGCAAAGAATTTGTATTCTTCGCCGGCTGATTTTGCCTCGGATGTGAGATTGACATTTAATAATGCAATGTTGTATAATCCGAAAACGGATGAAGTTCATTCAATGGCAGCTCAACTTCTGTCTGAATTTGAGATCAAGTTTAGACCGATTCAAGACAAGTTACGGAGCAATATTCAAAGGGAACCAAGTGGATTTGTTAATGATGAGTTGCAAGGTAGTTCTTGGAATGAGATTCCAACACCAGAGAGACCCAAGAAGCCCAAAACCAATTTAATGGGTTCAATTCCAAAAAAGCCTGAGCGGGTTCCTGAACCGGTGCATAATCTAAATCAGTCAAGTGCGTCAAACCCCTCGAATTCAAATCCACCATCAATTCAATCACCTGTGCCAACTCCATCTCCGAGGCGAGCTCAGCCTGTGAAGCCGGCAGGGCTGGTTAAAGGGGCACCTACTGGGAAGCAACCAAAGCCCAGAGCAAAGGATCCTAATAAGAGAGAGATGAGCATGGAAGAGAAGCACAAGTTGGGAGTTGGCTTGCAAAGTTTGCCTCAGGAAAAGATGCCGCAGTTGGTGCAGATTATACGGAAGAGGAACGAGCAGTTGGCTCAAGAAGGTGATGAAATTGAGCTTGATATTGAAGCGCTGGACACAGAAACTCTTTGGGAGCTTGATAGATTTGTCACGAATTGGAAGAAATTGGTGAGCAAGACCAAAAGGCAAGCGCTAATGGGGAATGTAGCTGCTCCAACGGCCACAACTGACACTGATGAGGTATTGTTAGTCTCTTGTTCTTCAAATTGGTCGCAATTACAGGTTTACTGTTAAGTATGCTGATTGTGTTCTACTAATTGCTTTTACAGGCTCCTGTTAGTTATAGAAATGATGGGGCGAAAAAGATCAAGAAAGGAGATGGGGAGGAGGATGTGGACATTGGTGATGAGATGCCAGAAAGCAGCTTTCCACCTGTGGAAATTGAGAAGGATGATGGTGGACATGGTCGTGATAATGGGAATGGGAATGGGAATGAGAATGCCAGTAGCAGCTCGAGTAGTTCAGGAAGCTCTAGTAGTGATTCCTCCTCTTCGAGTGGTATATTAAACTAATCTTGCGTTATATTAGTTAAAATGTGTTTGTGGTTGTGGTAGAGAACTTATTCGATAAGGTTCTATTTGACAGATTCAGAATCAGGGAGTTCTTCTGGGAGCGACTCTGATGCTGATGCAGATGCAGATGCAGATGAAGCCCAATCATGACTTTGAAATCTGATTGAATTGGCAAAGCTTCATGAAGTGTGTTGGACAGATAATTTAATCGGTACTGGCCTCTTGAAATGTTTGAGTGGTTTTATGAGAGGTATATAGATTGTAAAAGTTCCCTATTATATTTGTGATGGTAATATTGTGATTTGGATGTTGGACTCAGCCATATTTTCTATTTGTACAAATTGCAGATTATTTTTCTTGAAGTGATGAGATGATGAGTTGTTTTAAGCTGTGGAATGGAATGAGGAAAAGTGCAAGAATAACAATGTGACCATACCCATAATCTGAAGAGGAGAGAGACCTGCTTCAGAGGCCAGAGGAATGCGGCATTGCTGAAACCCCAAAGGATGGAGGAAATGAGAGATGTAAATAGTTGAGATGTACAGATTTAACTAATCCTGAATACTTTTTTTTTTTTGCAATTCAATTATGTTTAGTGTGTGACTAAGCTCAATAGAAATACTCTGCAAACAGAAGAAGCATTCTTTCTTCTTGGTATATGATAGAAGCCTCCTGCTGAATAAGAGAAAAAGAAGACAAAACACAGCTAGGACACGTGATTGGAAGTTGGAAAAAAAAAAGCAAGAATTACATAACAAAACATGTGGAGTCGGTCGTTAAAGCAGAGCCATGATCCAAACTAATGAAGAAGAAAAAAAAGAATCCAGCAAGCAAAATGGAAAAGCTTCTCTGTTCTCATGTGCTTTAACAAATAACACTATCATAAAGTATTATGAAACACAAAATTATTCTTCGGTGAACATTATTACATGGATGGGGGTCGGACCTCGGCTATTAAAAAAATTCTTATACCAAGAAGAGCAGCAGAGCCTTGATTGAGACTCTAGGATGAAAATAAAATCTTGTTCGTTAGGACGGAAGATCTTGATTTTCAGTAAGCAGCAATAATTAATTTACAATCTACTAGTTGGTATTCTTCAAATAATTGCTCCTCCACCACATAAATTAGAGGAGCGCCACCCGGTCGTCTCTCACTCTTTTGTTTCATTACGACACTCACTATTTTATTAAAGTAAAGGACTTGACTTGACTTGTTCATGTGTGAGTTTTAGGAGGAAGGAAGAAAAAATACCTCCATCTCTTCCTCCTCCCTTTTTCTTTTGTTTAAGAGAATTATATTTTTATTCCAAAATGACTGTATTATTATTATGTCATAATTAATCAATACTAGAAGATACCAAATACTAACAAATTATTTTTAAAAAATGGGCATTTGGTCAAAGATTAAGCTCAAGGTTGAATCTTTTAACAATCCCAGCCAGAAAAAAGGGGGCAGAAGTTTTGATAGAAGCATCAGCATCAGGGGGATGAAAGCTAAGCAATACAAAATTTCAAAATCACCACAGTTACCATAAACAAGGATGACCTGACCCCACATCCAAGTCTGTCGTTAATACTTTAATTATGTAGTAGTATTATCTTAACTATATTTATTTATTTTATTACAGATCCATTCAACACGGTCATATTTTCTGAGACAATGACATACTTGGTTCACACTATAAAGTACTAAGCAAAATTTTGAATATATAATAATTAAAAGAGTCATATTATTAATATATGATTGGAATGTATGTATATAATTTATCCGATCGAAATTAAAATCCACAAACTTTCAATGGCATCTGAACATTGTAGTAAAACAAAAGCATGTAGCAAAATAGTCAAGGAAGACATAACAAGCAAAAGACAACCCAATCTAAACAAAAAACAGAGGACCAAAAATTCCAACAGATGAGACAATAAGCTACAAATAAATAGCCAAAAGTAGAAATTCAAAAGCAAACCCCCACATGTTCTTGGCTGGTATACTATTAGCTCCAATTCAAGCAGTCTCTCAACTATAATAGTACTAGGTTTGTTTAGATTGAAGGAATGAAATGGAGGACGGAATGAAATTATTTTAAGTGAATGTTTTGTTGTTGTTGGCTGTCGTTATATAATAGCAAGATTATCACATATATATCAATCCCACCTTCTCTATGGAATAAATAAAACATAGGAATTGAATGAATTTTCATTCTGTTAGAATGGTTCATCATTATTTCATTCATTCAGTCATCTATTCCATTACCTCAATTCAAACGTAACATTAATGCAATGTTTGGATTGGAGTAATGAATGTGAGAATGGAATGACTTATTCCATTTGAATAAAAAAAAATTGTGTTTGGTTCTTTAAAAAAGAGAGAGTATATAGAATAACTCTTTCAAATGGAATAGAATGAATCACTCATTCTATTGCTTCAATCCAAACATAGCATAAAAGTTTAAGTTTTGCTTACCACTATCATTCAGGTAAGCAAAGCACAAAGGGCGGGTAAAACCAGAAGCTACTCATATTTTCATGTCGGAATCAAGAAGTAAAAAATTAAGTGCATTCTATTGATACGTAAAATAAATAAATACAAAATCTTTAAGTTTAGAGCAATTCAAAAGAGAGTAGGCCCTATTGTTTGTAACAGATCAATCATGATACATTCTTCCTGAATGCATAATAGATATGGCAGAAAAGCAAATAACCAACGAGTACAAATAAAACAAAAACCAAAAAAAAAAATCTTTAACATATCACCGAGAGGAACATCTTACTATGATGAACTGGATATTTCATTGGAGCATTGATTTCACCACTGAGGGGCATTGCAAGTGGATTGAACCAACAGAAAGTTGAAGACCAATTTAGCTGTTTCCCACGGCAATTGAACCAACACTGGAAATAGAAACTGACTTGACTTTTAAGCAGAACTAGCCCAGTATCTTACCCCTGCCTCTTCAAAGCAAGAAAAATACCACCAAGTTGAGACTCACAAGCCGCATGAACCTCTGGTTCCAAAGTGTTGAGAAATGATGCAGACAGGTTAAGGCTTGTTAAGGTTTTGAAGACCTTGCCACAGAAATTGCGCACTGCCCGTCGTGCTTGCTTATCTGGCATATTTGTCATTAATTCCTTCATTAGATGACAGAGTTTTGGAAGATGACTTTTCAACATCTTCTTTGAGACAGCCTGGCAACTCTCATCAGCCTTCTTCTTAGAAGGGACAAGTGATTTCAGTATTTCAATCACTAGACCAAGTGCTTCAACCTGCCGAAACCGTGATTTCGCACTACTGCATTTCTCTAAAAGAAATCCGAAGAGATGATGCCCAATCCATGGCCTCCTCCTAAAAATTTCTCTCAAAAACTCAGACTTCATTTGAGACTTTTTACTATCAAAATAAGCCACCAAGACACCTTTAAAGATATCTAAAATCCTCTGCAGCTCAAACTCAGGGAAGTTTCCAGCATCGATAATCTTCAGTATCCAAAATGTTGAATTTTGAGCAAGTGCATTGATCATTTTGTGTCTATTGATGGAGGCTGACTGTTTTTTCTTTGACGGATTGGTTGCATGTTTCTTTTTCTTGAATTGTTTTGCTGCCAATTTCAAGTTCTTTTCTAGCAGAGATTCAAGCATAGATAGTTGCACAGCTTCCCCTCTTGGATGGTCCTTTGCTTTGAATATTTTCTTTTGTAAAATTCCCCATATACGTTGACCAAGCTGCTCACTACCTTCTGTAGTATGTGGATTAATAAATGCCTGGGCCAGGTTTGAGAACACCTTCAACACCTGGGATTTACCTGCGTACCAATACAGAAGAGAGATGAATTACTCATCCAGAAAATAAAATCTGCTGTGCCACTTAATCATAATCAAATTTTAATAATGAATCCAAGTAAATTATACATGAAAAATGTGCTGGCTTCTATCAGTTCAAGTAATTAATTAAATATTAAGTACAGTGTAAAGAAATAAGACTCAAGTAACTGAGTTTTGAGATTGTGACCATTACTGGTTTATACTGCAGTGAGAAATAAATTCAACTCCACGAGTATATATATATTCAATACAACGATGAAGCTAAATATTTTGTCACTGTTACAAGTACAACTTAGTATTTACCTTACACTGCCATGGTTCTCTGTGACAATTTTTAAAATATTTTTCTACAATCCAAACAAAAAGCCAAGAAGAATGACAAAAAAGGTTTCAGAAATAGACAGGAATAAACTAGATATAAATTTGAAGTGTTGACATTTAGTTTGAGCCTCTCATTTCAAAGGTTAACTAACAAACTTCTTTTTGCGTCGTTTATGCTATATCCACAAAATTTATGTAAAATCTTAGTCAACATAAGTTAAATCAGGGTACTCTGTGCTTCGAACTTTCGAAGTTCATTTGAGTCAGAAAGCCTACCAACAACCAATGGTAAAAGTTGGAATTAACTTTACTCAAGTTAAAGGCTTGAATAGTAAAAGAAATTCAAAATCCATAACAAATCATACTCCCTTCGTCTCACAAAAGATGACCCAAGTACAAAAAAAAAATTGTCCTATAAAAGATGTCTAAAGTACATAATTAAAAGCAAATGTTATATATATACGTAGGGTCCACTACTTTAAGAAAAAAGATAGAATCTTTAGTGTACTTACGTGGGGGTCTATCGTGATTAAAATGGGAATTTATCTGTACTCTCTTCTACACTTTCATTTTTCTTAAATTGCGTGAGAAATGTACTCAACACATCACACATCTTTTATGGGACGAAGAGAGTACTTACCATTGAAGAAAAATCATTTAATATATTACAAACATCAAAAAGTATTATACCATTGCAAAGTTAGATGGTGCAGGAACCGTTTATTTGGGGAAACCCTTTTCAAATTGAAGTTCAGACAAAGATGTTTTATTGAACAGCATAAAGAGTTTTAAGCAGATCCCTAGACTAAGCTTCTGAAATTCCGCAAGCGCATTTTATGTACGAAATGGAAGGGTTGTCACCTGCATACTTACTGCTGGCGACGTTACTTTTAAGACTCAACTGAAGTTAATTTTGGAAAATATGCGACTTACCTGGATTCTCATGTAGATAAATCTCTAGCAATGAGAGAACACGAAGTTTGAAGAGCACAAGCTGGGATTGAGCAGTTTCACCACCAGCCTGATTCCTCCGCTCCCTGAAAATCTGTGCAAGATAAGACTCCATTCGGAACATTGCATCATCATCCATTCCGCTATCAGAATCATCAGAGGCTTCAGGAAGGTCTTTGCCAATAGACTGAACACCAACAACTGCCTCAGAGTTATCTGTTTGCTCATCACTATCACCGATTTCACCAGCCTCAGCTTCATCAGATTCCTCTGCTTCTTCTATACCAAGAAGATCATCTTCATCGTCTTCATCGTCTTCACTGTCTATATCCTGATGTCTAGCTGGTTTCAGATCTTTCTTTATGACGCGTAACATCCGAAGCAAACCATCATCCGTAATACCATCACAAAAGTATTTGAAAACCTAAATAGATAGATAAAACTCCATAGTCAATTGACCTAAAAAATTATGAGGTTCAAATAATTAAGTACATTAATCATATATTTTCCCTGCTTGTAAACCCAATATTGTTTAGCAAGGGGCATATTGCCAAAGCCAACCTAACGAGTGTCTCCAAATATTGTTTGCAAGGCCCATACACAAAACAGCCAATCCCTAGTGATAATTAATGTCCACGTGCTAAAAAACAAAAACTTAATCTCGCCAGTGTCATTTGGACAGAGAACCATGTTTTCCTTGAGAGTGTAAACAATCAAACAAATATTAGGATTGCTATCAGTAACAGCCAACAGGCATCATATACAGCTATACACTATGAATATGATGACTGAAAGAATGTTCATGATGGGGACACCTGGCTATGAGATACTGAAGGTGTCCAACCTGATAAGATATCGAAAAAAACACCAGTAGCATTATAAACAGTTAATCCTATTTTTCTAGCATTCACCTGCTCGATAGCAGATCGCATAGGAGCTGAAGACTGTGGCAGCAAAGAGAGTAATGTATCCACAAGGACATCCATTAGCTCAGGTGTTCCATCATCATCTGGTTCATCCTCTCCAGAGGACTCAAGCAGATCAGAGGAGGCAAAAGCTTTCTTGCAGCATATAATAAGTTCAGACGCAGCTTCAGTGAACTCCCCTGGCCGAAGTAGAACTTGCAGTAGCAATTGGATGAGCAAGTACCTCAGAGCATGTAATTTATGTGCATCTGTGCCGAGCCCACAATTCCTCTCCTGCCATCATTTTAGAATTTGAGAAAGTGTATTACCAAATCACTTAAAACTGTAAGAAAATTGGCAAATGGAGACATTATAACAGCTGATTCATAAATCCTGGTGGAAGTTTACCATTAAATGGTTCATTAAGAAGCTAAAAAATTTAATAGAAATAAGATGTAGACATTATTAAATGAAGGGATTAAGCTCGTCCTTGCATATCTCATGTGTAAGACCCCACTTAAAATATTATTGCACGGCACTCTAAATGTCTGATTCCCCCACTCCCCAATTTAAAAAATACCATTATATGGGGACCTATATGAAGATATCCCCTCAGAATAGTTATCAATCAGTGTGGCAAAGTATATATTAAGAAAAATGCAGTACCTCTCTAGAAAGCTGAGTTTCTATTGCTTGCAATTTTTTGAGTGCCTTTTCATCCTCATTGCTCAATGCCCTAAAGAGAGAAACAGAAGGAATGTTGCGTAATGTACTAAGAAAACGCATAAAATAAGATCCAAGATCATTTGCCTCAAGGCCACCTGCCACAGCATGAGGCCCTTCTCCTTTTTGAGCATTTGCCAACAATAATTGGAGCTGCTCAATACATATCCTGCAAAGTGCACTTGACGTTGGCACTTTTGGCCATCTGAACTTCTCCTGTAGTTCAAAGGATGTCACTTCAGTTCCAAGAGATGAGGAGAATAGACCTTGAACAGCTAAGAACTTTAAGATTTCTTTTTGCACCCTGAACTTTGCTTCTTGATCAATCTTCAAATGCTTCAAGACACTGGGAAGAGAATCCACCACCCAGGTTTTCAGAAAATCAGTAGTTCCCAGTGTCCCAACAGAATCCTTATCCTCTACTGAACCTATCTCCGAATTGTCGTCAGTTGTCTGACTCTGATCTGAAGGTTCCTCAGAAGCATGACCCTCATCCAAAAACATGTCCATCAAGTTTTTAATGAAAAGTATGCACCCAGATTCAGTTGTAAATTCTGCCATAAAATCTTTTACCGTTTTTGTCCGTGTGATGCAATCAAACTTCCCATTGCTATGCTTCTGAAGGGATACAATAACAGCTACTCTTCGAACATCATCATACTTGACCCAGTCAAACAACTCTTTCAGAAAATACTGAGCAACTTTATACAGCCAAGAGTCCTTTGTGGAAAGTATATCCATCAAACACTGGACAAATCTGTTAGACAGAACAATTGGGACACAGGATGTAGGAAGCCTTGGTAGGAGAAGGAGCAAAATATCATATGCCAAGTGTTTACGGTCATGAGATGACAGAAGAAGGGATCCCTCGACGATAATTTCCCAAAAACAGCGAAGGTTTTTCTCAATGTCTTCTTCAGATGAGCTAGACTTGCGATTCTTTTTGTGCTTTTTAATGGAATTTAAACCTGAACCTGAGTCCACATCTTTTAAAATAACATCAGGCAAAAGAATATTTACCAAAGCAGGCCATACATTATGAACTCGAGGCTGACAGAACGTGGACTCCTGCAGTATTCCAAAAACATTATAAATATCAGAATGCTAGATTATGTTTGCCTTCATTAAATTAGCTGTGCATAAAGTAGAATTTGGCTAACACCTTTAAGCAATTAGCAAGAGAGGAAAGATGGTCAACAGAGAAAAGCTTGCTTGAGCTATATGGATAAGGCAGAAGCTTGTCAAAGGCTTTGTTGTCAACAGAAATTTTTTCACGAATTTTAAGAGCAAGAAGCAACGCATCAGGATTTCCAGCTTCAGTGGCTCCTTCAAACCATTCCTGAAGACCCGGAGCTTCTATAATTTGATTCAACAAAGCTTCAACAGGTAACTGCAACATGTAAACAATACCAATGTATCATATGGACATTTGCATGCGACACAAAACTGCTATGGTGAGAAACAAAGAAGAGACGAGATAGATTATTACAAGCACAAAATAATTATAATGGAATAATAATCACATGAAATAAAAGTATACCATTCTAGCAAGGGAAGAGTAATAATCCCTCTGTCCCACAAATATTGCAACATACCTTTTTACACAAAGTTTAAGAATTTTAAAATTCTTATTTGATTTCCTAATTGACCCAATGAAGATGTGCATTTCAAAGAACAACAAATACTACCTCCGTTCCTAAAAGATTGTCGTTTAAGGTTTTTGCACATGGATTAAGAAAGTATCATTTACCAAGTAAAATTTATTTGAAATTTCATTACTACCCCTTTATGGAAAGTTGAAAACTATTAATACAAGGGAGAGAATTTCTTGGGACAATGAGAGAAGGTAGGAGTAATATAAGAAAGTAAATAATTTATTCTCTTCGAAAGTTGTAAACGACAAACATTTTAGAACAAATTTTTTCTTCTAAAACAACAATCTTTTAGGAACGGAGGGAGTATTAGTTAGTGGAGGGACCCACTATGTATTCAAAATGATAAAAAGTGACAATGACTATGGGTAAATCATTTACCTTCACAAAAGGTGCCTAAAAAATAACCGTTGCAATTTTTGTATGACTTCCTGAAAAGGAATGTATTGAATATTTGTGGGATGTAGGGAGTAGTATTTTATATAGTACATGCAGAGCAATACAATATTGAGATTTGAGAACCCAAAGTCCCCAAAAGTGATTCAAATCACTTTCCAAATTCAAAAAATATATTTCATGAGGAAAGCACACAAACCCACATAAACTCCATATTCACAAACATGTACATATCCATTGATGATCTGTATTAGAGATTTTTTTAACAAAATGGATATGAAGATAAAGATACTTCATGAATAGGCTCAATATTAAAGCACGCAGTATGTATCAACAAGATCTAAAACTTCAATGATCCCAACAATAAAACTGTACAGCACTGACGGTGAATATGCAGGAGTGTGAGAGATAATAGATTGAAAGAAGGGATGGGAAGTTGGGAACTGAGAACATCTGAGGGCAGTTTTGGCAACCTATGCAAAAGTTTTGAAACAAAAATCACTTGCCACATAACACAATAAGTGATAAGTCAGATTTTCTCTGAGTTAATATTGTTAGGTAGTTTGTAGATAAAACTTATTGTATTAAGCAATATCAAAAACACATACTATCAAACATGCTTAATTAATAAATGACTTAAAACTTTTGCGGTTGAAGTACCTAATAGTGCTTATGAAACAAACTCTAAGTCCAACATAAAGTATAACTATGGAGGTGGACCATTAAATAATTCATCTGCCCAAAAAAAGCAAGTCAACAACATCTTTATCAGAATTCTCCCCTATAACTTCAAATCTCTGATAACCGCTTCTAATCCTATAAATCAGATCAATTGCATACCATAGCAACAAGTTTGAAAATCTTTACTAAATACTAAAAGCCCAGCTGTAGTAATCTATAAGCTAAGAGAGGAAAATACAAACACAAGAAAACTTTCAAAGTGCTAAAATCTATGGTCTCTCTGAATGATGAAGTTCATAGAATTTTTCAAATAAATAATTACAAATGTAGTTTTTAATAAAGACTATAGCGCATTTAATAAATTCTTACAATGTGGCACCAATTAATAAATCAAAAAGTACCTTAACAACCAACTCCAAAAGAACTGCGACAGCAGGCTCTTGCAGATACCGCTTCTTGGATGCAAGGGAGATTAGAGAACTAGTGAACTCCTTGATGTGCAAAGAGCTATTATCACAAATCCTCTCCTCGGTCAGTCTTCCTGATCGTGCAAGAGCACCATAAGCAAACAAGCGACCCAAAAGACAATCCCTTACTTCCTGCATTGCAATAAGAGCAACTAGAGTTCCCAATCATAAACCTGCAAAAAGACCAAATATACTTTATAACAAAAGGAATGTTTTCCCACCTGACCCCTCATTGAAGAAGAGACTTCCAGCAAATCAACAATTAGTTTCAGTAACGAGTCCACTTTTACGATAGGAACTACACCAACTAAAACAGTCAAACCCAATGCAAAACCTTGTCTTGCACACTGCAAAAGAATTTTTAGATCACACAAGCCACAAGTTAGGTAACATTGAAGCATTTAGACAGTTTAGCACATTTCATTCCATAAGAATCAAAAGAATTATATGACGTCCAAGACACTCCTTTTAAAATTATCATTCCACCATATATGACAGAGTATATGTATGACAAAAGTATTCATTTTTTTAATGTTCAGTACAATTACCTTAATTTAAAATAATTAAAAATGAACAGCCAACAAGTTTTGCATTAAATCCCATGAAACAAGAAATCTCTCAATATGGATCATGCTAGTTATAGTTTAATACTTGGTCAAAAAACTTCAAGAGAACCCTGTGCATCGTAAAACTAACATAAGCATAATTTATCGATGTACTTAACAGCAAATAATTCTCCTAATGATAGTTTCATCTATATCAAATGGTCACTGATTTGAAAAGCCACTGAGCTATAAAATATTAATTAAGCTACCTCAATAAAAGAAAGTATTTCGATACAAATTTACAAGCTAAATTCCCTGAAATAAACGTCTCGAGAAAGAAAGTCTCAAAAATAATCCTTCTAAGTACAGTTTCACCAAAAATATAGCTACATTGGCAAAAGAAAGTTACTTTATACAAAACTACAACCTAAATTAACTGAAACCAACCTCTCTTGACGAAGAAACACCGCGAATTAACCTCCTCACAGCATATCTAACCGACGGCGCACAATTATTCAATCCATCATCTTTTTCAGCTTCAAGCTTCAACCCATTATCAATTTCTTCCTTCTTATCAACCTTATCATAGGCCCATTGAACTTCTTGCAGCTCTGTCACTAATCTCTCAGCTGCAGCTACTCTTACAGAAACATCAGCAGAAGCAAGTTCCTTAAAAACCCCAATATGAAACTCCGGCAACCCATTATTACTTGATGATGAAGGAGAAGTCTCCATAGGCACGGTTGATTTGCCCTTCAATTCATCGGCATTAGCAGCAGGAGGAGAAGGAGAAGAATGGTGTTTTTGTTTGTCAATTGCTTTCCTTTTCTTCTTTCTTTCCATTGGTTTAACGGGATTAGGGGCAGACGATTCAGGTTCCATCGGCCTCTCCCTCTTCTTCTCGGTTTTGATTTTCATTGTCTCTTTCTTTCTCTCTCAGAGGTTTATGCTAGGGTTTGGACGTAGAGAACTAGGGTTTATGTTAGATTTCCAATGAGTTCACCTATAAAAATCTGTAAGTCTTAAAACGGTGTCGTATTTATCAAATAGTCATTTTACGATGTTCTCCCTCCCTTCCAAATTATTTGTTGTTTAATATTTTCTATTTTCTTGCTGACAGTTTTTTTTGTTTTTCTAATTATGTACTACTCCGTATGAGCTTTTACTCTTTTTACTTTAAGTAATCTTAATTATATTTGTTTAACTATGATGCGATTAAATTTAGGATATTTTATAACATTAACTCCACTTTTATATGACTTTTTTATTTATTAAAAATATTTTTGAGTCAAAATAAAATGTAGAGTCGACTTAGATAGTTTTAATTGAATCAAATTATGGAAAATAATGACAAAACTTTGTGAATAATAATATAATATACTCTATCCGTTGCAAATTATGTGATCGTTGTTGATTTTTTAAAATAAATTTGAGAGATTTTTAAACTCTTAAAATGATAAATATTTTAAATAATCTAAAACGTTTTATTCATTGTTAATTTTATTGTTTCATAATTTTTAATAAATCATCTTAATTACGAGTTTAAAATTATCAGTCAATAATGATCAAATAATTTAAAACGAGAGGGAGTACGATATAAACCTAAAATCTAAATATCACACCACATTATTAAGTTGGAAACTCATTGACATATTATGATTACTTTAAATTTAAGTTGTTAAATTTAAGTTATATTTATTACTTAAATATAATAAGCACTTAATGACTATCAAATAGTCATTAAGTGCTTATAAGTCAAAAATTAAATTAAAGCAAGTTATGAAGGTGTTCCGGTTATAATGACTCATAAGTTAAAATAAATGTAAAGATTACTAAAAATGACATTAATAAAAAAAATGGAAAAGGGACAAAATAAACATTGCATTTGGTCAAACTAACTTATTTTAAAATGACTTATAATATAAGACCCCAAATTATTAATAAATGAAATTTAATTTTCTCTATTTATTATTTTGAAATAGTAAGGGTTGAATTGATTAATGAGGTTAGTTATGGGTAAAATGCGTAAATATTTTAAATAAGCAAGTGGTTATAAAATATTCATTGTTATCGGGGAATATTCGTTTGGT
The DNA here is from genome assembly GCA_016801055.1 of Panax notoginseng. Classification (NCBI taxonomy): domain Eukaryota; kingdom Viridiplantae; phylum Streptophyta; class Magnoliopsida; order Apiales; family Araliaceae; genus Panax; species Panax notoginseng. Next base: position 10,812,340 of record CM029019.1, read on the forward strand.
CGTGGAATATTCTTTCTGTCGGGGAATATTCGTACGACGGCGCAGTCTTTTGTGGGTCCCATAACGGAAAGCGATTGGATAAAGAAAACGACAAGTATAAGTTGTTTATAAATAACGGCGTAGTTGTTACCGTTAATACTGTTAGAATACCCGGTAGTTAAAACACAGTAATACGCGTTGTTGCACAGTAGCACACGGTATTGTACCAATTATTGATTCTTACGTAAGAAGGCACTACTCAATAATTGTTACAGTAATTACTGCTCAGTATTTTATTTTATTGATTCAATAATTGTTGCGTTGATATTTTATATTACTGTTGTTTCAATAATTGTCACTACACTGTATTTTCTATTATCGAAGCAATAATTCATATTATCTGAATAATATTATTAGATAACATTATTAGCAATGTCTAAATAAGTTCTGTCTAAAGAGATGTTTGGTCACCTAATTACGCGCCAGTAAGGAGAAATCCTTATTGGAAAGTCCCATCTTTCTTTGGAACTGCCTGGTTGTAAGTATTGTAATTCTGTAATATTATTTGTGAATAATTAATTATTGATTTATATGATGAGGAAAATATTCATTTTATGTGGATATAGATGGAGAAAATTTTTTAAAGTGACAATTGTTGAAAATCGATATTTTATCTTTTTTGATAAAATAATATTTTATTATTATAATATAATAATGATGATATTTTTACAATGAATGTGAGATATAGGAGTATATGAGGAGAAAGAGTATTTTTGTTACATTAAATGATTAATACATATTTTGTGTGTCGGTGGACCCCATTTCTTGACTGAAATTTGATTATAGCTTGTAAAATCGTCCGTTTGTGGATTTCGGTCAATTTCTGTTTGGAATTTAGAATAACTTTCTTCTGCAAAGTTGTAGATAATAAAATTTTCTATAAAAAAGACATGTGGTTCGAATTTTTTTGACAAAATGACTATTTATTATGAATTATTGAAGTTCTGAAGTTCCAAAATAATTGATTTTTGGAAGTTTAATTATTTTTTTTCAAGAAAAACGTGTTTGGTGAGTTGAGTGGGTCTAGCATGTGTTATTAATTGTTGAATTCAGATTTTCAAAAGTGGGCATATAGAATTTTAACAAATAATAATAATATTGTATTAAATTTTTTACTTTGGTGTTCTAAGCATTTTCTTATAAATAGGGTGCTTAGGTTATAATTGAAAATCACACCAGAAACTGAAATCTTTCTCTCTCTATATTATCGAGCGTATTCTTGTGAGTATTTTAAGACTTTGAGTGTTGCTATACGGTTAGGGGTGCTCAAAAAATTCGGTTTTTCGGTTTTTTTACCGAACCGATTGGAACCGGTACCGACGGTACCGATTTTTTTCGGTTTCGGTTTTTTCGGTACCGGTAGCGGTAATAAAAATTTTGAATTCGGTAAATACCGAAAAATCGAAAAAACCGAAAAAGTTAAAAACCAAACAATTGTACTTCTGAAGTTGAAAACCATTGTTTGCAGTAATGAGAAGTGATTTGACAGTTTTGAATAATAAATTAACTACTATCAATATACATAATACATTTGGGCGGTAAACACACTAATACAGGGAATTGATATTTTGACATAAAATAAAATTGATAATTTTTTTAACAAGTTGTACTATGCAAGGAACAAGACATTTTTTTATTAAAAACAAAATCTTGGAACCTATTTCAATATAAAGTAGGAGATCAACATATACAGATCAACATCAAATTGAGAGTTTCAAAATTTGAGCTGGTATTCCTCATTTACTTTGTCAACTACATCAACAATTATAATTTTAAACTATAATTACTATTTATTATAATTATGATAGTTAAATATTCTTAAACTAACAATTGTAATTAGTATTTGTAAGAATGTAATTTACTAGTCTCATTTTTAGTTTTAAAAAATTTGTTAATATAAAAAAAATTATTTAATTATTGCGGTATAACCGAAAACCGAACCGAAAAAACTGGTACCGACTTTGTACCGAACCGGTACCGAAATCGGTTATTCGGTACCGGTACCGGTTCTTAATTTTTTGAGTTTTTCGGTTCGGTACCGGTTCGGTTTTTTCGGTACCGATTCGGTTTTTTACCGATGAGCACCCCTATATACGGTGCAAGTTTCCTTAAGCTCTATATCCAGTATTCCAATCAGAAGTACTGTCTTTTCAAGGTAAAGGATATTATTTTTAAAAAATGATATTATTTCTTTCAATATCATTATGTCGAAATATTGGTAAGATTTTTTCTTGTGAAATTCTTGTCTTTTAGTGTCGGGGTTACTATTCACGTATACGACACTATTCACATATACGGCATTATTCACAGAAAAATTAAATTTTTGTTTTTCCTCCAAAATATCTATTATGGATACTAGCTTTGATTGTATCCATGTTTTGATCATTCTTGAATTTTACTCCACTATGATTACTTATGAGGTAATTTTGGACATGGATAAACCGAAATACGAATCCTTAATATTTGTTATTTTGTTTCACTGGATTCGTTTCCTTTAAAATATTTTTCATCATCCTCAGTCTTAAATGATGATATTACTGAATATCTTTGGCCTGTAGTGCAAAGATGAATGATTTCTGATGAGTATCTTTGGCCCGTAGTGCAAAGATGAACAGGTGTTTAGATGAACATGACCAACTGATGAATATCTTTGGCCTGTAGTGCAAAGATGAATATTTGATTCCAGATATATATTGATTGATGTTACAGGGATAAAATATCGACGATGAACTTTTAAATTCATATATAGAAGATAGTAGATTTCATTCTCTACTTAACTCTTCTAATGAATTATTATTTTCGCTGCGAATATTGATTTAAAACTTGTTGTCTATTGTATTTTATTAAATTTTTCCCTGTTGAAGACTAACGATAATTTGTTCTATATTATATTAGTCATAATATTCTTTACTGGGCTAGTTGAGCTCACCCTTATCCTTTTTATTCTATTTTTCTTCTCAGGAGACGAGAATGTAGCGAGTACTAGTCGGGGTATGGAATGAAGGTTCTAGAAAGTCGTTTTAGTAGTACTCACTATTTTTGTAAAATAATGTATCGATAATTGTAATGAGGACTTATTTGAGTGTGGATATTGTCTAGATGACAATATTTGTATTTAAACTCACAGTTTTTATGTTGTATTAATAAAGTTGTAGTTATTTCTGTACCATGTATTTTGACGACTTAGAATGGGTGTTGTATACCTATTTTGGGGGCGTCACATATAAGTCATTTTTAAATAAGTCACAAATAGTTACTTATATTTTTTTGACTTAAAACTTAATTTATAAGCCAAAAAATAAGTTAGTTTAACAAAATGTAATGTCTATTTTGCCTCTCTTTTTATTAATATATTTTTAGTAATCTTTACATTTGATTTTAACTTATAAGTCATTATGAGCCGAACACTTTTATAACTTATTTTTAACTTAATTCATAACTTATAAGTTAAATTGATGCCGAACACTTTTACTTATAAGTCACAACTTATAAATCATTTTAAAATAAGTCAGAAGATGTCGACTAACAATAGTGATAATGCTAATTCTATATTCTCAAATATAACAATAGTAATAACAAATTATAAATATAATTTTACTTTATATTCTTCAAATAAAAATTTGTCTTTAATTTTAAAATAAACTAAAAAAGAAAATGTATATCTAAGAATATTATACAATAGACATGTAAGAGATTAATTATTTTTATCAAAAGCCACATATTTAATGAAACTTTGTTTCTATAATGTCGAAGAAATTCTGAGCGTTCAAATATAATCTTGTACTCCTGTTTGTCAACAAGCTGATTAAACAAAAAAAGAACCCCAAAACAACAGCAACAAGCTGACAAAACAAAAATGGTCCCCAAAAAGATGACTAAAAGACAAATTGCACCCCAAATTTTATATTTATGTTGATTGTTGCATTCTAAACTGAAAAAGGTATCTAAGTACACCCTCAAACTTTATTTATGCTGAACAAAAGACGAGAGCAGATCCTCTGTCCCCAAATTCCCTGTCCCCCTTGTGTCCCCCCACTTAAATTATGACACATGTCATTTTATTTTATTTTCGAATTAATTAGTGTTAAGTAAGAGACTATATGTCAAAATATAAGTGGAGGGACACAAGGGGACAGATGATCTGCTCTCACAAAAGACGCACTTTATTGATTTAACCTGTCAAAAGAGACCGACTAAGACACAAATCCACATTTGAAGGGGTATTTAAGACTTTTCCTTCTTTTATCTTCTACAACTTTATTACAGAGCTCTTGGTGTTGAAGCCGGGCACTATGTCCTCAACCAGAACTAGCTCTTGGTGTTGAAGCTCACACTGATGTAAGTGTACTCACTTTCATACTCTATAACATGGTGCCCGGCCTGCAGCTCTTCTACCAAGGCAGGTGGGTGACCGCGAAATGTGTTCCAAACTCCATTATCATGCACATCGGAGACACCATTGAGATTCTAAGCAATGGTAAGTATAAAAGCATTCTTCACAGGGGAGTTGTGAACAAGGAAAAGGTAAGGATTTCCTAGGCTGTTTTCTGTGAGCCTCCTAAGGAGAAGATCATCCTAAAGCCGCTGCCGGAGACTGCGACTGAGGCTGGGCCACCACTCTTCCCTCCTCGCACCTTTGCTCAGTATATGGAACATAAGCTGTTTAAGAAGAGCCAGGAAAATACCGACACAAAAAATTGTCAGCCACAGGAACAGGGGACTAATCCTCCAAAAACTAAAACTTCTCACCCAGAAGAACAGGGAACTAATCCTCCTGAAAAAAGAATTTCACAGCAACAGGAACAGGGAAATAATCCTCCTAAAAGTGGTTAATTTCCCAATCTCTAGAACAAGAAAGCCGTCAGCATCGCCTTTTAATCTTGCTACCTAGTTATCTTGGTGTTTGTGTTTGACATTTTAGTCATAACAGGTAAAATGTTGGCCACAATATGGAATACTTTCCAATTTCTGGGGCCATATGTTTTGCTTAATTTATTCAATAAATTTGTTGCATTGTATTTTATAGTATGTTGAATATGGAAATTGTGGTTAGTTCAATTCATCTGCTATATGTTATGGAAATTTTAGTGTGGAACAATTTCTAATTTTGCTATAATTGGAATACCCACAAAGTTTAGTGATCTGCTATCGTGAAATTAACTCTATATATTGGGCTTATTAGAAATTTAGTATTTTAAAAAAAACAAAGAAAAAGACAACTGCATATTCTGTTATCATGAAAAGAATAGTATAGCAGAACCCAAACGAAAGAAACAGGACGACCTTCGTCCTAATAGAGTTCTACCCATTGATCCAATTATCTATACATAGTCTGGTTCGAGTTCAACATGTTATAATCGTTACAGAATCAAAGTGATATGAAAAAATAATTCCATGTACAACAACAAGAACACCTTGATTACGGAATAACATAAATTTGATGATAACGGCTTACATTTATGAAGATTGTATTGGTAATGCATAATCACTTGATATGTTTGAAGCAGAGACATCATTTTCTTCATTCAAGCTTCACCTGCATTAATTCATAAAACAGACAAATTCAATTAGCCCAAATTGCAATTGCCCACTTGCATTATAATCTAACCCTCTTCAAACTTTATAAAGCTCATCCTCCTTTCTTTCTCTCTCTATAGAGCTATCTTATAGCTTCTGCAATGGCAAGGAAGACAGAGGAAGGGGAGGAGGGTTTGTTTTGGGATGGATTTATAGAGAGGATGCCTGTGTTTGCGAAGGAGTTGATTGCTGGTGGTGTGGCTGATGGGTTTGCTAAGACTGTTATCGCTCCTCTTGAGCGTGTCAAAATCTTGTTTCAGGTACATTGATTAGGTGCTTTTTTGGTCTGTTTTGACTTAATTACGGGTCTTGATTTGAAATGATCGGTGATGTTGAAGTAATCTTTAATGGGTTGGATTCAGGAACTCTTTTTTAGTATTCTGGGTTTGTCATAATTAAGGATCATTTGTGTAATTTTTAGTGAATTTGTAGTTTATGATCTCTGTGGAACTTGTGATTAATTATATACGATAATGCTGGTTTTTTTTTTCATATCTCAATTGGGTGTGGGTCAGTGACTATTTCAGAGGGAATGGAGCAAGTGTTGCTCAAATTGTTCCTTATGCGACATTGCATTATATGGCCTATGAACAATATAGGCACTGGATTGCATACAGTTTTCCTGGCATTGGAAGCGGTCCTGTTCTTGATCTTGTAAGTTGTAGCAGGATCATTTTCAGGACACACAAAAAAAAAACACAATCAAGGAAGTCAGAGGAGGAGCTTTACTATGCTTCTGAATCACTCTGTAATAAAGTTGGAGAAGATAACTAAGGAAAAGTCTTAAATACCCCTTCAAATATAAATTTGTGTCTTAGCCGGTCACTTTTGACCAGTTAAGTCAGTAAAGTGTCTTTTGTTCAGCATGAATAAAATTTGAGATGTACTTAAACAACTTTTTCAATTTGGGGTGCAAATATCAACAGAGATGAAAGTTTGAGGTGCAATTTGTCTTTTAGTCCCAAAAAAATTTATTCCGAACAAAGACATTGCTGCTGCTGTGCTGCAAAAATTCATTGAACAATGGTCATGTTTAATTTTCAAGTAGCACAAGCCTCTCATCAAGCAGGGATACTCTAATAATCACCCAAATATTCAAGTCTTAAATACAGATGTCCTAAAAGAACTTTGTAAATTGACTTTTGGCTTCACATTCTACATCACCTCCCTACTTCTTTACCTCTTCATAATCCGCCTCTGGAGCTTGATCGCCACCCTGGGATCCTCCAGTGCTGGAACCACCTCCACTCATGTGTTGTCCAATCTTTGATACTGCTTTGTTTGCAGCATCAATCTTTGATTGAATCTCTTCAACACTGTCGCCCCCTGCCGCTTTCCTTAAATCAGCCACGGCGGCCTCAATTTCTGATGCTACTTCACTTGGAATCTTGTCTCTGTACTCATTCAGGCTCTTCTCAACACTGTAGGCAGTTGTGTCAGCATTGTTTCTAGTATCAATAAGAGACTTCCTTTCTTGATCTCTCTGAGCATGCAGCTCAGCTTCCTTAACCATCTTCTCAATTTCATCATCTGAGAGACCTCCAGATGAACGAATAGTGATCTTCTGTTCTTTACCAGTGGTCTTATCCTTGGCGGAGACGGTGACAATTCCATTGGCATCAATGTCAAATGTAACCTCTATTTGGGGCATGCCCCTAGGAGCCGGTGGAACGCCAACAAGATCAAACTCACCTAGTAGCTTATTGTCAGATGCCATCTCACGCTCACCTTGCAGCACTTTAATACCCACCTGAGTTTGATTGTCAGCTGCTGTAGAAAACACCTGAAAGAAGACCATCACGGTTAACAGCATGCATCAGTAAAAAAGACCACTAATGGACCATATTTTAGTGGTAGTGGTAGCGGTAGTGGTAGTAATAGTAATAGTAGTAGCATAAAAATATAGTTGAAATGAGCGTATACTGAAAAGAGGTTAACTGAATTGTCAAATGACACCAGATGTAAACATTTTCAAGGACATACCTGGCTTTTCTTTGTTGGGATAGTTGTATTCCTACCAATCAATTTGGTAAAGATACCACCAAGTGTCTCAATACCCAACGATAAAGGAGTGACATCTAGAAGAAGCAACTCCTTAACATCACCACGAAGTATACCACCCTGAATCGCAGCTCCCATAGCAACCGCCTCGTCAGGATTTACCCCCTTGCTTGGGCTTTTACCAAAAATTTCAGAGACTATCTCCTGGACCTTCGGAACTCGGGTCATCCCTCCAACAAGAAGAACCTCATCCACTTCCTTGGTCGATATGCCAGCATCCTTTAAACAATTCTTGCATGGATTCCTAGTCCTCTCAATCAACTGGCTTACCAAAGCCTCAAATTTTGATCTTGTCAGAGTAATATTCAAATGTTTAGCACCAGATGCATCTGCTGTAATAAAAGGCAGATTGATGTCAGTCTGTGAGGTTGACGAGAGTTCTATCTTAGCTTTCTCAGCTGCTTCACGAAGTCTCTGCAAAGCAAGTCTATCTTTTGACAAGTCTATACTCTCAGTCCTCTTAAATTCACTCACTAAGAAATCCAAAAGAGTGTTATCGAAGTCTTCTCCACCCAAGAATGTGTCACCATTTGTTGCTTTCACCTACATGAAAGAAGTTATTAATGCACATAAACAAGATAATAATGAACTGCTTGACCTGGGATTGAATTCTCATACCTCAAAAACACCATTTGATATCTCTAAGATGGAAACATCAAAGGTTCCACCCCCAAGGTCAAATACAGCTATCAATCCTTCCTTCTTGTTCAAACCATAAGAAAGAGCAGCTGCAGTAGGCTCATTTATGATTCTCTGGACATCAAGCCCAGCAATACGTCCCGCATCCTTTGTGGCTTGCCTCTGCGCATCATTAAAATAAGCTGGAACAGTTACCACAGCTTTGTTTACAATCTTCCCAAGATAGGCCTCTGCAGTTTCCTTCATCTTGGTCAGTATGAAAGCGCCAATTTGGCTTGGTGAATACTGCTGTCCATTGGCCTCAACCCAGGCATCTCCATTGGGAGCCCTAACAATTTTGTAAGGAACCATTTTCATTTCTTTTTGTGTCTGGGGGTCATCAAATCGTCTGCCAATAAGACGCTTGGTCCCGGAGACTGTGTTTGTGGGGTTAGTCACTGCTTGACGCTTTGCTGGTGTACCCACTAGAAGCTCCCCTTTCTGATTAAAAGCTACCACTGATGGTGTTGTCCGAGATCCTTCAGCATTCTCAATCACTTTCTCAGCCTACAAAAAAAATTGTGTCAATGAATTCAATTCATGCAACCTTTTTTCAGAAAAGCTTACACAATTTTCAACTGGTATATACCTACCTTGCCCTCCATGATTGAAACACACGAGTTGGTTGTACCCAAATCAATTCCAATAACATCATTACCAGCAGGTTTCGTGCTATACATAACAGATAAATTAGCAGGCGTTGGAAAGAAAGAACACAATACAAAAAGCAAATAAGACATGAAATAGTTAGCGAAAGGTACCTAAATGGTCTGGCAAAATTGGACCACTTATGGCTCAAATGTGACGAAGCCCATGACGATTTGGCATTTCCAGCTAACTGCCCAAAAGGAAATTAAAATACATAATCAGATAATAAAGAACCAATGTTTTCTCTGATTGGTAACGAGGAGTAGAATCAAACCCAGTCTCATAAACAGAGACTGCGAAATATATAATTCATTTAAATATAGGCATTCACACAGCTCTGCCTAGTAAAACAAACTCTCAGATATCTTCTCACGAAACTTCATATATAAAATCTGGAAGAACACTAGAATATAATTGCTACGAGACAAGAACAAAAGGGAGAATTGCATACAAGATAAAATAAAATTTGGAAATAAAAACAGAAAACAAATAAAGTACAGTGTTACTAAAAGCAAAATAAACATGCAAAATGAACAATAGTTTGCAGTATTAAGATTTTTTAACAAATAGAGCATGAACACTCTGTCACAAGAGCTAGGTCAACAAAGCAATCCATTGACCCAAAGACCAGAGGCACCACAAAGAAAAAGGATAACCCACAAACCAATAAAATATAAATATCAGCTGGAGAAACAAATGAAAACAAATTATACAATTCCAGCCCAGTAATTTTTGTTCAGTTTTATATTTTTTAAATTAAGACATGAAAATATGCAATACATAGACACAAATAAGTAAAGGAACTTCAGACTTCAATTCCTATATATTCAAATGTAACATATATCCCAGATTAAAAAGTCTGTTAAACTTATATTTCATCAAAATATCAATTTTTTTTATTAATGAAAAAAAAGTTGGGAACTTTCTATCAGAAAATTGATGACTAACCTCAAACTAATGATTTTTAAAAGTAAAAAATATTTTGGAAAATCTCATACATCAATTCCTTCTCAAGAATAAATCATCAATATCACAAGAAACACATGCATAAATAAATCCTGAACATGTACTATTATAACTAGACTGAAAAAACGCCGTCAATTGAAACCCAATATTACATAGAACAATCACAACTGTTACAAATATACCCACACATATATTTTCACAATATTCATTTATGCATCCATGGAGAAAAATAACAGTAAAGCTAGATCAGCAAAGATAAAAAAAAAAGATAAATGAGGAGGGCTAAATTATAAATTCAGATCAAATAAGACTTACAGATTTGTACGCAGAAGAAGCTTCGCGTCGACGAAAGGATCTGAGCAACACAGCCGTCGCCATGGGATTGCAAACAAATGATTTGATTTCTGCACAATAAAAGCTGAGGAGGATGTTGTTCCTGAGGTTTGTGTATTTATGGGGCTATTAGGGTTTAGGGTTTTTGCTGTGAGATGAGACGGAGGGAGGCGTAAAATGAAAGGAGTTACGTGGCGCTGTTTGGTGTTTTAATAGGTCAATACTCAGAACTTTCTAGATGCATACTATTGGGCTCATTGGACTGAATTCGGATTCAGTTAGCAGGGGAAAACCCGATATTAACCTTTCTATCTACTCCGTCTTTACTTTTAGTTTGAAGTCCTTTGACGGTGGCGCCATAAATTTATACATAATTATAATTATAAAATTTATTAATATATAAAATAAATAAAAATTAAAGAAGGACTTCATTTATTATATATCTCTTTAAAATATTATCACATAACTGATAATCAAAAGGTTAACTTAAACATTACAATATATAATACGAAGTTTTTTTGTTCAATTATAATTGAAAAATTAGATAAAATTATAAAAAGTAAGTTATCATATTATATATTTCTTTAAATTTTAAATTATCACTAATATTCATTTACACTAGTTTAATTCTCGTGCAAGACACCGTTATTTTATATATATTTTGATATAAAAAATTTATTATTAATAAATAATGAAAAAAACATTAATATCTTACAACAAAATAAAATTTTACTATTTATACAACTTTTTTTAATCTTAAATTGTTTTAAAATAGATGATATTTATATAAAATATAGGTAAATTTAACTTCAATATGGTATTTTTGACCATTGTTATAAGACCCCAACTTTTATAAATAAAGATGAATTTTCTATAAATATCATTTTTGAATATTATGGAGTTAATTTGGTATAATGTTATAGTTGTGGGTAATATTTATAAATTTTGTAAAGTACGCAAGTTGTTATATAATATTCGATTGGTCGGGGAATATTCGTTTTAACAGGGAATATTTGTACAACGACACAATCATTGGTGGACCCCACAACGGAATTATTGTCGAATTGAGAAAACGATAAAAATATTTTATTAAAAATAACGGCGGAAGTTTTACCATTGATACTGTTGAACTACTCGGTAGTAAAAGTACAGTAATACGTGTGATTGCATAGTAGCACACGGTATTAATTATTAATGCTTATGTGAGAAGTCACTCAGTTTGATTCAATTATTGTCAGTTAATAATATGAATTATTTAGCGATAACGACGTTTTGTTTTATTCGTATTATTAACGTAATAAAACAGAAACATCTTTTTATATAAAACAGAATACTTTATTAAAGTTATTCTATAAATAGAATATATTATATTTTATTTAAAAGATTTTTCTTTAAATATGGACCGTCAGATTAAAGTAATCAATCTGGACCGTTCATGGATTAGTTACTATGCATTCTATTTTTCTATAAATAGCAGCTCATTCCTTCATTATTTCTTACGAATTCACTGAACTCTAGAGAGAGAAACTATAGAGAAAAACTATAGAGAGAGAGAAGAAGAGTATTCTGCTACTTAACTTCCTTATTTCAGCTATTTTTTAAAACGGTAAGGGGTGTTATTCTTTCTTATTCATGAAGAGAACTGCTGTTATTCCATTTCTTATTATTATGTTAGCATAACCTGTATACGCGGTCTACCCTATACTTGGTGACATTCTTCTGTTATTCTGTTGGAACATCCTGTCTGTGTGTTTTACACCGGACCTGGTTCCGTCTTTATTATTATTCTATTGGAACATCCTGTCTGTGTGTTTTACACCGGACCTGGTTCCGTCTTTATTATTATTATGTTGGAACATCTTGTCTGTGTGTTTTACACCGGACCTGGTTCCGTCTTTATTATTATTCTGTTGGAATATCCTGTCTGTGCGTTTTACGCCGGACCTAGTTCTATTATTTATTATTCTGTTAGAATAACCTGTCTGTGCGGTCTATCGCATGCATGGTGATTTCTTTTGTTATTCCATTCTTTATTATACTCAGTTGGTTAAGTTTTGACTTCTATACTCCATGAAATTTGTGGAATATCCTTGATAATTGCGTTTCATCTAGTATCTTTTCATGAAAATATTCTTCTAAGCATTCTTGAATTTTACTCCATAAAGCAGTATCATGTTGACAATTTGGACGTTGTTAATTCTTGGATAAATTAATTCTTGAACTTGTTTTATTGAATTCTTATATTATTGTCATCATCCTCATGTTTATAAAATGTTGAAAGTCATCTGTGGCCTGTAGTGCATAGATGGACTTGGTATGATTATGACCAGGGATTATTCGGTATAATCATGACCGTAATGTTACAAATGATATGGTAAAAGTCCTCATTGGCCCGTAGTGCGTTGATGGACAGTTGTTGGCATGATCATGACCATTAATGAATACACGAATATCCTTGGCCGTAGTGCAGGGGTGATTCGATGATGTGGATTATTTTATTAAGCTAAGTCCCAGCGATCACAGTGTTGAAAAACCTTTTAAATCATAAAGTATAGTAGAGTTTATTTTCTACTTGACTCTTTTAATTGATTGCTTGTTCCGCAGCAGTTAAACTTGATGTCTATTATATTTTATCAGTTTAACATTGTTGAAGGCTAATGATAATTTATTCTGCATTATCTTAGTCATAATATTTCTTACTGGGCTAATTGAGCTCACCATTTCTTTCACTGTTCTCTTCAGGAAATGAGAACGTAGCTGGGGCAAGTCGGGGAACGAAGTGATGGTCCGAATGATAGTAGTAGTTAGTAGTCCTCACTATTCTATGAAATAGTGTGTTAATAAATGTAATGAGGACTCCTTTTGAGTATGAATACTCTCTAGAACATAATATTTGTATTGAAACTCACAGTTTATGTTTTGTCGTATTGTACACGACAGTTGTATTAGTAAGTTATATTTATATTCTGTACTATGTATCTGACGACCCAATATGGGTGATGTATACCTAATTTTGGGGGCGTCACAGTTGGTATCAGAGCTTAGGGATATGATCCCTGGCTAAGATGTGAGAATAAAACTAGGAGGGGAGAGACGGAGAATTCCTTCGCTAGTATGACCTACCTAAGTTTATTTGCATGGCATTTAATTGGTCGGTCAGAATATAAGGATAATACATGACATATCAATTAACTTTTGTTTTGTTGCAGTATCTGAAAATGACATCTGAGAATGTTGAGAATAGCAATGGAGCACAGGCGACTGTTGATTCACCACATATCAATAATCAGGATAATGTGCATCAGGAAGGTGACAATCCTCATGCAAACAACAACACTGACCAGATGATGAATGATGAAATGTTCAGAAACTTTATGCAGTTCATGCAACAGCAAGCGAGAGCTGCTCCTGTCCAAAATATAGGTGGAAACACTGAAAACTCTCGGACGGTCACCGCTAAACAGTTCAAGGAGCTGGGACCACCAGAGTTTAAGGGAGAGCCAAAATCACTTATAGCGGAAACATGGATAAAGCAGATTACCAAGATATTTGATGTCTTGGGATGCTCCGAGGAGCAAAAGGTTCCCTTTGCCACCTTTATGTTGCGAGGAGAGGCAGATTACTGGTGGGAATCAATTAAGCGTACTCAACCTGCCGCACTGACTATGTCTTGGGAGAAGTTCCAAGAGCTGTTCAATGACAAATACTTTTCCGAAAGTGTTCGTGTAAGACCCCAACTTATTAATGAATAAAATCAAATTTTCTCAAAATATTATTGTGAATAATAAGGGGTTAATTTGATATAATACTTTGGTTATGGGTGAAATGTGCAAATTTTACAAAATAAGCAAGTGGTTATAAAATATTCATTTTGTCGGGGAATATTCGTTTGGTCGTGGAATATTCTTGCTGTCGGAGAATATTCGTACGACGACACAGCCTTGTGTGGGCCCCATAACGGAAAGCGATTGGATGAAGAAATCGACAAGTATAAGTTGTTTATAAATAACGGCGTAATTGTTACCGTTAATACTGTTGGAATACCCGGTGGTTAAAATACAATAGCACACGGTATTGCACCAATTATTGATTCTTACGTAAGAAGGCACTACTCAATAATTGTTACAGTAGTTATTATTCAATATTTTATTTTATTGATTCAATAATTGTTGCGTTGATATTTTATATTATTGTTGTTTCAATAATTGTTGCTGCACAGTATTTTCCATTATCATATCAATAATTCATATTATTTGAATAATATTATTAGATAACATTATTGGCAATGTCTAGAAAGTTTTGTCTAAGAAGAGGTTTGGTCATCTAATTGCGCGCTAGTAAGGAGAAATCTTTATTGGAAAGCCCCCTCTTTCCTGAAAACGGCCTGGTTGTCATAAATGTGATTCTGTAATATTATTTGTGAATAATTAATTATTGATTCATATGATAAGGAAATATTTATTTTATGTGGATATAAATGAAGGATGTATTTTTGTGCTTAAAAATGAAGTAGTTAATGTTGAGGTTTTTAATCAGTATTTTTGTCGGAATGGAGGTATTAAAAATTAGGGTTTTTGAGATATTTTGCGGGAGTTATAATTTTTAATCCGACCGTTGGATCGTGGTAATTTTTGGATATGTTATACATATATAAGTTGAGTATATGTCCACAAATTTTGAACCGTTAAAAATAAACGTATGATTTATTATGAATTTTACGAGATCACTGGTTCAGAAATTGTTAAATTTTCGGAGTTTATCATTTTGGTGAAAAATTCTAGAATTGGTGGGCCCCACTCTTGGTTGGTGAAAAAATGTGCTGAGATTTTTATTCAAATGTGGTGGGTGGGAATAGTAGCAGGTAAAGCCATCAGGTTGCAGGTTAAGTCTGCTTCGGCGTGCTAATATTTTCCTATAAATAGAGGGCTAAGTTAGAATTAAAAATCACACCAGAAACAAGTTTTCTCTCTTTCTCTCTCTAGATTATTGAGTGTATTTTGTGAGTATTTAGATACTTTGAGAGTTTCTATTCATCAGAGCAAGTTTCTTTCAGCCTTATACCGGTATTTCGACCAGAAGTACTGATATCTTGAGGTAAGGGATATTATTTTCTTCTTAATGATATTATTTTCTTCAATATCATTATGCTGAAATATTGATATGACCTTTTTATCAAATTTAGAACTTTTTGTGTCGGGATTACTATTCACGTATACGACACTATTCACAAATACAGCACTATTCACCGAAAAATAAAATTTTTCCTTTTTGTCCAAGATATCTATTATGGTTATTATCTTTGATTGTATCCATGTTTTGATCTTTATTTTTGAATTCTGCTTCACAATTGATTATTATGAAGTATTATTGATCTTGGATAAACTGTTATACGAATCCTTAATATTTGTCATTCTGTCTCACTGGATTCGTTCTCTTTAAGATATTTTTCATCATCCTCAGTCCTAAATGATGATATTACTGAATATCTTTGGCCTGTAGTGCAAAGATGTATGATTACTTGATGAATATCTTTGGCCTGTAGTGCAAAGATGAACAGGTGTTGAGATGAACATGACTGACAGGTGATACAAATGAATATCTTTGGCCTGTAGTGCAAAGATGAATATTTGGATAAAGATGATTATTAATTGATGTTACAGGGATAAAAAATTGATGATGGACTTTTAAATCTTATAAGATAGTAGAATTCATTCTCTACTTGACTCTTCTAATGGTTTGCTGTTTCCGCTACAGTTGTTGATCTAAAGCTTGTTGTCGATTATATTCTATCAGATTTTTCTCTGTTGAAGACTAACGATAATTTGTTGTATATTATCTTAGTCATAATATTCTTTACTGGGCTAGTTGAGCTCACCCTTTTCCTTTTTGTTCCATTTTCTTCTCAGGAGGTGAGAACATAGCAGGATCTAGTCGGGGTATGGAGTGATGGTTCTAGAAAGATATTTTAGCAGTTCTCACTATTTCTGTAAAATAGTGTTTGAATAATTGTATTGAGGACTTATTTGAGTGTGGATATTGTCTAGAAGAAAATATTTGTATTTAAACTCACAGTATGTGTTGTTGTATTTTGCACGACAATTGTATTATTGAAGTTGTAGTTTGCTTTCTGTACCATGTATTTGACGACTCAGAATGGATGTTGTATACCTATTTTGGGGGCGTCACAGTTGGTATCAGAGCTTAGGGATATGATCCTAGGCTGAGATGTGAGACAAGAACTAGGAGGGGAGAGACGGAGAATTCCTTCGCTAGTATGACCTGACTAAGTTTATTTGGTGTTTATTTGGTCGGTCAGAGTATAGGGATAATATATGACATGACTATTAACCCTTATTTTATGACAGTATTTAAGAATGGCAGCTGAGAACGTTAATAATGAAGTAAATCAGACCGTGGAGACACCTTTGATCACCACCCAGGGGAACGTGCAACAGGAAGACAATATTCCTCCTGTAAACAACGTTACCGAGCAAACGATGAATGATGGAATGTTTAGGAGCTTTTTACAGTTCATGCAAAATCAGACGAGGGAGACTCGTGTGCAGAATACGGGTGGAAATGATAACAACGCGCAGTTTGTCACAGCTAAGCAGTTCAAAAAATTGGGACCACCAGAATTTAAGGGAAAGTCGGATCCGATCATGGCAGAAACGTGGGTCAAGCAAATTACCAAGCTATTCGATGTCTTAGGATGCACGGAGGAACAGAAGGTTCCATTCGCCACTTTTATGTTCCGCGGTGAGGCAGACTACTGGTGGGAGTCTGTGAAGCGTACCCAGCCTGACGCACTCAACATGTCATAGGAAACATTTCAAAAACTGTTCAATGACAAGTACTTTCCTGAAAGTATTCGTCATATGAAGGAGGTGGAGTTTATCAGACTGGAACAAAACAACATGACGGTGTCTCAGTACGAGGCGAAGTTTGCAGAGTTATCCAGGTTTGCACCTTATTTGGTCGAAAATGAGGAACGAATGACAAGGATGTTTCTTAGAGGTCTAAAACCCGAGATTCAGCAATATCTTATCTCTCATAAATTTTTTTTATATTCAGATGCTGTAAACAGGGCTCAATTATTAGAGCGAGATAATGAGTATGTGCAACCGAGGGACCACAACCAGGGTCATACCGGTGGCGGCAGTCATCGAAGCAATGAAAACCAACAGG
Source organism: Panax notoginseng (assembly GCA_016801055.1). Lineage (NCBI taxonomy): Eukaryota > Viridiplantae > Streptophyta > Magnoliopsida > Apiales > Araliaceae > Panax > Panax notoginseng. The sequence goes on from CM029019.1 coordinate 10,829,830, forward strand.
GAGGAAAACTGTGACAACCCCAAAATAGGATCATTCCATCCAACCTATTCTGAGTCGCCAAATACATGGTACAGAAAACAACTACAACTTTATTACAACAATTGTCGTGCAAAATACAACAACACATATGCTGTGAGTTTGGATACAAATATATACTAAATGTGACTCATGTTCCAACCGTGGACATCACCTCACAATAATACCTTACATAAAGGTATAGTCAAAAACTGTTTTAGAAATTAGAATCTTTGGGAAGTGCTCAAAGAAACCTTCGTACATGGGAGGCCACGTATCTAGGTTATGATAGATATCATATGGCCACAGAATTATCCTTGGTTGACCCAATAGACCCCAAAGAAAAACGAGAAGATTACTATCATATTCTTCCCAATGGTGAGTCTTCTCTTGACTTATCATTATCTCCACTGTCTCTAATTGAGAATTATACTTCAAACAAACACCAAGATTATATAGGTAGTGCCCATAGATATACTCAGCAAGTGGATGAGCACAACCCTGTCTTATGATGACACGAGGTTGTATGTCATTAGACATCTTGTATGATAGTAACAAAACACCCTTCCAACGTTGGGTTCGCCTCACCCTATTTTCTTCACCAAATATAACTACTAAATGATGACCACCGTTCTATTCCCTTGTTACCCCCGCTCGACCCAGCTACACTCTTATTACCTGAAAGGAATTGTGAAGCAAAAGGGTGAGCACAACTAGCTCAGTAAAGAATATCATGACTAAAGATAATTCAATTATCAATAGCCTTCATCAACAATAAATCAGAGATTTAGAACATATGGTAAATGATAAAAATTTCAACCATAGTTGCAGCGGAACGGGCAATCCATTTGAAGAGTCAAATAGACTATAAAGTCTATTATCTTCTCCATGTTAAAAATCCACCAACAATATTTTATCCATGTAACATCACTCAACAGTTCCTTTCCACAATCATATGAATAACTCATAATCATAATTGTGATTATAAATTTTTCTTCGCACCCAGGACGAAGATAATTTTCATCACCTGTCTTTACCTGAAACATCAAAGATCATGGTTATACCAAATCACAGTTCCTATTTATAATCATACTAACAAATCCATCTTTGCACTACGGGCCAAAGATATTCATCAACAAACCATCTTTACACTACGGGCCAAAGATATTCAACAACAGTTCATCTTTGCACTACAGGCCAAAGATATTCATCAACAGGCCATCTTTGCACTACAGGCCAAAGATATTCATCAATATTTCATCTTTGCACTACAGACCAAAGATATTAATATCTCAAAGAAATATATAATCATTTCAGAATATATATAAACAATAATTATAACCATGTTGATCAATTCACCTTTGCACTTAAGCTAAAGATATTCACTTATAAATTCAATGGTCATGATCATACCAGTCACAATTCAACTTTGCATTACAGGCCAAAGAGAACCCTAGTCATGATCATACCAATAATCTACCCATCTTTACACTCCAGTGAAAGAGAATTTCAACATCAGGGTTCTAAAAATGTTATATATGATGATAAAAATAATATGATCAACATATAGTTTTAATCTCAAGAGTAATATTCGTAACTCATGAATAGTAACCCCGACACAAAAGATAGAAATTCTACAATAAAATTCATACCAATATTTCGGTATAATGATATTGAAAGAATAACATTACTTAAATTTATAAACAATTTATTTTAATTGTTTACACTTTACTAATTAATGCATTTAATCATCATAAAATGCCAACTCTTACAATTTCATCATCAATAACCAAAACCCTCATCAAAAATCTGCATATACCTCATATATAGGATTCTCAAGCCATAAAATCCTATTTTCCAATTTTCTTACTTAACATAACATATTTAATTCATTTTCTCATAACTAGACTATTTTCATGAAAAATACCAAATCCGTTCCAAAAATATTTTTTTTCTGGAATTTAGCACAATATAGTCCCATAGTGAACATATATTTTTCTCAGAATTTTTAAAAGTCATTTACTATTTTTCATATGGCCAAAATAGCCGAATATTTAGACATTTATCAAAAATTATACTTTTGTCCAAAAATTCTGAAATTTACAGAGTATACTTCTATCATATACATGTACTCCCAATAAAAATTTCATCAATTTTGGAGTTAACCACAAGGAATTATAAGCGGTTACTTTTAAAATAGTTTTTTCCCGTAAAATTCATAACTCTTAATCTATACATCCAAAAATCACCATTTTTGGACACAATCAATAAAACTCATCAAAATATCATTTCAAATTTTTCCATAATTTTTTTGAAGATCAGAAAAATTACGAAACTGAAAATCATAACAACCCTTAAAATCCATTACTATCCCTTACCTCAAAAGAGCAGTACTTCTGACTGGATATCGGATGTGATGCTGAAGGAAACTTGCACTAATGAATAGCAACTCACCAAGTATCTAAAAACTCACAAAATATGCTTCATAATATAGAGAGAGAAAGAGAGAAAGCTTATGTTTCTGGTGTGATTTTCAATTCTAACTTAGCCCTCTATTTATAGGAAAATTTTGGTAGGTTTGACCTGCAACCTGATGGCTTTACCTGCTACTATTCCCATCCACCACATTTGAAATATAATTCAGCACATTTCTTCACCAACCACAAGTGGGGCCCACCAATTCTAGAATTTTCCACCAAAATGATAAACTCCGAAAATTCAACAATTTCTGAACCAGTCATCTCGTAAAATTCATAATAAATCATACGTTCATTTTTAACGGTTCAAAATTTGTGGGCATATACTCAACTTATATATGTATAACATATCCAAAAATTACCACGATCCAACGGTCGGATTAAAAATTATAACCCCCGCAAAATATCTCAAAAACCCTGATTTTTAATACCTCCATTCCGACAAAAGTACGGATAAAAACCTCAATATTAACTCCTTCATTTTTTAACCACAAAAATATATCCTTCATTTATATCCACATAAAATAAATATTTCCTTATCATATGAATCAATAATTAATTATTCACAAATAATATTACAGAATCACATTTATGACAACCAGGCCGTTCCCAGGAAAGAGGGGGCTTTCCAATAAGGATTTCTCCTTACTAGCGCGCAATTAGATGACCAAACCTCTCCTTAGACAGAACTTTCTAGACATTGCCAATAATGCTATCTAATAATATTATTCAAATAATATGAATTATTGATCTGATAATAGAAAATACTGTGCAACAACAATTATTGAAACAACAATAATATAAAATATCAACGCAACAATTATTGAATCAATAAAATAAAATATTGAACAGTAATTACTGTAACAATTATTGAGTAGTGCCTTCTTACGTAAGAATCAATAATTTCAAAAATACTATGCAATACCGTGTGCTACTGTGCAATAACGCGTATTACTGTATTTTAACCACCGGGTATTCCAACAGTGTTAACGGTAACAACTACGCCGTTAATTATAAAAACTCAATTTTTATCGTTATCTTCATCCAACAGTTATTCGTTATGGGGCCCAAAAATAGCTGCGCCGTCGTACGAATATTCCCCGACAGAAAGAATATTCCACGACCAAACGAATATTCCCCGACAACAATGATTATTTTATAACCACTTGCTTATTTTGAAAAAAATTCATATATCACCTTTAACATTAACTTTTATCAATTTAACCATTTACTGAATAGTAATTATAAGAAAAATTGAATACTTTTATTTCATAAAATTCGGGGTCTTACAAAAATATTCGGACAAAAGCGGTAATCACTATGGTGGTAATCGTGGTCGTGATAATAGAAGGAGCGAGTCGGGAGGAGATTTCAAGAAGAGAAGGTACAACAATGATAACGTGAAGACGTCAGCACAAACATCAACTGTTTCTAGGGGAGGATAACGACCACCGGTCGTATGTTATAAATGTGGGAAAGAAGGACATATCAATCCAAACTGCCCACAACAATCCAAGGTATGTTATAACTGTGGAAAGGAGGGTCATATAGCTCGAGAGTGTTCTATAGCAAAACCAAGTTCAGCGGGGATGGTGACTCCAAAAGTTATCCCGGATAAGTCGAAATCAGCGGTTCTTGGAAGGGCATTTGTCGTGACTGGCCAAAACGCGAGAAACCCGAACGAGGTGATCACGGGTAAGCTAATATTGAATTCTTGCGAAGTTTATATTTTACTAGATACCGGTTCTACCCATTCTTTTATCTCTCCTGCTTGTGCTCAACGTTTAAACTTGACTCAGGAGAAATTGGACTTTAACTTATCTGTTGAAACTCCATTGGGTGAAACCTTCGTTACATCTACAGTTTATAAATCTTGCATGATCCAAGTTGGCACTATCACATTACCTGTTGATCTTATCTCTTTAAAGATACTTGCTTTTGATGTGATTTTAGGAATTGATTGGTTAACCACTCATCATGCTAAAATTGATTGTTTTCGTAAGGTTGTTAGTTTTCATATTCCTAACCAACCTGTCATACGAATTCAAACTACAAAACCACTAAAATCAGTCACTGTCATATCAAGCCACAAAGCTATTCGTTTATTGAAAAACGGATGTCAAGCTTTCTTAGCCCATGTTATGGATTTGAACAAAGACAAGTCAGATTTGAATAATATTTCTATTGTTAGAGAATTTCCCGATGTATTTCCTGAAGAACTTCCTGGTCTACCCCCAGAACGTGAAGTTGAATTCTTTATTGACCTTGAACCCAGTACAAAACCCATTTCTAAAATCCCATATCGAATAACTCCTATTGAACTTCAGGAGTTAAAAGTCCAACTACAGGAGTTGTTGGACATCGGTTTTATTCGTCCTAGTACATCTCCTTGGGGTGCTCCTGTTTTATTCGTAAAGAAGAAAGACGGGAGTATGCGACTTTGTATCGACTATCGAGAATTGAATCATGTCACTATCAAGAATAGGTATCCGCTACCTCGCATTGATGACCTGTTTGACCAGTTACAAGGAGCACAATTCTTTTCAAAGATCGATCTTCGTTCTGGATATCATCAGCTGAAGATTAAAACTGAGGATATTCCAAAGACTGCCTTCAGAACTCGGTACGGGCATTATGAATTCTTAGTCATGTCTTTTGGATTGACTAATGCTCCTGCTGCCTTCATGGATATGATGAACCGTGTATTCAAATAATATTTAGATCAGTTCGTTGTTGTCTTTATTGATGACATCCTCATCTATTCCAAAAGCCGTGAATATCATGAGCGCTATTTGAAGCTGGTACTGCAAAGGCTTCGTGAAAATAAGCTATATGCCAAATTGAAGAAATGCGAGTTCTGGCTTGAGGAAGTAGCATTCCTTGGGCACGTGGTGTCAAAACATGGAGTATCTGTCGACCCAGCGAAGATTGAAGCCATACAAAGTTGGGAGCAACCGAAGTCGGTAACCGAAGTACGTAGCTTTCTGGGCTTAGCTGGTTATTATCGAAAATTTGTGGAAGGATTTTCTCGAATCGCTACTCCGTTAACTCAGCTGACTCGGAAAGATACAAAATTCGTATGGAGTGAGGAATGCGAGAAGAGTTTCCAAGAACTCAAGAGGAGACTCATTTCGGCACCTGTTCTGACAATACCATCTGGTTCGGATGAATTTGTTATCTACAGCGATGCTTCAGGCAAAGGGTTAGGATGTGTTCTCATGCAACATGGGAAAGTCATAGCCTATGCCTCACGACAACTCAAAGAATATGAGAGGAATTATCCTACTCATGATTTGGAGTTGGCAGCAGTCGTTTTTGCGTTGAAGATCTGGAGACATTACCTGTATGGGGAGAAAGTGGAGATCTATACAGATCATAAAAGCCTCAAATATTTCTTCACCCAAAAGGAACTCAACATGCGGCAACGACGTTGGCTTGAGCTGTTGAAAGATTACGATCATACCATCCAATATCATCCTGGAAAAGCGAACGTAGTAACTGACGCATTGAGTAGAAGATCATACGCGGGTAAGAGTGCAATGTTGTTAACACAAAGGGCCATTTTGTATGACTTGCAAAGGATGGAGATAGAGATGAAGGCTCCAAGTACCCACATGATAAAATCAAATATACGAGTAGAACCGACTTTAATCGATAAAGTTAAAGCTGCTCAAGCTACGGACATAGAGCTGATGCGTATGAAGAAGAAAGTGCAAGAAGGTGCTATTCCAGAAGCAAGAATCGATGAAGAAGGAATACTTCGAGTCAACTCCAGACTTTGTGTTCCTAACGATTTTGACTTGAAACATAGAATAATGATGGAGGCACACAACACACCGTTTGTAATCCATCTTGGGAGTACCAAAATGTATCACAATCTTTGACATACATTTTGGTGGAGCAATATGAAAAGAGAGATCGCGGAGTTTATCTCGAGATGTTTAACTTGTCAACGTGTAAAAGCGGAGCATCAATTACCAAAGGGTCCATTGCAACCACTTGAGATTCCGAAATGGAAGTGGGAACACATTACTATGGATTTTGTTACGGGTCTTCCCAAGGTTTCTCAAGGCATAGATGCGATTTGGGTTATTGTTGATAGATTAACCAAGGCCGCTCATTTCTTGCCGATACGTGAGACTTATTCCCTTGAACGTCTTGCTAGTATGTACGTAAACGAGATTGTGAGATTGCATGGCATGCCAGTATCCATAGTTTCGGATCGTGACCCAAGATTCACTTCACGATTTTGGGTTAGCTTGCAGAAAGCTATGGGCACAGATTTACGATTCAGTTTGGCATACCATCCTCAAACGAACGGACAATCGGAGAGGACTATTCAAACTCTTGAAGATCTATTAAGACTTTGTGTCCTAGATCTCAAAGGGAGTTGGGATAAGTACCTACCATTGGTGGAATTCTCCTACAACAACAGTTATCAGGCGAGCATAGGTGTGGCTCCATTCGAGGCGTTGTATGGAAGAAAATGTCGTTCTCCAGTATGCTGGGACGAGGTGGGTGAAGCAACATTGTTGGGACCAGAGTTGGTACGCATTACTACAGAGAAGATCCAAACGATTCGACAACGTATACAAACGGCACAGGATCGACAAAAGAGTTATGCGGATCTTCATCGGAAGGACGTGAAATTTAATATTGGGGATCATGTATTGTTACGTGTTGCACCATGGAAGGGAGTTACAAGATTTGGGAAGAGAGGAAAGCTCAATCCAAGATTTGTTGGTCCATTTGAGATTCTTGAGCGAATAGAAAATGTGACATATAGACTCGCATTACCTCCAAGCATGTCTCGTGTTCATAATATTTTTCACATATCTATACTTCGTAAATATGTTAAAGACCCGAACCATATTATTGAGTTAGAACCAGACGAGATAGCTGAAGATTTAACGTACGAGGAGGTACCTGTTAAGATCTTGGATAGGAAAGAGCATGTCCTACGCACGAAGGTTATACCACAAGTTAAGGTTTTGTGGAGAAACCATGCTATTGAAGAAATGACCTGGGAGTTGGAATCAGAAATGAAAGCGAGGTAACCTCACCTTTTTGAAACATCAGGTACATATATCAATTTCGAGGACGAAATTTCATAAGGAGGGGAGGTTGTCAGACCCCAACTTATTAATGAATAAAATCAAATTTTCTCTAAATATTATTGTGAATAATAAGGGGTTAATTTGATATAATACTTTGGTTATGGGTGAAATGTGCAAATTTTGCAAAATAAGCAAGTGGTTATAAAATATTCATTTTGTCGGGGAATATTCGTTTGGTCGTGGAATATTCTTGCTGTCGGAGAATATTCGAACGACGACGCAGCCTTGTGTGGGCCCCATAACGAAAAGCGATTGGATGAAGAAAACGACAAGTATAAGTTATTTATAAATAACGGCGTAGTTGTTACCGTTAATACTGTTGGAATACCCGGTGGTTAAAATACAGTAGCACACGGTATTGCACCAATTATTAATTCTTACGTAAGAAGGCACTACTCAATAATTGTTACAGTAGTTATTATTCAATATTTTATTTTATTGATTCAATAATTGTTGCGTTTATATTTTATATTATTGTTGTTTCAATAATTGTTGCTGCACAGTATTTTCCATTATCAGATCAATAATTCATATTATTTGAATAGTATTATTAGATAACATTATTGGCAATGTCTAGAAAGTTTTGTCTAAGGAGAGGTTTGGTCATCTAATTGCGCGCCAGTAAGGAGAAATCCTTATTGGAAAGCCCCCTCTTTCCTGGGAACGGTCATAAATGTGATTCTGTAATATTATTTTTTAATAATTAATTATTGATTCATATGATAAGGAAATATTTATTTTATGTGGATATAAATGAGGGATATATTTTTGTGCTTAAAAATGAAGGAGTTAATGTTGAGATTTTTAATTAGTATTTTTGTCGGAATGGAGGTATTAAAAATTAGGGTTTTTGAGATATTTTGCGGGGGTTATAATTTTTAATCCGACCGTTGGATCGTGGTAATTTTTGGATATGTTATACATATATAAGTTGAGTATATGTCCACAAATTTTGAACCGTTAAAAATGAACGTATGATTTATTATGAATTTTACGAGATCACTGGTTCAGAAATTGTTAAATTTTCGGAGTTTATCATTTTGGTGAAAAATTCTAGAATTGGTGGGCCCCACTCTTGGTTGGTGAAGAAATGTGCTGAGATTTTTATTCAAATGTGGTGGGTGGGAATAGTAGCAGGTAAAGCCATTAGGTTGCAGGTTAAGTCTGCTTCGGCGTGCTAATATTTTTCTATAAATAGAGGGTTAAGTTAGAATTAAAAATCACACCAGAAACAAGTTTTCTCTCTTTCTCTCTCTAGATTATTGAGTGTATTTTGTGAGTATTTAGATACTTTGAGAGTTTCTATTCATCAGAGCAAGTTTCTTTCAGCCTTATACCGGTATTCCGACCAGAAGTACTGATATCTTGAGGTAAGGGATATTATTTTTTTCTTAATGATATTATTTTCTTCAATATCATTATGCTGAAATATTGATATGACGTTTTTATCAAATTTGAAATTTTTTGTGTCGGGGTTACTATTCACGTATACGACACTATTTACGAATGCAGCACTATTCACCGAAAAATAAAATTTTCCCTTTTTGTCCAAGATATCTATTATGGTTACTATTTTTGATTGTATCCATGTTTTGATCTTTATTTTTGAATTCTGCTTCACAATTGATTATTATGAAGTATTATTGATCTTGGATAAACTGTTATACGATTCCCTAATATTTGTCCTTCTGTCTCACTGGATTCGTTCTCTTTAAGATATTTTTCATCATCCTCAGTCCTAAATGATGATATTACTGAATATCTTTGGCCTGTAGTGCAAAGATGTATGATTACTTGATGAATATCTTTGGCCTGTAGTGCAAAGATGAACAGGTGTTGAGATAAACATGACTGACAGGTGATACAAATGAATATCTTTGGCCTGTAGTGCAAAGATGAATATTTGGATAAAGATGATTATTAATTGATGTTACAGGGATAAAATATTGATGATGGACTTTTAAATCTTAGAAGATAGTAGAATTCATTCTCTACTTGACTCTTCTAATGGTTTGCTGTTTCCGCTACAGTTGTTGGTCTAAAGCTTGTTGTCGATTATATTCTATCAGATTTTTCCCTGTTGAAGACTAACGATAATTTGTTGTATATTATCTTAGTCATAATATTCTTTACTGGGCTAGTTGAGCTCACCCTTTTCCTTTTTGTTCCATTTTTCTTCTCAGAAGGTGAGAACATAGCAGGATTTAGTCGGAGTATGGAGTGATGGTTCTAGAAAGATGTTTTAGCAATACTCACTATTTCTATAAAATAGTGTTTGAATAATTGTATTGAGGACTTATTTGAGTGTGGATATTGTCTAGAAGACAATATTTGTATTTAAACTCACAGTATGTGTTGTCGTATTTTGCACGACAATTGTATTATTGAAGTTGTAGTTTGCTTTCTGTACCATATATTTGGCGACTCAGAATGGGTGTTGTATACCTATTTTGGGGGCGTCACAGTTCGTCACATGAAGGAGGTAGAGTTCATCAAATTGAAGCAGAATAATATAACCGTGTCGCAGTATGAGGCTAAATTTGCTGAGTTGTCCCGGTTTGCGTCCCACTTGGTGGATAATGAAGAGCGAATGACGCGAATGTTTTTGCGAGGTTTGAAACCTGAGATACGTCAACATCTTATTTTTCATAAATTGTGTTTATATTCAGATGTTGTGAATAGGGCTCAGTTAGTGGAGCGCGATAGCGAGTAAACGCAACCAAAAGAGAGCAGTCGGCAAAATGATAATACCAGTGAAAGCAGTCATCGAAGCGGTGACAACAAGCGTGGAGGGAATCAACAGGCCAGAAATGGAAACCACTTCGGTGGTAATCAGGGCCAAAACAATAAGAATGGTCATTTCAAGAAGAGGAGATTCAACAATGATGGAAAGACGTCAGCACCAGCACCCGTTGTTAAGGAAGGAGAACGACCACCTATCATATGTTTCAAATACGGAGGGGAGGGGCACATCAGTCCAAACTACGCGATGCCGTTTAAAGCATGTTATAATTGTGGAAGAGAAGGTCATTTAGCTCGATTTTGTCGTTTACCAAAAACAAGTTCAGCCAAGATGGAGACACCAAAGGCCGTCCCAGAAAAGTCAAAACCGGTAGTGCATGGGAGAGCGTTTGTTGTGACCTCCCAGAAAGCAAGGAACCCGAATGAGGTCATCACGGGTAAGCTTATCATAAACTCTAACGAAGTCTATACTTTATTTGATACCGGTTCTATCCATTCTTTTATTTCTCCTACTTGCGCTCATCAATTAAATTTGACTCCGGAGAAATTAGACTTTAATTTATCTGTTGAAACTCCATTGGGAGAAACCTTCATTACATCCACGGTTTATAAGTCTTGTTTAGTTCAAGTTGGTACCCACACATTACCTGTCGATCTGATTTTATTAAAAATACTTGCATTTGACGTGATTCTAGGGATTGATTGGTTAACTACTCATCATGCAAAAATTGATTGTTTTCATAAGGTTGTTAGCTTTCATATTCCTAATCGACCTATTATGCGAATTCAAGCAACCAAACCGTTAAAATCAATCGCTGTCATCTCAAGCCATAAAACTATTCGTTTATTGAAAAACAGATGTCAAGCTTTCTTAGCTCATGTCACGGATCTAAACAAAAATACGTCAGTTTTGAATGATATTTCTATTGTTAATAAATTTCCTGACGTATTCCCTGAAGAACTTCCTGGCCTACCCCCAGAGCATGAAATTGAATTTTGTATCGACCTTGAACCCGATACAAAACCCATTTTCAAATCCCCATATCGAATGGCTCCTATTGAACTTCAGGAATTAAAGATCCAACTGCAGGAATTGTTAGACATTGGCTTTATTCGTCCTAGTACTTCTCCTTGGGGTGCTCCTGTGCTATTCGTGAAGAAGAAAGATGGAAGTATGCGACTTTGTATTGATTATCGGGAGTTGAATCATGTCACCATAAAAAACAGGTACCCATTGCCACGTATTGATGACCTGTTTGACCAGTTGCAAGGAGCACAATTCTTTTCAAAGATCGATCTTCGTTCGGGATATCATCAGCTGAAGGTTAGAACTGATGATATTCCAAAGACGGCTTTCAGAACTCGGTACGGGCATTATGAATTCCTAGTATTATCTTTTGGATTGACTAATGCTCCTGCTGCCATCATGAATATGATGGACCGGGTATTCAAGGAATATTTGGATCACTTTGTGGTCGTCTTTATTGATTGTAACGACCCCAAAATAGGTCCATTCCATCCAACCTATTCTGAGTCGCCAAATACATGGTACAGAAAACAACTACAACTTTATTACAACAATTGCCGTGTAAAATACAACAACACATATGCTGTGAGTTTGGATACAAATATATACCAAATGTGACTCATGTTCCAACCGTGGACATCACCTCACAATGACACCTTACATAAAGGTATATTCAAAAACTGTTTTAGAAATTAGAATATTTGGGAAGTGCTCAAGGAAACCTTCGTACATGGGAGGCCACGTATCTAGGTTATGATAGATATCATATGGCCACAGAATTATCCTTGGTTGACCCAATAGACCCCAAAGAAAAACGAGAAGATTACTATCATATTCTTCCCAATGGTGAGTCTTCTCTTGACTTATCATTATCTCCACTGTCTCTAATTGAGAATTATACTTCAAACAAACACCAAGATTATATAGGTAGTGCCCATAGATATACTCAGCAAGTGGATGAGCACAACCCTGTCTTATGATGACACGAGGTTGTATGTCATTAGACATCTTGTATGATAGTAACAAAACACCCTTCCAACGTTGGGTTCGCCTCACCCTATTTTCTTCACCAAATATAACTACTAAATGATGACCACCGTTCTATTCCCTTGTTACCCCCGCTCGACCCAGCTACACTCTTATTACCTGAAAGGAATTGTGAAGCAAAAGGGTGAGCACAACTAGCTCAGTAAAGAATATCATGACTAAAGATAATTCAATTATCAATAGCCTTCATCAACAATAAATCAGAGATTTAGAACATATGGTAAATGATAAAAATTTCAACCATAGTTGCAGCGGAACGAGCAATCCATTAGAAGAGTCAAATAGACTATAAAGTCTATTATCTTCTACATGTTAAAAATCCATCAACAATGTTTTATCCCTGTAACATTAATCAACAATTCTGGTCCACAATTATATGAATAACTCATAATCATAACTGTAGTTCTAAATTCCTCTTCTCATCCAGGACGAAGATAATTTTCATCACCTATCTTTACCTGAAACATCAAAGATCATGGTTATACCAAATCACAGTTCCTGTTTATAATCATACTAACAAATCCATATTTGCACTACGGGCCAAAGATATTCATCAACAAACCATCTTTGCACTACAGGCCAAAGATATTCAACAAAAGTTCATCTTTGCACTACATGCCAAAGATATTCGTCAACAGGCCATCTTTGCACTACATGCCAAAGATATTCATCAACAATTCATATTTGCACTACAGGCCAAATATATTCATATCTCAAAGAAATATATAATCATTTCAGAATTTATATAAATAATAATTATAACCATGTTGATCAATTCACCTTTGCACTTAAGCTTAAGATATTCAATTATAAATTCAATGGTCATGATCATACCAGTCACAATTCAACTTTGCACTACAGGCCAAAGAGAACCCTAGTCATGATCATACCAATAATTTACCCATCTTTACACTCCAGTGAAAGAGAATTTCAACATCAGGGTTATAAAAATGTTATATATGATGGTAAAAATAATATAATTAACATATAGTTTTAATCTCAAGAGTAATATTTGTAACTCATGAATAGTAAATCGTGAATAGTAACTCATGAATAGTAACCCCGACACAAAAGATAGAAATTCTACAATAAAATCTATACCAATATTTTGGTATAATGATATTGAAAGAATAACATTACTTAAATTTATAAACAATTTATTTAAATTGTTTACACTTTACTAAATAATGCATTTAATCATTCTAAAATACCAAACTCATAAGATTTTATCACCAATAATCAAAACCCTCATCAAAAATCTGCATATGCCTCATATAGGATTCTCAAGCCATAAAATCCTATTTTCCAATTTTCTTACTTCACATAACATATTTAATTCATTTACTCATAACTAGTCCATTTTCATGAAAAATATCAAATCAGTTCCAAAAATATTTCTTTTCTGGGATTTAGCATAATATAGTCCAATATTGAACATATATTTTTCTCAGAATTTTTAAAACTCATTTACTATTTTTCATATGGCCAAAACCACTGAATATTTAGACATTTATCAAAAATTATACTTTTATCCAAAAATTCTGAAATTTACAGAGTATACTTCTATCATACACATGTACTCCCAATAAAAATTTCATCAATTTTGGAGTTAACCACAAGGAATTATAAGCGGTTACTTTTAAAATAGTCTTTTCTCATAAAATTCATAACTCTCAATCTATACATCCAAAAATCACCATTTTTGGACACAATCAAGAAAACTCATCAAAATATCATTTTGAATTTTTCTAGAATTTTTGAAGATCAGAAAAATTACAAAACTAAAAATCATAACAACCCTTAAAATCCATTACTATCCCTTACTATCCCTTACCTCAAAAGAGCAGTACTTCTGACTGGATATCGGATATGATGCTGAAGGAAACTTGCACTGATGAATAGTAACTCACCAAGTATCTAAAAACTCACAAAATATGCTTCATAATATAGAGAGAGAAAGAGAGAAAGCTTATGTTTCTGGTGTGATTTTCAATTCTAACTTAGCCCTCTATTTATAGGAAAATTTTGGTAGGTTTGACCTGCAACCTGATGGCTTTACCTGCTACTATTCCCACCCACCACATTTGAAATATAATTCAGCACATTTCTTCACCAACCACAAGTGGGACCCACCAATTCTAGAATTTTCCACCAAAATGACTAACTCCAAAAATTCAACAATTTCTGAACCAGTCATCTCGTAAAATTCATAACAAATCATACGTTCATTTTTAACGGTTCAAAATTTGTGGACATATACTCAACTTATATATGTATAACATATCCAAAAATTACCACGATCCAACGGTCGGATTAAAAATTATAACCCCCGCAAAATATCTCAAAAACCCTGATTTTTAATACCTCCATTCCGACAAAAATACGGATAAAAATCTCAACATTAACTCCTTCATTTTTTAACCACAAAAATATATGCCTCATTTATATCCACATAAAATAAATATTTTCTTATCATATGAATCAATAATTAATTATTCACAAATAATATTACAGAATCGCATTTATGACAACCAGGCCGTTCCCAGGAAAGAGGGGGCTTTCCAATAAGGATTTCTCCTTACTGGGGCGCAATTAGATGACCAAACCTCTCCTTAGACAGAACTTTCTAGACATTGCCAATAATGCTATCTAATAATACTATTCAAATAATATGAATTATTGATCTGATAATGGGAAATACTGTGCAGCAACAATTATTGAACAACAATAATACAAAATTTCAACGTAGCAATTATTGAATCAATAAAATAAAATATTAAACAGTAATTACTGTAACAATTATTGAGTAGTGCCTTCTTACGTAAGAATCAATAATTTTAAAAATATTATGCAATACCGTGTGTTACTGTGCAATAACGCGTATTACTTTATTTTAACCACCGGGTATTCCAACAGTGTTAACGGTAACAACTACGCCGTTATTTGTAAAAACTCAAATTTGTCGTTTTCTTCACCCGACAGTTATTCTGTTATGGGGCCCACAAATGGCTGCGCCGTCGTACGAATATTCCCCGACAGAAAGAATATTTCACGACCAAACGAATATTCCCCGACAATAATGATTATTTTATAACCACTTGCTTATTTTGAAAAAAAATCATATTTCACTCATAACTTTAAACTTTTATCAATTTAATCATTTACTGAATAGTAATTATAAGAAAAATTGAATACTTTTATTTCATAAAATTCGGGGTCTTACATTGATGACATCCTTATTTATTCCAAAAGCCGTGAAGATCATGAGCAACACTTGAGGCTGGTACTCCAAAAGCTTCGTGAATACAAGCTTTATGCCAAGTTGAAGAAATGCGAGTTCTGGTTGGAGGAGGTAGCATTCCTTGGACACGTAGTATCAAGTCGTGGAATATCGGTTGACCCGGCAAAGATTGAAGCTATTCAAAGCTGGGAGCAACTTAAATCAGTGACCGAAGTACGTAGCTTTCTTGGTTTAGCTGGTTATTATCGGAGATTCGTGGAAGGATTTTCTCGAATCGCTACTCTATTAACTCAGCTGACTCGGAAAGATACAAAGTTCGGTTGGAGCGAAGAATGTGAGAAGAGTTTTCAAGAACTCAAGAGGAGACTCATTTCAGCACCTGTTCTAACAATACCATCTGGCTCGGAGGGATTTGTCATCTATAGTGATGCTTCGAGCAAAGGGTTGGGATGCGTTCTCATGCAACATGGAAAAGTCATAGCCTATGCATCAATACAACTCAAGGAATATGAGAGGAATTATCCTACTCATGATCTAGAGTTGGCAGCTGTTGTCTTTGCACTTAAAATTTGGAGGCATTACTTGTATGGGGAGAAGGTGGAGATCTTTACGGATCATAAAAGCCTCAAATATTTCTTCACTCAAAAGGAACTCAACATGCGACAACGACGTTGGCTTGAACTGTGGAAAGATTATGATCATACCATTCAATACCATCCTGGAAAAGTGAACGTGGTAGCTGACGCATTGAGTAGAAGATCATATGCAAGTACGAGTGAGATATTGTCAACACAAAGGCCCATTTTGTGTGACTTGCAAAGGATGGAGATAGAGTTAAAGACTCCAGGGACCCATGTGATGATGACGAATATACGAGTAGAACCAACTTTAATCGATAAAGTTAAAGTTGCTCAAGCTACAGACCTGGAGCTGATGCGTATTAGGAAGAAAGTGCAAGAAGGTGCTATGCCAGAAGCAAGAATCGATGAAGAATGAATATTTCGAGTCAACTCCAGACTTTGTGTTCCTAACAATCCTGATTTAAAGTATGAAATCATGATGGAGGCGCACAACACACCGTTTGCAATCCATCCTAGAAGTACCAAAATGTATCATGATCTTCGCCATACATTTTGGTGGAGCAATATGAAGAGAGAGATAGCGCTGTTTATCTCAAGGTGTTTAACTTGTCAACGAGTCAAAGCGGAGCATCAAGTACCAAAAGGTCCATTGCAACCACTTAAAATTCCAAAATGGAAGTGGGAGCACATTACCATGGATTTTGTTACCGGTTTTCCTAGAGTTTCTCAAGGTATTGATGCGATTTGGGTCATTGTTGATGGATTGACCAAGTCTGCTCATTTCTTACCGATACGAGAAACTTATGCACTTGAATGTCTTGCTCGTATGTACATAAACGAGATTATAAGACTGCATGGTATGTCAGTATCCATAGTTTCTGATCGAGACCCAAGATTCACTTCACGATTTTGGGTTAGTTTACAAAAAGCTATGGGCACAGATTTACGATTTAGTTCGGCATATCATCCTCAGACGGACAGACAATCAGAGAGGACTATTCAAACTCTAGAAGATTTATTAAGACTCTGTGTCCTTGACTTCAAGGGAAGTTGGGACAAGTTCTTACCATTGGTGGAGTTTTCCTACAACAACAGTTATCAAGCAAGTATTGGCATGGCTCCATTCGAAGCATTGTATTGAAGAAGATGTCGTTCTCCAGTATGTTGGGATGAGGTGGGTGAAGCAACGTTGTTGGGACCCAAGTTGGTACGTATAACTACAGAAAAGATTCAAACGATCCGACAACGTATAAAAACCTCACAAGATCGACAAAAGAGTTATGCTGATTTTCATCGAAAGGACATGGAATTTGATATATGAGATCATGTGTTCTTACGTGTTGCTCCATGGAAAGGAGTTACGAGATTTAGAAAGAGAAAAAAGCTCAATCCTCGACTCATCGGTCCATTTTTAATCCTTGATCGAGTAGGAACTGTGGCTTATAGACTCGCTTTACCACCAAGTATGTCTCTGAACCGTTTTTCACATATCCATGTTACGCAAATATATGGAAGACCCGAACCACATTATTGAGTTAGAACCGGACGAAATAACGGAGGATTTGACGTATGAAGAAGTTCCTGTTCAAATCTTGGATAAGAAGGAACATATTCTACGCTCCAAGGTTATACCTCAAGTCAAAGTTTTGTGGAGAAACCACGATGTTGAGGAAATGACTTGGGAGTTAGAATCTGAAATGAAATCAAGGTATCCTTACCTCTTCGACATACCAGGTACGTACCCTAATTTCGAGGGCGAAATTTCATAAGAAGGGGAGGTTGTAAGACCCCAACTTTTATAAATAAAGATGAATTTTCTATAAATATCATTTTTGAATATTATGGAGTTAATTTGATATAATGTTATAGTTGTGGGTAATATTTATAAATTTTGCAAAGTACGCAAGTTGTTATATAATATTCGATTGGTCGGGGAATATTCGTTTTAACAGAGAATATTCGTACAACGGCACAATCATTGGTGGACCCCACAACGAAATTATTGTCGGATTGAGAAAACGACAAAAATATTTTATTAAAAATAACAGCGGAAGTTTTACCATTGATACTGTTAAACTACTCGGTAGTAAAAGTACAGTAATATGTGTGGTTGCATAGTAGCACACGGTATTAATTATTAATACTTATGTGAGAAGTCACTCAGTTTGATTCAATTATTGTCAGTTAATAATATGAATTATTTAGCGATAATGACGTTTTGTTTTATTCGTATTATTAACGTAATAAAACAGAAACATCTTTTTATATAAAACAGAATACTTTATTAAAGTTATTCTATAAATAGAATATATTATATTTTATTTAAAAAAAATTTCTTTAAATATGGACCGTCAGATTAAAGTAATCAATCTGGACCGTTCATGGATTAGTTACTATGCATTCTATTTTTCTATAAATAGCAGCTCATTCCTTCATTATTTCTTACGAATTCACTGAACTCTAGAGAGATAAACTATAGAGAAAAACTATAGAGAGAGAGAAGAAGAGTATTCTGCTACTTAACTACTTCCTTATTTCAGCTCTTCTTTAAAACGGTAAGGGGTGCTATTCTTTCTTATTCATGAAGAGAACTGTTGTTATTCCATTTCTTATTATTATATTAGAATAACCTGTATACGCGGTCTACTCTATACTTGGTGACATTCTTCTGTTATTCTGTTGGAACATCCTGTCTGTGTGTTTTACACCGGACCTGGTTCCGTCTTTATTATTATTCTGTTGGAACATCCTGTCTGTGTGTTTTACACCGGACCTGGTTCCGTCTTTATTATTATTCTGTTGGAATATCATGTCTGTGCGTTTTACGCCGGACCTGGTTCTATTATTTATTATTCAGTTGGAATAACCTGTCTGTGCGGTCTATCGCATGCATGGTGATTTCTTTTGTTATTCCATTCTTTATTATACTCAGTTGGTTAAGTTTTGACTTCTATACTCCATGAAATTTGTGGAATATCCTTGATAATTGCGTTTCATCCAGTATCTTTTCATGAAAATATTCTTCTAAGCATTCTTGAATTTTACTCCACAAAGCAGTATCATATTGACAATTTGGACGTTGTTAATTCTTGGATAAATTAATTCTTGAACTTATTTTATTGAATTCTTATATTATTGTCATCATCCTCATGTTTATAAAATGTTGAAAGTCATCTGTGGCCTGTAGTGCATAGATGGACTTGGTATGATTATGACCAGGGATTATTCGGTATAATCATGACCGTAATGTTACAAATGATGTAGTAAAAGTCCTCATTGGCCCGTAGTGCGTTGATGGACAGTTGTTGGCATGATCATGACCATTAATGAATACACGAATATCCTTGGCCGTAGTGCAGGGGTGATTCGATGATGTGGATTATTTTATTAAGCTGAGTCCCAGCGATCACAGTGTTGAAAAACCTTTTAAATTATAAAGTATAGTAGAGTTTATTTTCTACTTGACTCTTTTAATGGATTGCTTGTTCCGCAGCAGTTAAACTTGATGTCTATTATATTTTATCAGTTTAACATTGTTGAAGGCTAATGATAATTTATTCTGCATTATCTTAGTCATAATATTTCTTACTGGGCTAGTTGAGCTCACCATTTCTTTCACTGTTCTCTTCAGGAAATGAGAACGTAGCTGGGGCAAGTCGGGAAACGGAGTGATGGTCCGAATGATAGTAGTAGTTAGTAGTCCTCACTATTCTATGTAATATTGTGTTAATAAATGTAATGAGGACTCCTTTTGAGTATGAATACTCTCTAGAAGATAATATTTGTATTCAAACTCACAGTTTATGTTTTGTCGTATTGTACACGACAGTTGTATTAGTAAGTTGTATTTATATTCTGTACTATGTGTCTGACGACCCAAGATGGGTGATGTATACCTAATTTTGGGGGCGTCACAATGGTCAAAAATATACTAATCATTTTGACCAAGTACATTACCAATATATTCTTATCTATTTTAATAATTTCTATTTACTTATCAAAATATTCCTTTTTATTTGTCAAACTATTTTTTTAATAATTTACTCTTTAAATAAGAGATAATTAATTTCTTTAATACCAGACATAATTTATTTTATTTTTAACTGATTTATTCTTATTTTAAAAATTTATAAAAAGAAAATTCAATAAAAACTATTGATATGATGTGAGATTCTATCAACAAATTGATTGATAGTGCTGTGTTTCATTGATATAAAAAAGCACACACGTGTCATCTGTGTATATACATGTAATTTAAATTTAAATGTTTATGGGTCAAATCTAGATTTTCAATAAATTATTCTCTGATGACCCTGCCGTGGCAGATATAAGTAGGATGCTGCCATGTGTGGTAGGAGGGGAATTTCCTAGTGACTTTTTTTTTATTAGAAACTTGTGCCTACTATTTATATTGTATGAGAACTATTTGAAAAAAAGAAGTCCAATATTATAAATTAACTAGCTATAACCCGTGCCTGAAGGCACGGCGTAACGAAAAATTAAATTAAAATATAAAAAATATTACATTATCTAAAGACACATACTACTACAACAATTAATACCAAAAATGTAGCGAGCTATATTAACTACCAAAACATCGAGCTATTTGGTAGCGATAACTATAATTCTCAAAAAAAAGTAAAAATAAATTATGAACAAAAAGAATTGAAATGAGAGTTATTTTGCGATAATATGTGATAAGAGGAGAATTATCTCCTAGTGACACAAAATATAGACGCAACATGTACATATAACAACCATCTTGAAATTAGATTAGATTAATATCAGTGCATGATGTACATATAACAACATAAAGGCACGACGTAATGAAAAATATTACATTATCTAAAGAAATATACCAACACAACAATTAATACATACTCAATCATCAACACATATCCAACCACCAAAACATCAAGTTAGTCGGTACTAATTTCAAAAAAATTCGACAGAATTTCCTTTAAAAATAGATATCCCAAAAATTTTAAACCTGCCTACAAAACTTATAATCATCAATGCATATACAAACCACCAAAAAAAAATCATTCCATACCCACTAATCATCATAACCATGTATAATTAGTTAACTTTACAAAAGATGGAACCAAAAATATACAAACATGCAGAAAATAGAGAAACAACATTTTGAGCATAAGACCCATTACTTTACAGCTTACACCAAGTATCCTTCAATGTATACCTGAAAATATTTAAAATATAAAAATTATCGAAATATGCGAGTCAAAATAAAACAACTGTAAATCCGAAACATAAGAACTCTTACTTTACCATATTTACTTTATGAACAATGCAACGCTTTGAAAGACCTCCTCACCTTATATATTATTTCAGTACTCGGTCCTAATAAAAGTTTTGAGAAAAGATATCACTACCTGATCCTCCACCTTCACATGTTTTGAGAAAAGCTTGGCATCATGACATTCTTTAGTCAAAGGTCGCAAACCCCTGCAGTAGCAAAAGAAACATGATACACAAACTACCCATTTTCTCTACCTGAAGTAATTTTTTTAGAATTATGAATAAACTGATATTAATGAGAATGTTTGACTGTGTTATTTTCCATTAAGACTCAATTCAAAGCTTTAGCCTTTGTTTGAATTTCTGGATCCTAAGACAGAGTCACAGACACTCATTTTAATTGGTTTACATAATTAAAGAAATTATTTTTCCTTTTGATCATAGAAAAGAAAGCATGATGGAGATGGAGATGTAACATCAGAACGACCAATTTCTTCTGATCATTATGTTTATTACTGATTGTTAGGAATCAGTCTATACCTAATGCTAAGCTTGAAAAAAATAAACTTCCATGAAAAAGAAATCTACAATACTAATCTGCAAAAATAAATGTATACCAAAAAACAATCTATAATTATGAAAGTGTTCACTTAACTCAATATGAAAGTACATCATGATTCATTGGCGTTCATTTTCCAGTTTCAGACATAATTCATATAAGGTTATAATTTCTCCTTTACTTCCAGAACTCACAATTTCTTGTTTTCTCTTTTATACTATAAGACAATGAGTGCACAAAAAAACCACCCTCACCAAAAAAAGAGACAAATAAGCACTTCAAAAAGAGTATAATAAAGTTATGTTCCGGGAATATTTATTTCAACAGTAAATTAAGATGGCTCAAGTTAAGATAGATTGTTTCAATATGTTCAAGGACTAAATGCTACTCTTGGGCTCAATATGACCTTAAAATTTAAGGTTAATATCAATAGTACTCGTGGAACAGTAAATATGTTCAAAATATGTTCAAGTGGTTACTATAAATATGTTCAAAATATTATTTAATAACGCCACCGCCTTCTCATCTCCGGCAGCTACAACTACGACATCTCGTAATATTGGACATGCGGACTGTTTTCCATTCCCAAGCGTCTAAGAACGAATCTAATCAGGTACTTTTCAGTTTTTAATCTCTCTCAAAATGATAATATTAGGTGCTGCCAATTAGTTTTGAAATTAGGGTATTGGAAATTTGAATTAGAAACATCCCAGTTCGAGGGTTTTGATTTTGATGTGAATTTTGATATTGGGTAGGGAAAATGTTAATCAAAAATTCTAATTTCAAGATTACTGAAGGAGTAGACTAAAGGTACGTCATACATTAAAACTAACAAATGAAGAGCATTTCAAATCAAGAATCTGACAAAATAATTTTTCTACCAAGAAAGAAGTTTGTTGATTGCTTGGAACGTAACAAAAGTCATGAACCAATTACCTGACCTAAGTTGCAAAACATTAAAAATGGTAGTAATATTTACACCGAGTCCAACAACACCTCCGGATATACGATATTTGTCGTGGTAGATGATCCATTAGGAGGGAGAAGGACACTGATACGATCAGCCGACGTACACCTAGACATGGCCACATACAGGTGACCGTGGCTGAATACAGGCAAGCGCAGATCTACACCAACAAACTTGACTGATTGTCCTTGCGACTTATTGATTGTCATAGCATATGTTAAGCGTACTGGGAATTGGCGTCTAGTCATTTGAAATGGTAAATCTTTGGACGACGGTGATAATGATATCCGCGGGATGAAACACAGATTCGAAGATTTGTCACCAGTTAGAATTCTAGCCTCAATAACCCGCGATGCGCACTTGACAACCATTAGTCTGGTCCCATTACAGAGTCCATCTTTCGGGGCTATATTCCTCAACAATATGATGGGGCACCCGACCTTTAGCTCTAACTTGAAAGGCGGTAAACCTGGCGGGTTTAGAGAATTTAAAAACTCACTTGGATATTGATTAGTGGTAGAACGACATAGTTCGTCCCCATCTGACACTTTGTCAGCTGCCAAGTAGGTATACATCTCGCCAGGATAAATTTGTAGAGCAGCATCATTGATGGCGCAGACATCATCATTCCGAGCAGAAAGAATTGTGCGCTCAGTTAAGTAGGATGGGGTTACCACACTGAGCACATCTAGTTGTGGATAAACTCTGGAAATTAGTTCATGCAGAGTTCGACACCTGTGTATCGTTGGAGGAAGTTCCACAGTATCTTGCGTACTGATCCCAATCTAAGTATGATGTGAAACATATCAGTACATATAAATGAATAATTAAATGAATAATCTGTAATAAAAATCACCTCTTCCAAGAAGGATGCGTGAGAAGAATTTGCAGGATGATTGCTATTCAGACGCATGTTTATGCTCAAAGTCAATACGCACACACTCGCCCACATTGCAGAACGTCTTAAAGATGCACCAACAATTTGTTCTCGACGACCCTTAGGTATCACCGGTAGTATTTGACGAAAATCCCCGCCAAGCACAATCGTGATACCACCGAATGGTCGGTTATCATCACGGACGTCACGAAGTGTGCGATCAACTGCCTCAACACCATGTCGATGCTGCATGGGAACTTCGTCCCATATTATCAAGCGAGCCTCCCTAAATAATTCTCCATGCGGTGACTGTTTGTTGAAACCACATACCGAGCTTTCTATGATATCGAATGGAATGCAAAATGTAGAATGAGCTGTCCGACCGCCTAACAACAACAACGATGCAATTCCTGATGAAGCAACTGTAATGACGATATGACCCTCGCTGCGCATTTTAGTGGTGATGGTGTTGTACAAAAAGGTTTTCCCAGTTCCTGCACCTCCACTGAGGAAAAACATTTTGCCCTGATTTTCAGCAACGGAGATAGTGATAGCATCATAAGCCGTACGTTGAGAATTATTTAAAACATCAATATTCAAAAGGTCATTCAGTTGATTAGCTTCATTTCGTAGTTGCATATGATCGATCAACAATCTATTACCTGAAACAGAACTCCAATTTTGAGCAGGGTGTGGCATAGGTGGGAAGTCATCCAATTTTTTGCCAGATTCATGTAGCAACTGATCAATCAAATATAAACCGTAATCTTCGATTTGAGACTGTGTTGGATCGTATATGCCAAAAGTTGTTTGTAGCTTGTGACGAAGATCGTCACATATATGAACGAAGAATTGATTCCATAGAGTGCATGGCTGTATTGGGGAGCATTCTACCAGAATGATGCAGAATAGTCTCCGTAACTGGTATCCCGTATTCATGGTTGAAGCCTCCTGGAGGCATTGTACCCATTCTGCATCATCTTCCAGGAGCCCCATAGCTACACACGCTGATTTAAAACTATCATGAAACACACCGTTAATCGTGCGTAGACCGTCAAAAGAATGCGGTCCTCTGACAACTGTTAATAGCAATCGAAGGTAAAATCGCTCCCCAGAATTGGGCGTAGCAAAGTATAATCTGCCAATTGCAAACCCGCTCTGTCTCGGAGTCCAAATCTTTCGACCTTTGTTCCAAACGAAATGTTGGGGAAATTCTTGGTATGTGTAGGCACGTGCAACTTCATTTGAAGAACAACAGTCAAAGAATCCAGTCAGAGTTGTGATTTGACTCCTAGACCCAAGTCTTATTGTTTCAAGTGTTTTAGTAGGATCGTAAACAACTTGATGCATCCCAGGTAAATGTAGATCTAGCCGTACAACCGAAGGAATTTCTTCATGAAGAGGATAACCGAAGAGTCGCCATGCAGCCTCTGTCGGTCCAATATACCTTGCATCAAGGTATTGCTTTATCTCATTGTTTCCATCTGGTCCCTCTAAAACCATAGTTGTGCGGTCATGACCTTTGTAAATGTACTTGTGGATATATTTGACACACCTCATTCCTGCACAGACCTCCACATTTATATGACAGTTGAACTTTCTTGATAGGTGTGGATTGTAAGGTACGACGTCTCGATTATCAAATGTATGCCCTCTGGTGGTGTAAGACTGACCATTACGGCGACGACGGTAAACAGGGTACCCATGTTCATCCATAGTAGTCGAATCTGCAAAGGCTTTTGGATAATGGAACCGGCATGCACCGTTCACCATGCAAGTTGAATAAGGGTTTCGAGAACCACAGGGACCATGAACCATACAACTCTTGATTGTTTCGTACAGAGTTGGATCAGTGGATGGATCTGGGAATTCAGCACTAACTAACCGATCCACTTGTGCAGTTGTCTGAATCTTGTCAGGGCCATGAAGAAAGAATAAAGCATGCATATGTGGTAACCCTCGTTTTTGGAACTCAATGGTGAATACATGAGCAACTTTTTGACCAAAAATCTGTTCATTTTTTACCTCATGCATCAGGGCACGCCGTTTTAACTCAAATACACGGGCAACTATGTCTGGACGATCCAAAGAGGTTTGGTGTTCTAGTAAGGCAGCTGTTATTTCGGGCCATTTTGGGTTAGCAGTCATGGTGAGAAAGATGTCAGGGTGTTGGTGGTACCTTGTAATGGCCATAGAGTCATGAAAAATCTGGCTCATGTTACGTGCACTCCCAGTAAAGGACGATGGCAGAACAAAGCGTTGTCCGATCTGATCGGGGCCCAACTCATCAACACTGCCGTCACACAAATTTGCATAAATCTCACGACGCAACTTATCCTGATTGAGTCTGATGTAAGACAACCTGTTTTGCTCCGTTGATGCCCAAGCATCTACTATAAACTCTTGAAATAACTTTCCTCCTCTAAGAATCGTCGAATACTCGGTGGGACGTGGAAACATACGATAACTGTAAAATTGCATTTGTGTCATCCTTCTTACTGCAAAATCATTTTGTTCGGAGTTCCACTGTCGTAGACCAGGTTCCCAACCAAGCTCACCAGTAGGGAATAAAAGTACATAGTGTAATGGTAAATATGCTGGATGACACTCATTGATCTGGCTCAGGGCTCTATTATCTCCTTTTAGGTGCAAAACAATATCTCGCATACCACTACTCTCACTACCATCACCAGGCAAAATCACAGCTATTTCATCAGTGGTTGGAAGATTGTACCGATGCCTATCAGTTGATGAGGTGTAATGAAGGTGAGCACGTAAATCATGATCTGATGATTCTGACTCAGTTAGTATTTCATGGGCACGTTTGTACTTTGAAGCAAAATGATTCACTGACAACAAACAATTCTGTATAGTGTGGAGGACATCTCGACATAAGTTATTATTCTGCGCACACCGAATATTCAATGCAGTGGTTGGGTCATATATGTACAACTGACAGTAGATGGGTGCGCGACCATCCGGGGGTAACAATGACCCGGTACGGTGTCGTAATTCTCCATAGATAGTGAATGATGTTGGCCCTCTTGAGTTGAGTAATCTGTCATCAAGCTTAGCACCCAAGCTCGTGAAAGCATTAGCTGCATTGTACTCCCTAATATGCCGACGAAATGATTTTGCTTGACCATCATGGCCATCGTACAATACACGAATAGGAGGTGGGGGTGCAATGAGTTCCGGTAACTTAATTTTGCCTTGTAGACAACATGTTCCAAATCTTGGATTAGACAATCCTGTGCGAGATAATCGTTCATCCCGCCAATGTAAGGCTGAACAATAAGGACACTGAATATTCATAGGCCCGAGAAAATGACGCTCATTATTGACAGGGACAATAATATTCATTTCGTCATCACTAAACATACAGTCAACATCGCTAAAGGGTTCTGGTGGAAATCTACAAATAAAAATAATATGTACATAAATATGAGAAGTAAGAAAATAGTAGGCAACTAATAAACTATGTAGAATATACATACACTGTTAGATCTGCCAGAACAGGAGACGACGTCATTAGGACATTGTCGTTAGTTTGATGAGAATGCGGTTCTATATCGGAGACAACTTCATATTGAGCAAAGTCTGTCTCTAAATTTCGAGGCGAGGATAAAGGTCGCACCAGAACAGGTGAGAATAAAGCAAAGTCAGTTGGAATAAAAACTGGATCGGACGCAATTGTAGGTGTTAGATAGCATTCCAAATTATTTGTCCGCGACCTTTTTTGTGGAAGGTGTGCTATAGTGGCTCGGTACAATGGAGTTAGGTCTTGCAAAACATGACATACCGGTATTTTCCTATGCAACTATCCAACAGGGGAAAAAGACAATACATTACAACTTAATCAAAAAACTTGCCAAAGAGGTAGACATTTTTTTTTCCATTTTTCCGACAATTAGTGGGTGTGTGACATACTTTCGACGTTGAAGGTGCATTATGATTGCTAATAATTTGTGTTTCCCGCACAAGTACACATTCATTCTGGCGTTGCAGATAGTTAGTAAATGACAATAGTAAATGTACCTCGACATTGCATAACTGAGTAGGCGAATGTGAGGGGACTGCAGTAACCATGTTAGGAAGTTGGACTTGGGTGGTGTCTTTGGGTAGAGATTGAGTGTAATTCTCAGAACGCTCTCTTTCCCGACGTGCGCGCTGTGATAGCTTACGTCGCGAGCACGTACTACTATCAATGCGTTTTCGTTCACGTCTGGCACGTTGGGCCTTAATTTTAGAGGAAGCGAAATTTGATGCGGAAGTCTAAAATAGGAAGTGATGTGTGGAATAAATTAAATTTATGATAGGAACAAAAACTTTAAGAAGATTAAATAAGACTCTATAATATATATGTAAGAATGGATAAAGAAACCATTACATAATTTGGACAATATGTTAGCATGTCCAAAATCAAATCCATGTAAGAATAGAGTCGTTTGTGCGTGAGAGAGATGCATAAGAGTGAGAGAGAGGGGTGAGGAACTCAAAAATATCACCGACAATATAGTGTATATCGCTCTAACCAAAATAAGGCATTAGGTTATCATGTCCAAAAAGCATTAATTTTTAAAATCAAATTCATGTGTGCGTGAGAGAGAAGGGTAAGGGTGAGAGAGACTGAGGGGTGAGGAACTAAAAAATATCAGCGACAATTTAGTGTATAATGCTCTAACCGTTTTTTACAACATACCGATTGATTGCTCCAATTTTCTTTTCCAATAGAACAACCAAGATTTGCTTTCCCTTTCGTTGAAGATGGAATAAAACTTGGGTTGTTCAAGTGATTCACATGTGAATTCTCCTAGGAAGTACAAAATAAGACATTAGTCAAAAAATACAAACTAATATCAAAATGAATTTTTTTAACAATACCAGTAGCGTTACCTTATCCATATGTAATTGATTAGGCGCACAGGTATGTTGTTACTATCACTTAGATCAACCTGTAAGAGCAAACTTAATAAATTAAACATTAGTTAAACATGAACAAATAAAGATGCAAAGACAGATACATTCAATACTATTGTTTTGAAGATAGTTGAGGTTTCAAACTGTTGGAAGATAGTTGTTATTACTGTTACTGTTGTTACTATACATTCAATACTATTGTTACTATACATTCAATACTATTGTTTTGAAGATAGTTGAGTTTATAATCTATTGAAGACATTGAATACTAATTTACTACTTCTGGGTATAAGGATCCTTTGGCAATAAGAATATGTAAACAGTCATTTTCCATTCTTTACTTCTTTCTTTTTCTTGTTTTTCACCCAATCAATGAAGCCTCTTTGTGTTCTTTCTTTCGATTCTTTTGAACAAAAACTCCATTAACAACCTATATAAAAAATGTAGCACATGAAATAGGAGCAATATAAAGAACCTACTTTCTGTAATAGTAATAACTTAAAAACAAACTCACATGAATTTGAATTTTCACATGGTCCCTGTCACATGAAGGTGGAACCTACTTTCTTCTCATGTGAGGGGATTATGTAGAAATATCAAAAATACATGCGAAAATATCAGTATTATTATAATTAAAAATTTAATTATTTTCCTAATTTAATGGTTATTTGTAAATAGGATGACATAGTGTTTCCTTCTATTACATGCTAGAAATTAATGCATCACCTTCTATGACAAGTTTTGAAGTTAATAGATTGATATGATCTTTTAAGTTTATCCATGGTAAAAAGTGCTTAAAGGTAACTTTTAATCAACATTAATATTCATTAGTTATTGTAAACAAATACAATACAACACAACACAAAACAGCTAGTGTAATTTCATAGCTTAAAGATCATTAGTTATTGTAAACAAATAAAATATTCTTAACAAAATATTAATTAATTAATGAGTTCATAATCCAAAATTTAAACTAAAAATTAATTTCACAAAAAGTTCAAATAAAAGTCTTCCATCTTCATTCCTATCCCACATCTTCTAGATTTTCAATTAATATTAACTCAATATTCAACCTTTCATAAAAGTCAAAAAATGCAAAGAAATTATCAAATGTAATTAAAACAAAAGTAAATTAAAGCAAATTAAAAAATGCTAATGTATTATTTCGTAGGATTGGTCAGATGTATATACACAGCTGTGTAGTACACAGTCATCTATGACGACGGTTTTTTTGGGCTATAACAACGGTTAACCTTCGCCATAGACCATAATAGCTAGCGACGGGTGAACATTCGATATAGTCTAAAAAAATCGTCACCACAATTGTGTATATACATTTTCCCCTTTTTATATTTATATTTTTGACTCATCTTCCTAATGTGATTTGTTAAAGGATTATGTTTTTATTTTTTTATTATTTTGTAATCTTTTTTATGACAGACTTAAAAATTCAATATATTTCAGTTTTTTAACGGTTTCAAAATAAATAAATTAATAAGAAGTTAAATTCATTGTTTAATTTAAAAAAGAAAGAAAAAGAAAATGAAGTTAAGCCTAACATTATGTTTGAGTGATTTAGTTCCAACAAGCAAAGGTGTCAACTCAAACTCTTATTTAATCTAACTAAATTTTAGCGACACCGAACAAGTTTTGCGGTTGGACTATTATAAAATTACGATTGTGACGTATTAGTAATAGATATAATTAAATAAAATTTAAAATTTAGTTTTTTTTTATCAAATATAGTGTAAAAATATTATCAATTCAATTTACTCACGTAACTGAGTTTCGTAATATATATTATTTTTCATAATATTAAGACCAAACAAAATGGAAACTTATTTTTTCTTTATTCATTAAGATAAATCAAATATTAATGTTGTGAGTGATTACATGTTGCCGAATTAATGATCACTTGGTTCATCGATAACTCATTTTTATTGGCATAGAGGTCGAGAATTCGATTCTTGTTAAAATGCATGTCCAGGAGGCAGTCATGCACTTTAAAGATTGAAAACAGTAACTTATCCTTTCTTCCACCTACGTACACCCATCGCCATGGGTTAAAAAAAGATTAGCGTGAAAGTTACTAACGATAACCCGTCAGTGTGTATATACTAACGATAACCCGTTCCTGAAGGCACTGTATAATATAAAAAAATAAATCATGAAGCACTGAATATGGACACACACTAAACTAAAAGCCTAAATTAATGAAGCACTTATTGCAGTTGGGTCAATCAGTGTTTGCCTTACTCTAGCAGTCTTTATCATATTGCTTCCTATTATGTTAGTTTTTACCTTGGTACCAATATCTCCAACGGAGGAGAGCCTTCTCCCTGAGCCTCAAACACAAGATTCGGTACCAATTTGGATTCTGAAGATAGATTAAGTAGAATTTTCATAAAACTATAATATTTTTATCTTTGTTTTACTTATATTGTGGATTAAGATTCTCCTTTTGCTCAAGCAGACTGTTTGGGTTTAACGCGGCAAAGTTAAGAATGGATGAACGAATTGACCTAAGCATGAGTGATCCTGACCTAAAAGTTAGACTGGTCATATCCTCTCATGTTTTACTATCCAAACTCTGGTAAACTTTTGAAGTTGGAAAATAATGCTCCCAAATGGGGAGTTGTCACGTCTAACAATGTATGTCTTTTGACATTTTATTTTGTTTTATTTTCCAATAAATGACAGGAGAACTATATCAATTATAAACCAAGTTCAGCTGGCAGATATGACAATGGGATGAAAAGAATGAGCTTGACAATGGCAGCTATCTCAAAGCGGCTCTCTCTCAGGTGTGTCTGACATTGCGAATATACTTTTTAATCAGGTCTGCTCTCTTACATGGACAAAGGGAAATACTTGAACATGTGAGTGTTTGCATCACCTATGAATATATATTTCATTATTTCTTGTCTCCAGTTACAATAATTTTATTGGTTACTTTGTTATTCTCTTTATTGTTCATTTGGTGGCAGCAGTAATTTACTTTTCAAGCTATAATCATGACTTATGGGGATGTTGAATACTTAAGTTAAGGATGCATTTTCAAATGGAAAATATTATCTATATGGTTTTATTATATGATACTGAGTTGTAGAATTACAATTGGATTAGAACATATGTATCTTTTTTAATTTGCAACGACAGTTTAGAGACACTTGTGAGGAATTGAAACACCAAAATGGGATGAAAAATTAAAAAAACATTGTGAGGCATCATAGAAGGAGAGCCTTCTCCCTGAGCACAATGTAAATGAGAAAACCTCAGAAATAGATTCACTACCTGACCAGTATCCTTTAATCCTCATTCACCAGTATGCTTTAATTCTTCGTGGCATACACCAGTTCTCATTTAAGGTAGCTTTCAATGTATCTAAATCATGTAAGGATTAAAAAACAAACGTGAGGGAGATAGAAGAACCTTTTGAAGAATAAATAGAAAAAAGATACAAAATGCACATGGTGAGTAAAGCTTAAATCTTTGTTGGAGAGGAACTGGTCCAAATATGTCATATGATAAAGTTCCTTTTACTTATTTGATATATTAGGAATGTGTTAATTTCAAGTGGAGTTTCGTTGCAGCCAAGGCAGAAAACTGGGTGGTCTCAATTCCATCCAGGGAATTCTCCCGCACAGTCTTTACAGGGAATGCAAGCAATGGGAATGATGGGATCTTTTAACTTAGGCTCACAAATCAAAGAAAATGGGTCACTCAGGTATGCACAACAACGTATGAACCTGAGGGCATCCAAACATTTAAGCAAAGTTACTCAGTGTTCATTTGTGATTTAGTTCTTGCCGTTTTGGCTTTTAATCTAATCCATTTACAGATCATATGTACAATTCGTAGAACTCACAAGAAAGAACCCACAAAAAAGCACACAAACTCCTACAATTTGTTAGTGATGTTGGGTTATGAGTTACCAATAAATTTGCTATAGTATGATCTTTAACACGCTAAAACCCATACCAAAGAGAAAGAGAGACGCATAAAACTGACAGGCACACAAACCCAGTGGACACTTCAGAAAAAATAAGAACAATTCATAAAATGATACATTTTTAACAAAACAAATTAAATAAATTTTTAAATAATCTATATAAAATAAAATGTACATCTTAGGATGGAAGGAGTATTAAATTTAAGAAATTGATATTTCAACATCATTTTTATATAAAAAGTAGCGCTATAAGAAAATCTTGTAGTCTACTAAAGAATATACCATTCAAATAATATAATCGTTAACAACAATCAGTTTTATTAATTGGATACCCATCTTGAAGTGATTGTAAGTTGTTGAATACCTTAAAGCTGACAACTTCAAGCTAATATAACAACTATAGTATAATATAATCTATAATTTAGATTATACTATAGTAAAGAATTTAAGATTTTGCCCAAATTCAAACTTGTCGGTTGCTACCCCATCTCGAATTCGTTGCAATCTATTCTATCCAACACTATCAATTTAATTTCTAATTTCTAACAATCAATATAAAGCAAGGGAATAAATAAAATCTGCTCAACATTGAAACAAAAAGCAAAATCAAATCACTTTCTAAACAAAAAGATAACATAGAAAGCAAATAACATCTATTCATAAAGCACAAAATTAAAACAAAGGCAAATTGCAGAGGAAGGGTAACATTAATAAACTGGAAGTGAAACCAAAAACTTAGAAATCTCTGTTCACAAGCATATATTTGGTTGAGATGGTAGGAGATCCTTATTTGGTTACCCAATGAGGCTCCATAAATTCTATGCAAGCTATTTTTCTGCAACTATTTCACTATACTTTTGCTGTCTACTTATATACATTATACAAATGTATCATGAGTGTTTGTTCTATAATATTAAACCAAAATACCGTGACTTCAATGGAAAACTTATATACATTTGCTGTCTACTTATATACATTATACAAATGTATCAAGATGAGTTTGACATCTATTTGTCTGCCGGAATAAAAAAGAGAAATTATACCGTGACTTCAATGGAAAACCGAGTATCAATTCGGCTGCCGGAATAATACACGTCGGAGGTGTCGAGGAAAGTGATGTCGGACACGGAGGTGTCGAGAAAAGTGACGCCGCTCTCGAGACTGTGTGAGAAAGTGACGCCGCTGATACTTCCAGCCTTTCTCTATGCTGTGGATCGTAAATTAGGAGTGATTAGGGGCTGAAATTAGGGCTGAGTATTGAGAGATAAGAGGAGAGGGCTGGGTATGAGAGATCTGTGTGTAAGAACAGAGTGATATGGTTTGAAATTTGAATAAGGGCCGGGAATAAGAGCTGACGTTAATTTGATTTGGGCATGAACAGAGAGGAGAGGACTGGGTATAAAGTTTGTTTTTGTAGTGATATTTGAATTGGGCTTATATTTGAAATTAGACTCATTAGATTAAATCTGAGCCATTGGATGATGAAACTTTAATCGTGAGCGTAGTTTGTTGAAGCCGCTCTGTTTTATTATATAGATATGGGTTAAAATTAATTTTAACTCATATTTATAATTAATAATATGGGTTTAAAATTGAATCAATTCATAATTTAAAAAATAGTTAACCAACCAATAGATCCAAATATTTTTGATTAACTATATAATTCTCGGTCTACATGTACATATATACGCATGCATATACATTATGTATACATAAATATAAACACACATATACATAGATAATTGATATTTCTACAAATAAATTTAATAATTCTACAAACACCTCATGTGTTAGAGAACCTTGTAGAACTATTAAATTTATTTATGAAAATATCAATTTTATATATATATATATATATATATATATATATATATATATATAACAAGAATCACACTACAAACTTCACTTCTCTCTTAGAAAATTATATAAATAAATTTCTGTACAATTGGACAATACACGTCAAAAAGAAGGGAAAAGGAACTCTGAACCAATTTTGATGGTAAAAGAAGTTAAAAATCAATGAAAATTTGGCTATCATTTGACCAGATTACTCAATACCTTCCTCTTAACAAAATGTAATTTATACCAACTTGCCTGAAGGGAGAGGTGATGAGAAATTTTCCAAATGGAAGATAAATGAATACAATATCAGAATCATACAACAAATGTCACATTCCACAAATTTGGGAGAAAAAGGAGGAAACAAAAGCATATCATATCATGTAACTAATAAACCTTTTTAGGCGCCATTTGTGTTCTCAAATCCGAAGGTAACCTCCTCTTTCGGTTCTCCTGGTGAAAGACCTTCGGTTGAGAGACCAGCTTCTTCTAATATCTCTCCTTCTCCGCCAAGCAGCAATACGAGTGTAAAGTGCTGGAAAAAGGAAGCACAAAAGTACTAACACTAGCATTGCCACGCACAAAAACATGACATTTCGAAATCCATTCATCAACTTTGGCTCTTTTTGTCCTGTCCACGGAACGCCTCCCACATTCATTCCAAACACTGTCAAAATAAATTAAAAAAGCGCAGTGTCAAAAAAAAATTCTAAAACTTTCGAGGGATGGAAGTGTCGTACGTGAATTTTATGAGAAGATTTAAACCTCCGGTGATTATGGATAAGGGAAGGAATATGATCGAGAGGAAAGAGAGATAATATAGTTTCCTGTTGATTTGCTCCGCCTGCCAACTGTC
Source organism: Panax notoginseng (assembly GCA_016801055.1). Lineage (NCBI taxonomy): Eukaryota > Viridiplantae > Streptophyta > Magnoliopsida > Apiales > Araliaceae > Panax > Panax notoginseng. Next base: position 10,865,306 of record CM029019.1, read on the forward strand.
AAGACCAGCCTGAACCGCTGTGACACGATTAGCTATAAACCCAACATTTTCCTTCAGTCTCCTGAGTCTCCCACTTAACTCTTCAAGGGAATTAATGTCTTCACCGGCAAACCATTCTTTTGAAGAGCACTTCTCCTTGACTCGTGGAAATACTTGTTCCCCGTGGGCAATCACCTGCATTTCCGAAAACATATTACTACATAAAACCAAAAAAAATGTATATCTTTTGTCTTTCAAGTTTATCAGAATTTGATTAATTTAGAGAGATTTGCTAGAGAAAACTTTAAGAATTTAGATTAAGTGAAGTGTGTCCACCAACTAACGAGCCTTAGAATAATCAGGTCTAAAACAATAAATGAAACAAATCCATAGCTAAGAGATAAGATCCAATTGTCAAATTTTGGTATCGAGCTTTATTATTATTGTTCAAGTGGTTAACCAGAATTCTTATGGAACCTGGAAAGACCACAAGTCTGGTGTCTCACAACTTAACTCCCTTATGAAGAGTCTGTTGGGATTCTGTTAGTGTAAGTTTTTTCGTCAAAGCCCATTCTGGTTGTTGATGTAAAAGACATTCATCAAGTTTCATCGGACTAAGACTCATGCTTTCACATCTCTTATTTATGGGTCAAAAGCTACTTATAATGGATGACGGTTCACAAAAGTTTATTCAAACTAAAGATAGACATTATAAAGTTAACTTAAAATTCCAAATGGACTGGCTGAGAAACTACCTGCAGCAGGCGCTGCAAGTCTAGATGCATTTTTGGGAACCTTCTATCATCTAGCATTTGTTTCTTCAAAGAAAACCCTCCTGCAATGCAATGGAAAATGACAGATTTGAAACAACCTATGAAATAGTAAATTGCACATGCAAACAAATAAAATTGCAGATAGTAATATAAGACGTGGTACACAAGCTATTGTGTATTAAAAGTTTACCCATTACAGAAGCATGGTCAAATTCTACTTCTATAAGTTATATAATTTTAATAAAATGTGCATTATGGGAATATTCGTGATTTTGATGCATCTTACAGGCAATGTAAAGTTTTCCTAAAGTACCATCCTAGCAACCTATCAAGCGACAAGCAGCATCAAATTTATCTAGACATGTTTTTGTACATGTAATGAAAAATAATGTTACAAAACACACGCTAAAATAAGAAATAAGGGTATTCATGACATGTGAAGCCCCAAATTATCTGACATTGTTTGGTCTTAATCCAAAGACCAGAAGACTGCTCAGAATACAGGCAAAAAGAAAACATGCCTAAGGTAGAGAGTGAAGAACAAATGGCCAACCTTTAACTGAAGTTACAGTTGAATGATATTGAAGGATTCACATAATTCAAAAATAAGTAGTTGTGTCCAAGTTTGATGTCAAGTACGGAACAAAACAAACATAGCAATTTGCTTACAACACCGGAAGAATGCTTGGAAGGGTCATAGAACTTAATGAGGGCAATGAAGATTTGCGCAAGGTAGACTGCAACCCTAAACCAATGCTGTTCCAAAACTGAAGAAAATTTTAAAATTTTACATAAGATCCTGGGATAACAATTATTTACAACTTAAATAGGCAACCTCTTAACTACTAGTTGAGCTACTGACATCCTGGATTTGGACACGGATATAGGACTGGATCGATGATCTCCTGTCCAATTTATCATAGTTTGACACATGTAATCTTCATACCTATCTCTCCCCACCCCCGTCCCTCTCTCTCCAAAGCAAAAAAAAAATGTATTAGCCTAAAGCTGACATTTTTGACATGAACATCAAGTGTAATGACTAGTAAAAACATGAACAAAGCCCATGCATAGAATCAGCTAATCATCATGAACTTACAACTAGACCATTGAACAAATCATCGTCTTAAGTTTGAAACATCAAGAAGATAATAAAAGCAAACCATTGTATCATAAATTTACCTCTATCCAATTCGAATTCTACTGCATCAAGCTCCATCTCAAGTGTGGTCACGACATCCTGGAGGTGATCCACATGTGTGTCAATGATGTGAACAACAAGATTAGAGACAGACTTTGGCACGGGATTATCTGCCTCTTCAGAATGATTCATTGTCAACAAAAAGTCAAGAACATGCTCCCCGATCACAGTCCCACTCCTTTCCCTTTGCTCACCTCCAACATAACTAGGACTCTCCACACTAGGAACCTCTGAAAGAAGCGACTGACCCATAGGCGAGAAACCCAATCTGGGAACTCGACCTAAAGACACAGTGATCACCGAATTCTCAGTAACCCTTGCTGCAATTCTGAATGTAAATTTACTAAAGGCAGGACCCGGAGAATTTACTCTGAACACAAGAGCACCGTCTACATGACCACAAAAGGGTCCGTTGCTAACTAGTGAAAGAATGTCTTGAAGTTTTAGTGGCGGGCAAAGAGCATCAATGAGGTACTGTGCAGATTGCGACAGTTTCTGGTTTCCTTTGGGAAGTTCTACATGGTACCAACAAAACTCTTGCCCACTTCCTTCTTGAAGATCCCATTCCTTGTTATAGTAATTTCCTAATCCATCAAATATATAGGCTTTTAGTCTAACTGCCCCCGGATAACGTGTTCGATAAAGATGGGTCTGGTTCAGAGGAACACCCAAAAACTGTTCCTTGTCCATATCTTCTCCCTCCCCATCAACATTCAACTCTATCGGTACCATCTTACATTAATCAATCAGCTATCTTTCATTAAATAAATCTAATCAACATAAATGAAAACAAAAAGACCCAACAAACATGCACCCAACTCACTTCTAATCAACTAATTAACAGTTTTTGACAAACCTGTCATCAATCTTCTCAAGGAATTCTAAAACCATAAACAAAGATAAAAGATAACAAATCAAAACCTAAAAAATCTTAAGAATGAACCAAATCTATAAACCAAAAACACCTCAAATTAAACTGCAACAAATTCAGTATACCCCAAACAGAAATCACCTAGAATTATAATCCACAGTTCACTAACCCCTGAAAAACAATTAAAAATTCAATCTTTTAGCTTCTTATCATTCCCCAAGTAAACCAGTAACAGTAATTGAATCAAATTAATAACTTTTTAAGCTAATAATAAAAAAGAATATGAAAGGTTTACCTCATTGAAGCCTTTGAAACCCATAAAATCAAAGACACACCCGATTCAAAGCAGGCGAAACCCACAAAGAATTACCGCGGAAAACCAGAAATGAATATCTCTAATATTCCTAAAATGTCTTTATCAAGTAAAAATTTCTTTAAAGAAGAGCATCAAAATTAAAACAATTGGATAATAATGGCGGAGAAAACAAGAGGGAAAAATAAAATCTTTTTATCACGTTCTGCAGTTTCTTGGAAGTTTCATGAGCACATATTTTTTAATTTTTAAATAATGCTAGAATTAAAAAAAATTGCTATTGGGAAATCAAAGTCTCATTAACAAATTAAAAGTACTACATTAATATCACTTCCGGTCACGTAAGTCATTTTAAAATAATTTTAAGTTATTAATATTTACTTATTTTTGTTAATTTAAAAATTAACTTATAAGTACAAAAATAAATCCTTGTCAAATAGGAGAATAGTGTTAAATGACTTATAAGTTGGTTTCAACTTATAAGTTGGTTTGACCAACTTATAAGTCATTGTTGAAAATTTGAATTAGCTAAATGGATTAGAAAATTTGAATACAAAATAAAATAATGTGTTTAATAATTATCTGTCTAAAATATTTAAATAAGTGTATTATTATATTTTAACCTTTTGAGTTATTATGAACAAATTTATTATATAATTATAAATAAACATTGTTATCTAAAAATATATATATAATTTTTTGAATAATCTTTGAGGAAACATACTATTAAAAATATAATTTTTAGAAATAAAACACTAAAAATATTAAAAACATTTTATAGTACATAAAAAACAAAAAAACTAGAACAACATTTATTAATTTGGTTATCCAATTTTTGTGTTAAACAAAAATCAAAAACAATTTGTATATATAAAATTTGTTTATAGTAGTAAACAAAATGAACATTGAATATAAATTTTAATTGTATATAAGAGAATGTAAGTAAAAATATCATTCAACATTATTTCTTACTCATTCAATCACAATTTTTGGAAGAATGGTTAAGACACATTCAGAGTTTAAAAATTATTAAACAAACAGTCTGAATCACTTATTCATTCAAATTTAAACATATTCAGACATATTCAGAAATTAACAAACAGTCCCATAACTACATATTATATATAATACTTATATTTTTATGCTATTTTTAATTATTTTACCATATATGGCTCATCTGTTATATAGCATTGTGAAAAAAATGTACTTCATTTTTAGCTCTTTTTCTTTTTCATATTATTTATTATATAATGGATTATCTGTTTTTAACAACCTGCTCAAGCAATCAGTGAAAAACTGAAAATAACCATCACGGTCAAATTATAATTATCAGATTATTTTTGGGTATATTCAGTTATCCGCGTGTTTTTAAGCAGCTCAACGTATTCAACCATTACACCAAAAATGTCGCTGTCTATTTGAGCCTCAAATATTGTTGACTTAAATAAGTTGTTTGTCCGAACGAGGTCATCAAATGTATTTAAAACTCTAAATACACTAAAAGCTGCATATATAAATTAGTAGGCAAATAAGCAGTTAGTCGCTTTAATAATTTATTACTATATAATAGTAATTACAAAATTCTCTATCAATTAATTAAGCCTTGATCTTATATATTGTAACATGATTCTAATTATGTATATAAGCTGAAGTACATTAGATTACATGGCCTAAAAAGATTACCTCATTTTAAAGTTTTAATTAATATAATTTTTGTAGAAAAATAATTCATAACATATATTTGTAATGAAAAAAAATATAATGTGATGCGTGGCGTGGCGCTAAAATTGGCCGCATGAAACATTTTGGGTCCCACCTCAATAAATAACAATTTCCTTTTGTGAAAATATCTATTTCTATTTTAAACATTTTGAGTCTGGCATTTATAATTTTACTTGTGAAAATATTAAAAAAAAATTGTGTAATTGCAATGTAAAAAAATTTAAACAACAAAAATTTATACGCAACAATACAAAAATTAAAATAATAATGCTCATTGTCATTCTTATTGGAACTTTCATTTTTGAGAGCAGATTCTCTGTTTCCCATTTTTCCTGTCCCCTACTTAAATTTTGACACCTAACTTTTTATTTAATTTTAGACTTAATTGATGTTAAGAAAGAGACTAGGTGTCAAAATTTAAGTTGGGAGACACAAAGAAGACAGAAAAAATAGAGACAGAGAATCTGTTCTCCTCATTTTCATCACTAATAAAAGCCAAATTGTGATGATAACACTAATAATTGAGCACTAAAAAAGTAGATAAAAAGGTAAGCAATCCATTTTCTCCAACAAAAGTGGTTGGAACACTCCATTCATTCTTAGCGAACACTCCAAATTATGATCACAATAAAAACGAAATTCATATTTTTATAATACTTTTTGATATTTTTATATAAAAAATATCGATATAAATGTATAGCAAAGATGAAAACCGTCGCTATATTATTTTCTCTTGTGAATTTATCAGTTTTTTAATAAAAAATAAATACCAAGTTTGTTTGGGCCTATTTTAATGGATAATTTCATATGGGCTCAAATTCATAAGGTCACAATGCGGTTTGTCATTTCACTGGTTTACTTTCTTAATTTGTTTTTGACAAATTAGAGAGCTATTCCACCAACAATTCACACAATTTAGCTTCAATGTGAATGATTGTGTAGATCAATTTCATTGGTATACTAGATGATTATATTATTCTTTTCGTTTCACAAATAAAATATTAATATCATTTAATACAGATTATTTGATTTTGATAAATACAATGATTTATTTAAAAATATTACTATTTAAGTGCTAAATTGCTATATAGTCTATTTAATGAAGCCATTTTAAAATTGGTCAACCCTCATATACCTTCCCCATTTCTCGGTTTCTCAATACAGTCCTACATTCGCCGACTTTTGACCAATATTCGTTAGCAAGTTGAGTTAATTACCATTAAATATAAAAAGCGTGACAAACTCCAATATATCTGTCAGAGAAGTGGTTTGTATGAAGTTTATTTTTGAGTAAATTAGTCAATTGACTAATAGAGTGTTGACACGCAGGTGAGGTTCTATGTGTGTCATCATTCTATTAGCCAGTTGACCAACTTACCAAAAAATAAACTTCATACTAACCAAATCCCTCTTCAGATAGAATTGAATTAATTTTTGGTGTTTTTACTGAAACCCGACTTATAAATTTGTATTTCAATTGAAAAAAAATAATAAATTGATACTTGTATTTTTTATGAAATGAAACAAAAATTGTGTTTGATTGCGATTGAATGGAAAAAATTGTGTTTGATTTTTTGGGAAGAAAGAAAATATGGAATAACTCATTTTAACTAGAATGGAATGAATCATTTTACTTTTCATTTCATTATTTCGATCCAAACGTAACATAAAAGTGTGTAGTATCTGATTTAAAAAACGGTGTACAAAATATATAGTATTTTTCAAACGGACAAACAACTTAATATGGAAGGAGCAGCAAGCAGCCATCCATCATGGAGCACACAATGAAACCACTAAACAAAGTGCAAGTGTGAAAGATTGAGTTGCGTATTTGGAAGATGAAGTATGAAAAACATTAAATCAAATCAAGCTGAGAAACTTGACTTAAATAAATAATCAAGAAAAAGTTTTGTGTTGATCCGAGCAGCGCAATCCATTTGACTTGCAAAATTAAAGTCCCGAAACCACTCCAAGAGTAGGTGTTTTTTATTGTATAAAAAGAATAAAATAGTATTATAACTAAATTTATAGGGACAAAAGAGGAAAAAAATAATATGACATTGTTACACTAACGACGTTAACAACCCCGGATAGTCGCTTTATAATATCGATTTTCATAACATGGTTAAATAATAGGCTTAAATATGAATTATTGTCCTGAACTATATGTCATATTCCACTTCGATGATCAAAGTTTTAATTTTATCAATTAAATGATTGAACTATCAATTTTTTTCAACTGAGGTTGCCACGTTAGAAATTTTTTCAATTTTTATCAATTAGATAATTTATTTAGGAAATTTATATTTGTATAATTAAGAGTTATAGCTGCATATTGTCTTTGCACTTAAGTGATATTCAGTATATATATTTTTACGCAAATTAAAAAAAATTAAAGTAGAAAAAAGAGAACAGATAAAATTTTAAATTTATCTTTAATAGCACTACAAAAGTACATAAAATAATAAATATATTTATTTTTATATACTAATAGACATCACTAAATGGCATATTTATTGTAATATTTTTTAGGATAAAATAAAATATCTTAGGCCATCCTTTAGAGGATGAAAGGAGTACTATTATTTATAAAATCAAAGCATCCTAAATGTGGAAATGAGGACTCAGTGAATGTCTTAGGCGGTGTTTGATAAAATTGAGTGTTAAGAATTGAATAATTTAGACACCTGAATAATGTAAAGCCTCTGTACAGAATTGTGTAAGACCCCAACTTTTATAAATAAAGATAAATTTTCTATAAATATCATTTTTGAATATTATGGAGTTAATTTGATATAATGTTATAGTTGTGGGTACTATTTATAAATTTTACAAAGTACGCAAGTTGTTATATAATATTTGATTGGTCGGGGAATATTCGTTTTAACAGAAAATATTCGTACAACGACACAATCATTGGTGGACCCCACAACAGAATTATTGTCGGATTGAGAAAACGACAAAGATAGTTTATTAAAAATAACGGCGAAAGTTTTACCATTGTTACTGTTGAACTACTCGGTAGTAAAAGTACAGTAATACGTGTGGTTGCATAGTAGCACACGGTATTGATTATTAATGCTTATGTGAGAAGTCACTCAGTTTGATTCCATTATTGTCAGTTAATAATATGAATTATTTAGCGATAATGACGTTTTGTTTTATTCGTATTATTAACGTAATAAAACAGAAACATCTTTTTATATAAAACAAAATACTTTATTAAAGTTATTCTATAAATAGAATATATTATATTTTATTTAAAAGATTTTTCTTTAAATATGGACCGTCAGATTAAAGTAATCAATCTGGACCGTTCATGGATTAGTTACTATGCATTCTATTTTTCTATAAATAGCAGCTCATTCCTTCATTATTTCTTACGAATTCACTGAACTCTAGAGAGAGAAACTATAGAGAGAAACTATAGAGAGAGAGAGAAGAAGAGTATTCTGCTACTTAACTACTTCCTTACTTCAGCTCTTCTTTAAAACGGTAAGGGGTGTTATTCTTTCTTATTCATGAAGAGAACTGTTGTTATTCCATTTCTTATTATTCTGTTGGAATAACCTGTATACGTGGTCTACCCTATACTTGGTGACATTCTGCTATTATTCTGTTGGAACATCCTGTCTGTGTGTTTTACACCGGACCTGGTTCCGTTTTTGTTATTATTCTGTTGGAACATCCTGTCTGCGTGTTTTACACCGGACCTGGTTCCATTATTTATTATTCTGTCGGAACATCCTGTCTGTGTGTTTTACACCGGACCTGGTTCCGTTTTTGTTATTATTCTGTTGGAACATCCTGTCTGCGTGTTTTACACCGGACCTGGTTCCATTATTTATTATTCTGTCGGAATATCCTGTCTGTGTGTTTTACACCGGACCTGGTTCCATTATTTATTATTCTGTCGGAATATCCTGTCTGTGCGTTTACGCCGGACCTGGTTCCATTATTTATTATTCTGTTAAGAATAACCTGTCTGTGCGGTCTATCGCATGCATGGTAATTTCTTTTGTTATTTCATTCTTTATTGTACTCAGTTGGTTAAGTTTTGACTTCTATACTCCATGAAATTTGTGAAATATCCTTGATAATTGCGTTTCATCTAGTATCTATTCATGAAAATATTCTCCTGATCATTCTTGAATCTTACTCCACAAAGTAGTATCATGTTGACAATTTGGACGTTGTTAATTCTTGGATAAATTAATTCTTGAACTTGTTTTATTGGATTCTTATATCATTGTCATCATCCTCATGTTTATAAAATATTGAAAGTCATCTGTGGCCTGTAGTGCATAGATGGACTTGGTATGATTATGACCAGGGATTATTCGGTATAATCATGACCGTAATGTTACAAATGATGTGGTAAAAGTCCTCATTGGCCCGTAGTGCATTAATGGACAGTTGTTGGCATGATCATGACCATTAATGAATATACGAATATCCTTGGCCGTAGTGCAGGGGTGATTCGATGATGTGGATTATTTTATTAAGCTGATTCTCAGCGATCACAGTGTTGGAAAATCTTTTAAATCATAAAAGATAGTAGAGTTTATCTTCTACTTGACTCTTTTAATGGATTGTTTGTTCCGCTGCAGTTAAACTAGATGTCTATTGTATTTTATCAGTTTAATATTGTTGAAGGCTAATGATAATTTATTCTGCATTATCTTAGTCATAATATTTTTTACTGGGCTAGTTGAGCTCGCCCTTTCTTTCACTGTTCTCTTCAGGAAATGAGAACGTAGCTGGGGCAAGTCGGGGAACGGAGTGATGGTCCGAATGATAGTATTAGTTAGTAGTCCTCACTATTCTATGTAATGGTGTGTTAATAAATGTAATGAGGACTCCTTTTGAGTATGAATACTCTCTAGAAGATAATATTTGTATTCAAACTCACAGTTTATGTTTTGTCGTATTGTACACGACAGTTATATTAGTAAGTTGTATTTGTATTCTGTACTATGTATCTGACGACCCAAGATGGGTGATGTATACCTAATTTTGGGGGCGTCACAGTTGGTATCAGAGCTTAGGGATATGATCCCTGGCTAAGATGCGAGAATAGAACTAGGAGGGGAGAGACGGGGAATTTCTTCGCTAGTATGACCTACCTAAGTTTATTTGCATGGTATTTAATTGGTCGGTCATAATATAAGGATAAAATATGACATATCAATTAATTTTTATTTTGTGACAGTATCTGAAAATGGCATCTGAGAATGTTGAGAATAGCAATGGAGCACAGGCGACTGTTGATTCACCACATATCAATAATCAGGATAATGTGCATCAGGAAGGTGACAATCCTCATGCAAACAACAACACTGACCAAATGATGAATGATCAAATGTTCAGAGGCTTTATGCAATTCATGCAACAATAGGTGAAAGCGGCTCCTGTCCACAACGTAGGTGGAAATACTGGAAACTCTCTGGCGGTCACCGCTAAACAGTTTAAGGAGCTGGGACCACCGGAGTTTAAGGGAGAACCCAAACCACTTGTAGCTGAAACATGGATAAAGCAGATCACCAAGATATTTGATGTCTTGGGTTGCTCCGAGGAGCAAAAGGTTCCCTTTGCCGCCTTTATGTTGCGAGGAGAGGCAGATTACTGGTGGGAATCGATAAAGCGTACTCAACCTGCCGCACTGAAGATGACCTGGGAGAAGTTCCAAGAGCTGTTTAACGACAAATACTTTCCCGAGAGTATTCGTCACATGAAGGAGGTGGAGTTCATCAAATTGGAGCAGAATAATATGACCGTGTCGCAGTACGAGGCAAAATTTGCGGAGTTATCCCGGTTTGCGTCCCACCTGGTGGATAATGAAGAAAGAATGACGCGGATGTTTTTAAGAGGTTTGAAGCCGGAGATACGTCAACATCTTGTTTCTCATAAATTGTGTTTGTATTCAGATGTTGTAAATAGGGCTCAGTTGGTGGAGCGCGATAACGAGACAACGCAACCAAAAGAGAGCAGCCGACAAAATGATAATACCAGTGAAAGCAGTCATCGAAGCGGTGACAACAAGCGTGGAGGGAATCAACAGGCCAGAAATGGTAACCACTTCGGTGGTAATCAGGGCCAAAACAATAAAAATGGGCATTTCAAGAAGAGGAGATTCAACAATGATGGAAAGACGTCAGCACCAGCACCTGTCGTTAAGGAAGGAGAACGATCACCTATCATATGTTTCAAATGCGGAGGGGAGGGGCACATCAGTCCAAACTGCGCGATGCCGTCCAAAGCATGTTATAATTGTGGAAGAGAAGGTCATTTAGCCCGATTTTGTCGTTTACCGAAGACAAATTCAGCTAGGATGGAGGCACCAAAGGCCGTCCCAGAAAAGTCAAAACCGATTGTGCAAGGGAGAGCGTTTGTTGTGAACTCTCAGAGAGCAAGGAACCCGAATGAGGTCATCACGGGTAAGCTTATCATAAACTCTAACGAAGTCTATACTTTATTTGATACCGGTTCTACCCATTCTTTTATTTCTCCTACTTGCGCTCATCGATTAAATTTGATTCCGGAGAAATTAGACTTTGACTTAGTAGTTGAAACTCCATTGGGAGAAACCTTCATTACATCCACGGTTTATAAGTCTTGTTTGGTTCAAGTTGGTACCCACACATTACCTGTCGATCTTATTTCATTAAAAATACTTGCATTTGACGTGATTCTAGGGATTGATTGGTTAACTACTCATCATGCAAAAATTGATTATTTTCGTAAGGTTGTTAGCTTTCATATTCCTAATCGACCTATTATGCGAATTCAAGCAACCAAACCATTAAAATCAATCGCTGTCATCTCAAGCCATAAAGCTATTCGTTTATTGAAAAACGGATGTCAAGCTTTCTTAGCTCATGTCACAGATCTAAACAAAAATACGTCAGCTTTGAATGATATTTCTGTTGTTAATAAATTTCCTGACGTATTTCCCGAAGAACTTCCTGGCCTACCCCCAGAGCGTGAAATTGAATTTTGTATCGACCTTGAACCCGGTACAAAACCCATTTCCAAAGCCCCATATCGAATGGCTCCTATTGAACTTCAGGAGTTAAAGACCCAACTGCAGGAATTGTTAGACATTGGTTTTATTCGTCCTAGTACTTCTCCTTGGGGTGCTCCTGTTCTGTTCGTGAAGAAGAAAGATGGGAGTATGCGACTTTGTATTGATTATCGGGAGTTGAATCATGTCACCATCAAAAATAGGTACCCATTGCCACGTATTGATGACCTGTTTGACCAGTTGCAAGGAGCACAATTCTTTTCAAAGATCGATCTTCGTTCTGGATATCATCAGCTGAAGGTTAGAACTGAGGATATTCCAAAGACTGCCTTCAGAACTCGGTATGGGCATTATGAATTCTTAGTTATGTCTTTTGGATTGACTAATGCTCCTGCTGCCTTCATGGATATGATGAACAGGGTATTCAAGGAATATTTGGATCACTTTGTGGTCGTCTTTATCGATGACATCCTTGTTTATTCCAAAAGCCGTGAAGATCATGAGCAACACTTGAGGTTGGTACTCCAAAAGCTTCGTGAATACAAACTTTATGCCAAGTTGAAGAAATGCGAGTTCTGGCTGGAAGAGGTAGCATTCCTTGGGCACGTAGTATCAAGTCGTGGAATATCGGTTGACCCGGCAAAGATTGAAGCTATTCAAAGCTGGGAGCAACCTAAATCAGTGACCGAAGTACGTAGCTTTCTTGGTTTAGCTGGTTATTATCGGAGATTCGTGGAAGGATTTTCTCGAATCGCTACTCCATTAACTCAGCTGACTCGAAAAGATACAAAGTTCGGTTGGAGCGAAGAATGTGAGCAGAGTTTTCAAGAACTCAAGAGGAGACTCATTTCAGCACCTGTTCTAACAATACCATCTGGCTCGGAGGGATTTGTCATCTACAGTGATGCTTCGAGCAAAGGGTTGGGATGCGTTCTCATGCAACATGGAAAAGTCATAGCCTATGCATCAAGACAACTCAAGGAATATGAGAGGAATTATCCTACTCATGATCTAGAGTTGGCAGCTGTTGTCTTTGCACTTAAAATTTGGAGGCATTACTTGTATGGGGAGAAGGTGGAGATCTTTACGGATCATAAAAGCCTCAAATATTTCTTCACTCAAAAGGAACTCAACATGCGACAACGACGTTGGCTTGAACTGTTGAAAGATTATGATCATACCATTCAATACCATCCTGGAAAAGCGAACGTGGTAGCTGACGCATTGAGTAGAAGATCATATGCGGGTACAAGTGCGATATTGTCAACACAAAGGCCCATTTTGTGTGATTTGCAAAGGATGGAGATAGAGTTAAAGACTCCAGGGACCCATGTGATGATGGCGAATATACGAGTAGAACCGACTTTAATCGATAAAGTTAAAGCTGCTCAAGCTACAGACCTGGAGCTGATGCGTATGAAGAAGAAAGTGCAAGAAGGTGCTATGCCGGAAGCAAGAATCGATGAAGAAGGAATACTTCGAGTCAACTCCAGACTTTGTGTTCCTAACAACCCTGATTTAAAGTATGAAATCATGATGGAGGCGCACAACACACCGTTTGCAATCCATCCTGGAAGTACCAAAATGTATCATGATCTTCGTCATACATTTTGGTGGAGCAATATGAAGAGAGAGATAGCGTTGTTTATCTCAAGGTGTCTAACTTGTCAACGAGTCAAAGCGGAGCATCAAGTACCAAAAGGTCCATTGCAACCACTTGAAATTTCAGAATGGAAGTGGGAGCACATTACCATGGATTTCGTTACCGGTCTTCCTAGGGTTTCTCAAGGTATTGATGCGATTTGGGTCATTGTTGATAGATTGACCAAGTCTGCTCATTTCTTACCGATACGAGAAACTTATACACTTGAACGTCTTGCTCGTATGTACATAAACGAGATTGTAAGACTGCATGGTATGCCAGTATCCATAGTTTCTGACCGAGACCCAAGATTCACTTCACGATTTTGGGTTAGTTTACAAAAAGCTATGGGCACGGAGTTACGATTTAGTTCAGCATATCATCCTCAGACGGACGGACAATCAGAGAGGACTATTCAAACTCTTGAAGATCTATTAAGACTCTGTGTCTTTGACTTCAAAGGAAGTTGGGACAAGTTCTTACCATTGGTGGAGTTTTCCTACAACAACAGTTATCAAGCAAGTATTGGCATGGCTCCATTCGAAGCATTGTATGGAAGAAAATGTCGTTCTCCAGTATGCTGGGATGAGGTGGGTGAAGCAACGTTGTTGGGACCAGAGTTGGTACGTATGACTACAGAAAAGATTCAAACGATCCGACAACGTATAAAAACCTCACAAGATCGACAAAAGAGTTATGCTGATCTTCATCGAAAGGACGTGGAATTTGATGTAGGAGATCATGTGTTCTTACGTGTTGCTCCATGGAAAGGAGTTACGAGATTTGGAAAGAGAGGAAAGCTCAATCCTCGATTCATCGGTCCATTTTTAATCCTCGATCGAGTAGGAACTGTGGCTTATAGACTCGCTTTACCGCCAAGTATGTCTCGTGTTCATAACGTTTTTCACATATCCATGTTACGCAAATATGTGGAAGACCCGAACCACATTATTGAGTTAGAACCGGACGAAATAGCGGAAGATTTGACGTATGAAGAAGTTCCTGTTCAAATCTTGGATAAGAAGGAACATATTCTACGCTCCAAGGTTATACCTCAAGTCAAAGTTTTGTGGAGAAACCACGATGTTGAGGAAATGACTTGGGAGTTAGAATCTGAAATGAAATCAAGGTATCCTTACCTCTTCGACATACCAGGTACGTACCCTAATTTCGAGGGCGAAATTTCATAAGAAGGGGAGGTTGTAAGACCCCAACTTTTATAAATAAAGATGAATTTTCTATAAATATCATTTTTGAATATTATGGAGTTAATTTGATATAATGTTATAGTTGTGGGTAATATTTATAAATTTTGCAAAGTACGCAAGTTGTTATATAATATTCGATTGGTCGGGGAATATTCGTTTTAACAGGGAATATTCGTACAACGACACAATCATTGGTGGACCCCACAACGGAATTATTGTCGGATTGAGAAAACGACAAAAATATTTTATTAAAAATAACGGCGGAAGTTTTACCATTGTTACTGTTGAACTACTCGGTAGTAAAAGTACAGTAATACGTGTGGTTGCATAGTAGCACACGGTATTGATTATTAATGCTTATGTGAGAAGTCACTCAGTTTGATTCAATTATTGTCAGTTAATAATATGAATTATTTAGCGATAATGACGTTTTGTTTTATTCGTATTATTAACGTAATAAAACAGAAACATCTTTTTATATAAAACAAAATACTTTATTAAAGTTATTCTATAAATAGAATATATTATATTTTATTTAAAAGATTTTTCTTTAAATATGGACCGTCAGATTAAAGTAATCAATCTGGACCGTTCATGGATTAGTTACTATGCATTCTATTTTTCTATAAATAGCAGCTCATTCCTTCATTATTTCTTACGAATTCACTGAACTCTAGAGAGAGAAACTATAGAGAGAAACTATAGAGAGAGAGAAGAAGAGTATTCTGCTACTTAACTACTTCCTTACTTCAGCTCTTCTTTAAAACGGTAAGGGGTGTTATTCTTTCTTATTCATGAAGAGAACTGTTGTTATTCCATTTCTTATTATTCTGTTGGAATAACCTGTATACGCGGTCTACCCTATACTTGGTGACATTCTTCTATTATTCTGTTGGAACATCCTGTCTGTGTGTTTTACACCGGACCTGGTTCCATTATTTATTATTCTGTCGGAATATCCTGTCTGTGCGTTTACGCCGGACCTGGTTCCATTATTTATTATTCTGTTGGAATAACCTGTCTGTGCGGTCTATCGCATGCATGGTGATTTCTTTTGTTATTCCATTCTTTATTGTACTCAGTTGGTTAAGTTTTGACTTCTATACTCCATGAAATTTGTGGAATATCCTTGATAATTGCGTTTCATCCAGTATCTATTCATGAAAATATTCTTCTGATCATTCTTGAATTTTACTCCACAAAGCAGTATCATGTTGACAATTTGGACGTTGTTAATTCTTGGATAAATTAATTCTTGAACTTGTTTTATTGAATTCTTATATCATTGTCATCATCCTCATGTTTATAAAATGTTGAAAGTCATCTGTGGCCTGTAGTGCATAGATGGACTTGGTATGATTATGACCAGGGATTATTCGGTATAATCATGACCGTAATGTTACAAATGATGTGGTAAAAGTCCTCATTGGCCCGTAGTGCATTGATGGACAGTTGTTGGCATGATCATGACCATTAATGAATATACGAATATCCTTGGCCGTAGTGCAGGGGTGATTCGATGATGTGGATTATTTTATTAAGCTGAGTCTCAGCGATCACAGTGTTGGAAAATCTTTTAAATCATAAAAGATAGTAGAGTTTATTTTCTACTTGACTCTTTTAATGGATTGCTTGTTCCGCTGCAGTTAAACTTGATGTCTATTATATTTTATCAGTTTAACATTGTTGAAGGCTAATGATAATTTATTCTGCATTATCTTAGTCATAATATTTCTTACTGGGCTAGTTGAGCTCACCCTTTCTTTCACTGTTCTCTTCAGGAAATGAGAACGTAGCTGGGGCAAGTCGGGGAACGGAGTGATGGTCCGAATGATAGTATTAGTTAGTAGTCCTCACTATTCTATGTAATGGTGTGTTAATAAATGTAATGAGGACTCCTTTTGAGTATGAATACTCTCTAGAAGATAATATTTGTATTCAAACTCACAGTTTATGTTTTGTCGTATTGTACACGACAGTTGTATTAGTAAGTTGTATTTGTATTCTGTACTATGTATCTGACGACCCAAGATGGGTGATGTATACCTAATTTTGGGGGCGTCACAGTTGGTATCAGAGCTTAGGGATATGATCCCTGGCTAAGATGTGAGAATAGAACTAGGAGGGGAGAGACGGGGAATTTCTTCGCTAGTATGACCTACCTAAGTTTATTTGCATGGTATTTAATTGGTCGGTCATAATATAAGGATAAAATATGACATATCAATTAATTTTTATTTTGTGGCAGTATCTGAAAATGGCATCTGAGAATGTTGAGAATAGCAATGGAGCACAGGCGACTGTTGATTCACCACATATCAATAATCAGGATAATGTGCATCAGGAAGGTGACAATCCTCATGCAAACAACAACACTGACCAAATGATGAATGATCAAATGTTCAGAGGCTTTATGCAATTCATGCAACAACAGGTGAAAGCGGCTCCTGTCCACAACGTAGGTGGAAATACTGGAAACTCTCTGGCGGTCACCGCTAAACAGTTTAAGGAGCTGGGACCACCGGAGTTTAAGGGAGAACCCAAACCACTTGTAGCTGAAACATGGATAAAGCAGATCACCAAGATATTTGATGTCTTGGGTTGCTCCGAGGAGCAAAAGGTTCCCTTTGCCGCCTTTATGTTGCGAGGAGAGGCAGATTACTGGTGGGAATCGATAAAGCGTACTCAACCTGCCGCACTGAAGATGTCCTGGGAGAAGTTCCAAGAGCTGTTTAACGACAAATACTTTCCCGAGAGTATTCGTCACATGAAGGAGGTGGAGTTCATCAAATTGGAGCAGAATAATATGACCGTGTCGCAGTACGAGGCAAAATTTGCGGAGTTATCCCGGTTTGCGTCCCACCTGGTGGATAATGAAGAAAGAATGACGCGGATGTTTTTAAGAGGTTTGAAGCCGGAGATACGTCAACATCTTGTTTCTCATAAATTGTGTTTGTATTCAGATGTTGTAAATAGGGCTCAGTTGGTGGAGCGCGATAACGAGACAACGCAACCAAAAGAGAGCAGCCGACAAAATGATAATACCAGTGAAAGCAGTCATCGAAGCGGTGACAACAAGCGTGGAGGGAATCAACAGGCCAGAAATGGTAACCACTTCGGTGGTAATCAGGGCCAAAACAATAAAAATGGGCATTTCAAGAAGAGGAGATTCAACAATGATGGAAAGACGTCAGCACCAGCACCTGTCGTTAAGGAAGGAGAACGACCACCTATCATATGTTTCAAATGCGGAGGGGAGGGGCACATCAGTCCAAACTGCGCGATGCCGTCCAAAGCATGTTATAATTGTGGAAGAGAAGGTCATTTAGCCCGATTTTGTCGTTTACCGAAGACAAATTCAGCTAGGATGGAGGCACCAAAGGCCGTCCCAGAAAAGTCAAAACCGGTTGTGCAAGGGAGAGCGTTTGTTGTGAACTCCCAGAGAGCAAGGAACCCGAATGAGGTCATCACGGGTAAGCTTATCATAAACTCTAACGAAGTCTATACTTTATTTGATACCGGTTCTACCCATTCTTTTATTTCTCCTACTTGCGCTCATCGATTAAATTTGATTCCGGAGAAATTAGACTTTGACTTAGTAGTTGAAACTCCATTGGGAGAAACCTTCATTACATCCACGGTTTATAAGTCTTGTTTGGTTCAAGTTGGTACCCACACATTACCTGTCGATCTTATTTCATTAAAAATACTTGCATTTGACGTGATTCTAGGGATTGATTGGTTAACTACTCATCATGCAAAAATTGATTATTTTCGTAAGGTTGTTAGCTTTCATATTCCTAATCGACCTATTATGCGAATTCAAGCAACCAAACCATTAAAATCAATCGCTGTCATCTCAAGCCATAAAGCTATTCGTTTATTGAAAAACGGATGTCAAGCTTTCTTAGCTCATGTCACAGATCTAAACAAAAATACGTCAGCTTTGAATGATATTTCTGTTGTTAATAAATTTCCTGACGTATTTCCCGAAGAACTTCCTGGCCTACCCCCAGAGCGTGAAATTGAATTTTGTATCGACCTTGAACCCGGTACAAAACCCATTTCCAAAGCCCCATATCGAATGGCTCCTATTGAACTTCAGGAGTTAAAGACCCAACTGCAGGAATTGTTAGACATTGGTTTTATTCGTCCTAGTACTTCTCCTTGGGGTGCTCCTGTTCTGTTCGTGAAGAAGAAAGATGGGAGTATGCGACTTTGTATTGATTATCGGGAGTTGAATCATGTCACCATCAAAAATAGGTACCCATTGCCACGTATTGATGACCTGTTTGACCAGTTGCAAGGAGCACAATTCTTTTCAAAGATCGATCTTCGTTCTGGATATCATCAGCTGAAGGTTAGAACTGAGGATATTCCAAAGACTGCCTTCAGAACTCGGTATGGGCATTATGAATTCTTAGTTATGTCTTTTGGATTGACTAATGCTCCTGCTGCCTTCATGGATATGATGAACAGGGTATTCAAGGAATATTTGGATCACTTTGTGGTCGTCTTTATCGATGACATCCTTGTTTATTCCAAAAGCCGTGAAGATCATGAGCAACACTTGAGGTTGGTACTCCAAAAGCTTCGTGAATACAAACTTTATGCCAAGTTGAAGAAATGCGAGTTCTGGCTGGAAGAGGTAGCATTCCTTGGGCACGTAGTATCAAGTCGTGGAATATCGGTTGACCCGCAAAGATTGAAGCTATTCAAAGCTGGGAGCAACCTAAATCAGTGACCGAAGTACGTAGCTTTCTTGGTTTAGCTGGTTATTATCGGAGATTCGTGGAAGGATTTTCTCGAATCGCTACTCCATTAACTCAGCTGACTCGAAAAGATACAAAGTTCGGTTGGAGCGAAGAATGTGAGCAGAGTTTTCAAGAACTCAAGAGGAGACTCATTTCAGCACCTGTTCTAACAATACCATCTGGCTCGGAGGGATTTGTCATCTACAGTGATGCTTCGAGCAAAGGGTTGGGATGCGTTCTCATGCAACATGGAAAAGTCATAGCCTATGCATCAAGACAACTCAAGGAATATGAGAGGAATTATCCTACTCATGATCTAGAGTTGGCAGCTGTTGTCTTTGCACTTAAAATTTGGAGGCATTACTTGTATGGGGAGAAGGTGGAGATCTTTACGGATCATAAAAGCCTCAAATATTTCTTCACTCAAAAGGAACTCAACATGCGACAACGACGTTGGCTTGAACTGTTGAAAGATTATGATCATACCATTCAATACCATCCTGGAAAAGCGAACGTGGTAGCTGACGCATTGAGTAGAAGATCATATGCGGGTACAAGTGCGATATTGTCAACACAAAGGCCCATTTTGTGTGATTTGCAAAGGATGGAGATAGAGTTAAAGACTCCAGGGACCCATGTGATGATGGCGAATATACGAGTAGAACCGACTTTAATCGATAAAGTTAAAGCTGCTCAAGCTACAGACCTGGAGCTGATGCGTATGAAGAAGAAAGTGCAAGAAGGTGCTATACCGGAAGCAAGAATCGATGAAGAAGGAATACTTCGAGTCAACTCCAGACTTTGTGTTCCTAACAACCCTGATTTAAAGTATGAAATCATGATGGAGGCGCACAACACACCGTTTGCAATCCATCCTGGAAGTACCAAAATGTATCATGATCTTCGTCATACATTTTGGTGGAGCAATATGAAGAGAGAGATAGCGTTGTTTATCTCAAGGTGTCTAACTTGTCAACGAGTCAAAGCGGAGCATCAAGTACCAAAAGGTCCATTGCAACCACTTGAAATTCCAGAATGGAAGTGGGAGCACATTACCATGGATTTCGTTACCGGTCTTCCTAGGGTTTCTCAAGGTATTGATGCGATTTGGGTCATTGTTGATAGATTGACCAAGTCTGCTCATTTCTTACCGATACGAGAAACTTATACACTTGAACGTCTTGCTCGTATGTACATAAACGAGATTGTAAGACTGCATGGTATGCCAGTATCCATAGTTTCTGACCGAGACCCAAGATTCACTTCACGATTTTGGGTTAGTTTACAAAAAGCTATGGGCACGGAGTTACGATTTAGTTCAGCATATCATCCTCAGACGGACGGACAATCAGAGAGGACTATTCAAACTCTTGAAGATCTATTAAGACTCTGTGTCTTTGACTTCAAAGGAAGTTGGGACAAGTTCTTACCATTGGTGGAGTTTTCCTACAACAACAGTTATCAAGCAAGTATTGGCATGGCTCCATTCGAAGCATTGTATGGAAGAAAATGTCGTTCTCCAGTATGCTGGGATGAGGTGGGTGAAGCAACGTTGTTGGGACCAGAGTTGGTACGTATGACTACAGAAAAGATTCAAACGATCCGACAACGTATAAAAACCTCACAAGATCGACAAAAGAGTTATGCTGATCTTCATCGGAAGGACGTGGAATTTGATGTAGGAGATCATGTGTTCTTACGTGTTGCTCCATGGAAAGGAGTTACGAGATTTGGAAAGAGAGGAAAGCTCAATCCTCGATTCATCGGTCCATTTTTAATCCTCGATCGAGTAGGAACTGTGGCTTATAGACTCGCTTTACCGCCAAGTATGTCTCGTGTTCATAACGTTTTTCACATATCCATGTTACGCAAATATGTGGAAGACCCGAACCACATTATTGAGTTAGAACCGGACGAAATAGCGGAAGATTTGACGTATGAAGAAGTTCCTGTTCAAATCTTGGATAAGAAGGAACATATTCTACGCTCCAAGGTTATACCTCAAGTCAAAGTTTTGTGGAGAAACCACGATGTTGAGGAAATGACTTGGGAGTTAGAATCTGAAATGAAATCAAGGTATCCTTACCTCTTCGACATACCAGGTACGTACCCTAATTTCGAGGGCGAAATTTCATAAGAAGGGGAGGTTGTAAGACCCCAACTTTTATAAATAAAGATAAATTTTCTATAAATATCATTTTTGAATATTATGGAGTTAATTTGATATAATGTTATAGTTGTGGGTAATATTTATAAATTTTGCAAAGTACGCAAGTTGTTATATAATATTCGATTGGTCGGGGAATATTCGTTTTAACAGGGAATATTCGTACAACGACACAATCATTGGTGGACCCCACAACAGAATTATTGTCGGATTGAGAAAACGACAAAATAGTTTATTAAAAATAACGGCGGAAGTTTTACCATTGTTACTGTTGAACTACTCGGTAGTAAAAGTACAGTAATACGTGTGGTTGCATAGTAGCACACGGTATTGATTATTAATGCTTATGTGAGAAGTCACTCAGTTTGATTCCATTATTGTCAGTTAATAATATGAATTATTTAGCGATAATGACGTTTTGTTTTATTCGTATTATTAACGTAATAAAACAGAAACATCTTTTTATATAAAACAAAATACTTTATTAAAGTTATTCTATAAATAGAATATATTATATTTTATTTAAAAGATTTTTCTTTAAATATGGACCGTCAGATTAAAGTAATCAATCTGGACCGTTCATGGATTAGTTACTATGCATTCTATTTTTCTATAAATAGCAGCTCATTCCTTCATTATTTCTTACGAATTCACTGAACTCTAGAGAGAGAAACTATAGAGAGAAACTATAGAGAGAGAGAGAAGAAGAGTATTCTGCTACTTAACTACTTCCTTACTTCAGCTCTTCTTTAAAACGGTAAGGGGTGTTATTCTTTCTTATTCATGAAGAGAACTGTTGTTATTCCATTTCTTATTATTCTGTTGGAATAACCTGTATACGTGGTCTACCCTATACTTGGTGACATTCTGCTATTATTCTGTTGGAACATCCTGTCTGTGTGTTTTACACCGGACCTGGTTCCGTTTTTGTTATTATTCTGTTGGAACATCCTGTCTGCGTGTTTTACACCGGACCTGGTTCCATTATTTATTATTCTGTCGGAACATCCTGTCTGTGTGTTTTACACCGGACCTGGTTCCGTTTTTGTTATTATTCTGTTGGAACATCCTGTCTGCGTGTTTTACACCGGACCTGGTTCCATTATTTATTATTCTGTCGGAATATCCTGTCTGTGTGTTTTACACCGGACCTGGTTCCATTATTTATTATTCTGTCGGAATATCCTGTCTGTGCGTTTACGCCGGACCTGGTTCCATTATTTATTATTCTGTTAAGAATAACCTGTCTGTGCGGTCTATCGCATGCATGGTGATTTCTTTTGTTATTTCATTCTTTATTGTACTCAGTTGGTTAAGTTTTGACTTCTATACTCCATGAAATTTGTGAAATATCCTTGATAATTGCGTTTCATCTAGTATCTATTCATGAAAATATTCTCTGATCATTCTTGAATTTTACTCCACAAAGTAGTATCATGTTGACAATTTGGACGTTGTTAATTCTTGGATAAATTAATTCTTGAACTTGTTTTATTGAATTCTTATATCATTGTCATCATCCTCATGTTTATAAAATATTGAAAGTCATCTGTGGCCTGTAGTGCATAGATGGACTTGGTATGATTATGACCAGGGATTATTCGGTATAATCATGACCGTAATGTTACAAATGATGTGGTAAAAGTCCTCATTGGCCCGTAGTGCATTGATGGACAGTTGTTGGCATGATCATGACCATTAATGAATATACGAATATCCTTGGCCGTAGTGCAGGGGTGATTCGATGATGTAGATTATTTTATTAAGCTGATTCTCAGCGATCACAGTGTTGGAAAATCTTTTAAATCATAAAAGATAGTAGAGTTTATCTTCTACTTGACTCTTTTAATGGATTGCTTGTTCCGCTGCAGTTAAACTAGATGTCTATTGTATTTTATCAGTTTAATATTGTTGAAGGCTAATGATAATTTATTCTGCATTATCTTAGTCATAATATTTCTTACTGGGCTAGTTGAGCTCACCCTTTCTTTCACTGTTCTCTTCAGGAAATGAGAACGTAGCTGGGGCAAGTCGGGGAACGGAGTGATGGTCCGAATGATAGTATTAGTTAGTAGTCCTCACTATTCTATGTAATGGTGTGTTAATAAATGTAACGAGGACTCCTTTTGAGTATGAATACTCTCTAGAAGATAATATTTGTATTCAAACTCACAGTTTATGTTTTGTCGTATTGTACACGACAGTTGTATTAGTAAGTTGTATTTGTATTCTGTACTATGTATCTGACGACCCAAGATGGGTGATGTATACCTAATTTTGGGGGCGTCACAAATTGTATCTGAATGAAAAAATCTTGTTCGATAATTATTTTTTTCAAAATGTCTAAATAACAATATTTTATCATTTTAACCCTATAAAAAATTTAAATAAAAATAACATCCAAATTAGCAAATTAAAGAAAGATAAATAACATTTAGATGATCAAATTAGCCCGATTTCAATTCATACCAACATGGGTACTTCAAGAAAATCAGCAATTGATTTTTTTTTTAAGGAATTGGGTAAGCAATTATCCGCAACCAAGCGTTCGATTAGGAAATCACTACCAACCATTGAACATAAGACATACACGTAATAAAATAAAAATCAAATTAGTTAATCAATTTATCAGATCCGTAGATGGAAGAAGTCCATCAAAAGATTCAAAACACAGTTTTCGATTCACAGTAATTATATTCAGAGTAAACTACAAACACAATATAGAAAAATTCCACCGAAATTCCAAAATTTTAAAAGTACCCATCGGACCCAGAACTGCTCTGAGCAAGAAATTTCGTCGGAGAACTGTTCTGGTAGAGTACCCATCAGAGCTCGGCTTTCCATATAATTTCCAGTCGACTTACTCTGAGTTTGAACCTCACTATGTAATCTCAGAAGATGACGAGCTCAGAATAGGAGAGATTATCATGATTGGAGACTCCATTTTTGTTACAGAAGGGGTAAAGAGGGATAAGAGATGGGGACAAAAGAGAAATTTTGTAATATTGTTAAGGTTATTTTTGTCCAGAAAAAAAATATAAACTCGTTCAGATGTGGCTCTGAATGATTTAGCATTATTTTTGAATGTTACCGATTAAGAGACGTAAAAATTTTTACCAAACAAGTTGTGCCTCTGACCGAATCAAAAACACTTATTAAGAGCATTTAAGACCCAAACAAACACCACCTTATTGTGTATACGGTATTGTAATAATTATGATTATGTGAGTTATTGTAAGTATTTTTTTTTGTATTTTGATGACTCAAATTGAGTTGCGTAAGTCCGAATTTGGAGGCATCACAAATATTGATTCTTTAAAAAGTTAATTTTAAACATTTTAAAACTCAAAATTGGCGTGAATTTATTTAATTTATGTTGATATAATTATGAATATCATAAACTACTTCAAAAGTATTATTAATTATAACTTTATAATTTTAAAATTGGCTTAAATATAATTTACTACCCTAAACTATAAGCCATATTCCACTTCGGTTATTCACCTTTCAATTTTGTCAATTAGATGATTGAACTATCAATTTTTTTACTTTCGTTCAATTAAATCTGCCACGTCATAAATTGATGACGTGGCTCGCTGACTATACAAATTTATGTTGATGTGTACTAATAAAAATTAAGTTTTCAATTTTTTTATTATATTAGAAGGCAAAAATATAAATAAACAAAAAACCATTAACGATTTAATATGTTTAATTAGGGTTTAGTTAATTAGGATTTTTTTTGTTAATTGGAATAATTCCCCCAAAAAATCCTAATTAATCTCTTTGCAATTTGACTCACCAGCCTATCCCCATTCTTAGTATAAGCTGTGACGCCCCCAAAACAGGTATACAACACCTATTCTGAGTCGTCAATAATATGTTACAGAAACAACTACAACTTTATTAATACAACATAAAAACTGAGAGTGTAAATACAAATATTGTCATCTAGACAATATCCACACTCAAATAAGTCCTCATTACAATTATTGGAACAATATTTTATAAAAAAAATGGCGAGGACTACTAAAACAACTTCCTAGAACCTTCATTCCATACCCCGACTAGTTCCTGCTACATTCTCGCCTCTTGAGAAGAAAATGGAACAACAAGGAAAAGGGTGAGCTCAACTAGCCCAGTAAAGAATATTATGACTAAGATAATATACAACAAATTATCGTTAGTCTTCAACAGGGAAAAATTTAATAGAATACAATAGACAACAAGTTTTAATTCAATATTCGCAGCGGAAAATAATAATTCATAGAGAAGTTACGTAGAGAATGAAATCTACGATTATCTATGAATTTAAAAGCCCATCATCAACATTTTATCCCTGTAACAACAATCAATAAATATCTTGAATCAAATAGTCATCTTTGCACTACAGGCCAAAGATATCCATCAGTTGGTCATGTTCACCTCAACACCTGTTCATCTTTGCACTACGGCCAAAGATATTCATCAGAAATTATTCATCTTTGCACTACAGGCCAAAGATATTCAGTTATATCATCATTTAAGACTGAGGATGATGAAAAATATTTTAAAGAATACGAATTCAGTGAAGCAAAATAACAAATATTAAGGATTCGTATTTCGATTTATCCATGTCCAAAAATACCTTATCATAGTGAAGTAAAATTCAAGAATGATCAAAACATTGATACAATCAAAGCTAGTATCCAGAATAGATATTTGGACGAAAAGAAGGAAATTTCATTTTTCGGTGAATAGTAACTCGTGAATAGTAACTCGTGAATAGTAACTCATGAATAGTAACTCATGAATAATAACCCCGACATGAAAAGTTCCAAATTTGATAAAAATTCAGATCAATACTTCGGCATAATGATATTGAAGAAAATAATATCATTTAAGAAGAAATAACATCCCTTACCTCGGAAAGACGGTACTTCTGACTGGAATACTAGATATAGTGCTGAAGGAAACTTGCACCGTATAGCAACACTCAAAGTATCAATACTCACAAGAATACGCTCGATATAGAGAGAGAAATAGAGAGAAACTTGTGTTTCTGGTGTGATTTTCAATTCTAACCTAAGCACCCTATTTATAGGAAAATGCTTAAAACACCAAAGCAGAAAATTGAATAAATTAATAATATAATTTTCTTAATTTCCTTAGCACACCATATCAGCTGATTTCCACCATTAACATGTGCCACTCAAATGTCAAAAATGTTTTTCTTAATAAAAATAATTAAAACTTCTAAAAATCAATTATTTCGGAACTTCAGAACTTCAATAATTCATAATAAATAGCCCTTTTATCAAAAAATTCGAATCTCGCGAGTTTTTATAGGAAATTCAATTCTCTACAACTTTGCAGAAGAAAGTTTTTTCAAATTCCAAACAGAAATTGACCGAAATCCACAAACGGACGATTTTACAGTCAATAATAAATTTTCGGTCAAGAATTGTGTCCACCAACACACAAAACATGTGTTAATCATTTAATGCCACAAAAATACTCTTCCTCCTCATATACTCATATATCCCATATTTATTGTAAAAATATCACCATCAATATATTATTAAAATAATATATTTAAATGAATTATTTTATCAGAAAAAGATAAAATATTAATTTTCAACAATTGTCACATTAAAAATTTTCTCCATCTATATCCACATAAAATTAATATTTTTCTCATCATATAAATCAATAATTAATTATACATAAATAATATTACAGAATCACAGTACTAGCAACCAGGTCGTTCCCAGGAAAGAGGGGGCTTTCCAATAAGGATCTCTCCTTACTGGCGCGCAATTAGATGACCAAACCTCTCCTTAGACAGAACTTTCTAGACAATGCCAATAATGTTATCTAATAATATTATTCAGATAATATGAATTATTGTTCCGATAATAGAAAATACTGTGTAGTGACAATTATTAAAACAACAGTAATATAAAATATCAACGCAGCAATTATTGAATCAATAAAATATAATATTGAACAGTAATTACTGTAACAATTATTGAGTAGTGCCTTCTTACGTAAGAATCAATAATTGGTGCAATATCGTGTGCTACTGTGCAACAACGCGTATTACTGTGCTTTAACCACCGGGTATTCCAACAGTATTAACAGTAACAACTATGCCGTTATTTATAAATAACTTATTTTTGTCGTTTTCTTCATCCAATCGCTTTCCTTTATGGGGCCCACAAAAGACTGCGCTGTCGTACGAATATTCTCCGACAACAATGAATATTTTATAACCACTTGCTTATTTAAAATATTTGCGCATTTCACCCATAACTAACCACATTAATCAAATCAACCCTTACTATTTCAGAATAATAAATAGAGGAAATTAAATTTTATTTATTAATAATTTGGGGTCTTACAACCTCCCCTCCTTATGAAATTTCGTCCTCGAAATTGACATACGTAACTGGTGTTTCGAAAAGATGAGGATACCTCGCTTTCATTTCCGTTTCCAACTCCCAGGACATTTCCTAAATAGCATGGTTTCTTCACAAAACTTTAACGTGTGGTATGACCTTCGTGCGTAAGACATGCTCTTTCCTATCCAAGATCTTGACAGGTACCTCTTCGTACGTTAAGTCTTCAGCTATCTCGTTTGGTTCTAACTCAATAACGTGGTTCGGGTCGTTCACATATTTACGTAACATCGATACGTGAATAACGTTATGAACACGTGACATACTTAGCGTTAAGGCGAGTCTATAGGCCACAGTTCCTACTCGATCGAGGATTTTAAATAAATCGAAGGCTTGAGCTTTCTTCTCTTCATCGACTCTTACTTCTAGAATAACACATTCTTGCACCTTCTTCTTTATATTCATCAGCTTCAGGTCTGTAGCTTGAGCGGCTTTAACGTTATCGATTAAAGTCGATTTTACTCGTATATCATCACGTGGGTCCCTAGAGTCATTAACTCTATCTCTATCATTTATAAATTATACAAAATAGGTCTTTGTGTTCAACAATATCGCACTCGATCAATGCGTCAGCTACCATGTTCGCTTTTTCAAGATGGTATTGGATAGTATGATCGAAATCTTTCAACAGCTCGAGCCAACGTCGGTGTCGCATGTTGAATTCTTGGAAGCTCTTCTCGCATTCCTCGGTCCATTCGAAGTTTGTATCTTTTCGAGTCAGCTGAGTTAATGGAGTAGCGATTCGAGAAAATCCTTACACGAATCTCTGATAAAAATCAGCTAAGCCTAGAAAGCTACGTATTTCGATTACTGACTTAGGTTGCTCTCAACTGTGACTCATATCCCAATCTTGGATAGCACATCACAATGACACCTATCAGTTTACTACCACGCGAATATGGTATCCCCTACGGAGAGTCTGGCTTCAGTGCATTCCACAAAGGAAGTCACCAGATAGAGGCTCGGGTACAAACTTCTACAGTTGGGTTTTTAACTCCTGAAGTTAAATAGGAGCCATTCGATATGAGATTTTAGAAGTGAGTTTTGTACCAGATTCAAAAATGATACAAAATTTAATATCACACGTAGGCCAAGAGATTCTTCAGGAAATACGTTAAGGATTTACTAACAATAGAAATATCATTCAAATCTGACGTATTTTGTTCAAGTCCATAACATAGCTAAGAAAGCTTGACATCCGTTTTTCAATAAACGAATGACTTTACGGCTTGATATGAAAGAGTTTGACTTCAATGGTTTGGTTGCTTGAATTTGAATAACAGGTTGCTTAGGAATATGAAAACTAACAACCTTACGAAAGCAATCAATTTTGGCATGATGAGTAGTTAACCAATCAATTCCTAAAATCACATCAAAAGCAAGTATCTTTAAAGAGATAAGATCAACAGGTAATGTGATGGTGCCAACTTGGATCAAACAAGATTTATAAACAGTGGATGTAACGAAAGTTTCTCCTAACAGAGTTTCAACAGATAAGTCAAAGTCTAATTTCTCCGGAGTCAAGTTTAAACGTTGAACGCAAGCAAGAGATAAATGAATGGGTAGAACCGGTATCTAATAAGGTATAGACTTCGCAAAAAATTATAATTAACTAACCCGTGCTAACTTCGTTCGGGTTCCTCGCATTCTGACCAGTCACGAAAAACGCTCTTCCGAGAACCGTTGACTTTGACTTTTCTGGGGCAACTTTTTGAGTCACCACCCCCGTTGGACTTGGTTTCGCTACAGTGCAATCTCGAGCGATATGTCCTTCCTTTCCACAGTTATAACATACCTTAAACTGTTATGGGCAGTTTGGGCTGATATGTCCTTCTTTTCCGCATTTATAGCATATGATCGGTGGTCGTTATCCTCCCTTAGAACCAGTTGCTGCTGGTGCTGACGTCTTCGCATTGTCATTGTTGAATCTCCTCTTTTTAAAATCTCCTCTCGACTCGCTTCTTCTATATTCATGGCCACGATTACCACCAGAGTGGTTGCCGTTCTTGTCCGTATTCTTCTTTCTCCACTGGTTATCGTTGTTCTGATGACTGCTGTCACCGGTATAATCGTGGTTGTGGTACCTCGATTGATCATACTCGCTATCTCGCTCTAATAATTGAGCCCTGTTGACAACATCTGAATAGAGAAAAAATTTATGAGAAATGAGATATTGACGTATGCCGGGTTTCAAACCTCTCAGAAACATCCGCGTCATACGTTCCTCATTCTCCACCAAATGAGGTGCAAACCTGGACAACTCTGCAAATTTCACCTCGTATTGGGACACCGTCATGTTATTCTGCTCCAGTCTAATAAACTCTACCTCCTTCATATGACGAATACTTTCAGGAAAGTACTTGTCATTGAATAGTTTCTGAAATGTCTCCCAAGACATTTTGAGTGCGGCTGGATGGGTACGTTTCACAGACTCCCACCAGTAGTCTGCCTTGCCACGAAACATAAAGGTGTCGAATGGAACCTTATGTTCCTCCGTGCATCCCAAGACATCAAATATCTTGGTAATTTGCTTGACCCATGTCTCCGCCTTAATTGGATCTGGCTTTCCCCAGAATTCTGGTGGTCCCAACTCTTTGAACTGCTTGGCTGTGACAAGCCGCGCATTGCTATCATTTCTACATGTATTTTGTACACGAGTCTCCCTCGTCTGGTTTTGCATGAACTGCAAAAAGCTTCTAAACATCACATCGTTCATCGTCTGCTCAGTGGTGTTGTTCACAGGAGGAACATTGCCAGCCTGTTGCACGTTCTCCTCGTTAGTGAGTACATGTGTCTCCACGGTTTCATTTACTCCACTGTTAACATTCTCAGTCGACATTCTCAAATACTGCCATAAAACAAGGGTTAATTTAACAAATTAACAAATCACATAATATCCCTATATTATGACCGACCAACAAATAAGCTTAGGTAGGACACACTAGCGAAGGATTTACTCGTCTCTCCCCTCCTAGTTCTATTCCCCGATCTCCGCCAGAGATCATATCCCTAAGCTCTGATACCAACTGTGACGCCCCCAAAACAGGTATACAACACCTATTCTGAGTCGTCAATAACATGGTACAGAAACAACTACAACTTTATTAATACAACATAAAAACTGAGAGTGTAAATACAAATATTGTCATCTAGACAATATCCACACTCAAAAAAGTCCTCATTACAATTATTGGAACAATATTTTACAAAAAAAATGGTGAGTACTACTAAAACAACTTCCTAGAACCTTCATTCCATACCCCGACTAGTACCTGCTACATTCTCGCCTCCTGAGAAGAAAATAGAACAACAAGGAAAAGGGTGAGCTCAACTAGCCCAGTAAAGAATATTATGACTAAGATAATATACAACAAATTATCGTTAGTCTTCAACAGGGAAAAATTTAATAGAATACAATAGACAACAAGTTTTAATTCAATATTCGCAGCGGAAAATAATAATTCATAGAGAAGTTACGTAGAGAATGAAATCTACGATTATTTATGAATTTAAAAGCCCATCATTAACATTTTATCCCTGTAACAACAATCAATAAATATCTTGAATCAAATAGTCATCTTTGCACTACAGGCCAAAGATATCCATCAGTTGGTCATGTTCACCTCAACACATGTTCATCTTTGCACTACGGCCAAAGATATTCATCAGAAATTATTCATCTTTGCACTACAGGCCAAAGATATTCAGTTATATCATCATTTAAGACTGAGGATGATGAAAAATATTTTAAAGAATACGAATCCAGTGAAGCAAAATAACAAATATTAAGGATTCGTATTTCGATTTATCCATGTCCAAAAATACCTTATCATAGTGAAGTAAAATTCAAGAATGATCAAAACATTGATACAATCAAAGCTAGTATCCAGAATAGATATTTGGACGAAAAGAAGGAAATTTCATTTTTCGGTGAATAGTAACTCGTGAATAGTAACTCGTGAATAGTAACCCCGACATGAAAAGTTCTAAATTTGATAAAAAAATTCAGATCAATACTTCGGCATAATCATATTGGAGAAAATAATATCATTTAAGAAGAAATAACATCCCTT
Source organism: Panax notoginseng (assembly GCA_016801055.1). Taxonomy (NCBI): domain Eukaryota; kingdom Viridiplantae; phylum Streptophyta; class Magnoliopsida; order Apiales; family Araliaceae; genus Panax; species Panax notoginseng. The sequence goes on from CM029019.1 coordinate 10,897,473, forward strand.
ACCTCAGCAAAAACAGTACTTCTAGTTGAAACACCGGATATAGGCTATGACTTGAACTTGCACCGTATAGCAATACTCAAAGTATTATAATACTCACAAGAATACGCTCACTAATATAGAGAGAGAAAGAGAGAGAAGATCTCAGTTTCTGGTGTGATTTTCAATTATAACCTAAGCACCCTATTTATAGGAAAATGCTTAGAACACCAAAGTAGAAAATTGAATATAATAATATTATATTTACAAAATTGTCAAGCCCACCTTAGAAGATCTGAATTCAGCCCATTCTTATCACATGTTGAGCCCACTAATTTGCAAAAAACGTTTTTCTTTAAAATAATAATTAAAACTTCCAAAAAGCAATTATTTCGGAACTTCAGAACTTCAATAATTCATAATAAATAGCCCTTTTATCAGAAAATTCGAATCTCGCGTGTTTTTATAGGAAATTCAATTCTATACAACTTTACAGAAGAAAGTTTTTCCAAATTCCAAACAGAAATTGACCGAAATCCATAAACGGGAGATTTTACAGTCAATAATAAATTTTCGGTCAAGAAATGTGTCCACCAACACACAAAATATGTGTTAATTATTTAATGCCACAAACATACTCTTCCTCCTCATATACTCATATATCCCACATTAATTATAAAAATATCATCATCAATATATTATTAAAATAATATATTTAAATAAATTATTTTATCAGAAAAAGATAAAATATTAATTTTCAACAATTGTCACATTAAAAATTTTCTCCATCTATATCCACATAAAATCAATATTTTTCTCATCATATAAATCACTAATTAATTATACACAAATAATATTACAGAATCACAGTACTGGCAACCAGGCCGTTCCCAGGAAAGAGGGGGCTTTCCAATAAGGATCTCTCCTTACTGGCGCGCAATTAGATGACCAAACCTCTCCTTAGACAGAACTTTCTAGATATTGCCAATAATGGTATCTAATAATATTATTCAGATAATATGAATTATTGCTCCGATAATAAAAAATACTGTATATTGACAATTATTAAAACAACAGTAATATAAAATATCAACGCAACAATTATCAATAAAATAAAATACTGAACAGTAATTACTGTAACCATTATTGAGTAGTGCATTCTTACGTAAGAATCAATAATTGGTGCAATACAGTGTGCTACTGTGCAACAACACGTATTACTGTGTTTAACCATCGGGTATTCCAACAGTATTAACGGTAACAACTACGCCGTTATTTATAAACAACTTATTTTTGCCGTTTTCTTCATCCAATCGCTTTCTGTTATGGGGCCCACACAAGGCTGCGCCGTCGTACGAATATTCCCCGACAACAAGAATATTCCACGACCAAACAAATATTCCCCGACAACAATGAATATTTTAGGACCACTTGCTTATTTGAAATATTTGCGCATTTTACCCATAACTAACCACATTAATCAAATCAACCCTTACTATTTCCAAATAATAAATAGAGGAATTTAAATTTCATTTATTAATAATTTGGGGTCTTACATTTATCATCTATTATATGTTCTAAATCTCTGATTTATTACTGATGAATACTATTGATAATTTAATTATCTTTAGTCATGATATTCTTTACTGGGCTAGTTGTGCTCACCTTTTTGCTTTAAAATTCCTTTTCAGGTAATAAGAGTGTAGCTGGGTCGAGGAAGGGTAGCAGAAAAATAGAACGGTGGTCTCTAGCTGTCGAAGTTCTACCTAAGCCGTATAGAAAAGCGTTGTATACATCATTTAGTAGTTATATTTGATGAATCAAATAGGATGAGGCGAATCCAACGTTGGAAAGGTGTTTTGTCACTACCATACAAGATGTCTAAAGCAATACAACCTCGTATCATCATAAGATAGAGATGTGCTCATCCACTTGCTGAGTATATTTACGAGCACTACCTATATAATCTTGGTATTTGTTTGAAGTATAATTCACAATTATAGACAGTGGAGATAATGATATGTCAAGAGAAGACTCACCATTGAGAAGAATATGATAGTAATCTTCTCATTTTTCTTTGGGGTTTATTGGGTCAACCAAGGATAATTCTGTGACCATATGATATCTATCATAACTTAGACGCATGGCCTCCCATGTACGAAGGTTTCCTTGAGCACTTTCTAAAGATTCTAATTTCTAAAACAATTTTTGACTATACCTTTATGTAAGGTGCCATTGTGACGTGCTATCCACGGTTGGGACATGAGTCACATTTGGTATATATTTGGATTAAAACTCATAGCATATGTATTGTTGTATTTTGGACAACAATTGTTGTAATAAAATTTTAGTTATTTTCTGTACCATGTATTTGGCGACTCAAAATAGGTTGGATGGAATGGACCTATTTTGGGGTTGTCATATTTGGTATCAGAGCTTAGGGATATGATCTCTGACGAAAATCCGTGATTAGAACTAGGAAGGGAGAGACGAGTAATGTCCTTCGCTAGTGTGTGTCCTACCTAAGCTGAATTTTCTTACTTAAGTTGACAAATTGTGATATGTCAATTAACCTTTATTTTGAAGCTGTATTCTAGAATGATATCTGAAATACAGGAGATGAGCGTGGAGAAATCATGATGACAGAGAAGATGGAATCTGAAATAAAAGCAAGGTATTTTTAACTTTTCGAAATACCAGGTACGTAAATTTTGGGGACAAAATTTCATAAAGAGGGAAGATTGTAAGACTCCGAATTTTATGAAATATAAGTATTCAATTTTTCTATTTAAATTGATAAAAGTTAAAGTTAAGGGTGATATATGAATTTTTTTTCAAAATATGCAAGTGGTTATAAAATATTTATTGTTGTCGGGGAATATTCGTTTGGTCGTGGAATATTTTTTCTATCGGGGAATATTCGTACGACGGCGCAGCCATTTGTGGGCCCCATAACAGAATAACTGTCGGATGAAGAAAACGACAAAAATTGAGTTTTTATAAATAACGGCGTAGTTGTTACCGTTAACACTATTGAAATATCCAGTGGTTAAAATACAGTAATACGCATGGATGCACAGTAACACACGGTATTGCATAGTATTGTTGAATTATTGATCCTTATGTAAAAAGGCACTACTCAATAATTGCTACAGTAATTACTGTTCAATATTTTATTTTATTGATTCAATAATTGCTGCGTTGATATATTATATTATTGATTTTTCAATAATTGTTACTGCACAGTATTTCTCATTATCAGATCAATAATTCATATTATGTGAATAATATTATTAGATAGCATTATTGACAATGTCTAGAAAGTTATGTCTAAGGAGAGGTTTGGTCATCTAATTGCGCGCTAGTAAGAAAAAATCCTTATTGGAAAGCCCCCTCTTTCCTGGGAACTGCCTGTTTGTCATTACTGTGATTCTGTAATATTATTTGTGAATAATTAATTATTGATCTATATGATAATGAAATATTTATTTGATGTGGATATAAATGATGGATTTATTTATGTGGTTATAAATGAAGGAATTAATGTTGAGATATTTTATCAGTATTTTGTCGGATTGGATGTATTAAAAGATCAAATCAGTGTTCTTACAACTTTATTGTGTGAGTTATAATTTTTAATCTGACCGTTGGATCGTTGTGAATTTTGGAAATGTTATACATATATAAGTTGAGTATATGTCCACAAATTTTGAACCGTTAAAAATGAACGAATGATTTGTTATGAATTTTAAGAGGTGACTGATTCGGAAATTAGGTTTATAAATGATTTTGGTGGAAAATTCTAAAAATGGGTGGGGCCCACTTTTGGTTGGTGAGAAATATGCTCAATTGAATTTTAAATGTGGTGGGTAGGAATAGTAGCAGGTAAAGCCATCAAGTTGCAGGTGAAGTCTGCTTCGACGTGTTAACATTTTCTTATAAATAGAGGGCTAGGTTAGAATTGAAAATCACACCAGAAACAAGTTTTCTCTCTTTCTCTCTCTAGATTATTGAGTTTATTTTGTGAGTATTTAGATACTTGGTGAGTTGCTATTCATCAGTGCAAGTTTCCTTCAGCGTCATATCCGATATCCAGTCAGAAATGCTGCTCTTTTGAGGTAAGGGATAGTAAGGGATTTTAAGGGTTGTTATGTTTTTTAGTTTCGTAATTTTTCTGACCTTCAAAAATTCTGGAAAAATTTGCAATAATAATTTGATAATTTTTCTTGATTGTGTCCAAAAATGGCGATTTTTAGATGTATAGATTAAGAGTTGTGAATTTTATGAGAAAAGACTATTTTAAAAGTAACCGCTTATAACTCATTGTGGTTAACTCCAAAATTGGTGAAATTTTATTGGGAGTGCATGTATATGATAGAAGTATACTATGTAAATTTCGGAATTTTTGGATAAAAGTATAATTTTTGATAAATATCTAAATATTCGGCTGTTTTGGCCATATGAAAAATAGTAAATGATTTTTAAAAATTCTGAGAAAAATATATGTTCAATATGAGACTATATTCTACTAAATCTCATAAAAAAAAAATTTTGTTTGTACTGATTTGGTATTTTTTATGAAAATGAATTAGTTATGAGTAAACAAATTAAATATGTTATGTGAAGTAAGAAAATTAGAAAATAAGATTTTATGGCTTAAGAATCCTATATGAGGTATATGCAGATTTTTGATGAGAGTTTTGGTTATTGGTGATGAAATCTTATGAGTTTGGAATTTTAGGATGATTAAATGCATTGTTTAGTAAAGTGTAAACAATTAAAATAAATTGTTTATAAGTTTAAGATATGTTATTTCAATATCATTATACCGAAATATTGGTATGAATTTTATTGTGAAATCTCTACATTTTTGTGTCAGATTTACTATTAATGAGTTACTATTCACGAGTTATTATTCATGGGTTACTATTCACGAGTTACTATTCATGAGTTAATATTTACAAAGTTAGTATTCATGAGTTACTATTCACGAGTTACTATTTATGACAAAATTGATTTCTTTTTTTACCCAAATTATAGTTGATTTATGAATATTACTCTTGAGATTAAATCTAGATGTTTTGATTATATTGATTTTACTATTATATATAACATTTTTATAATCCTGATTTTGAAATTCTCTTTTACTTGAGTGTAAAGATGGGTAGATTATTAGTATGATCAAGACTATGGGTTCTCTTTGGCTAGTAGTGCAAAGTTAAATTGTGACTGGTATGATCATGACCATTTAATTTATAATTGAATATCTTTAGCTTAAGTGCAAAGGTGAATTGATCAACATGGTTATAATTATTGTTTATATAAATTCTGAAATGATTATATATTTATTTGAGATATGAATATCTTTGGCCCGTAGTGCAAAGATAACTTATTGATAAATATCTTTGACCCGTAGTACAAAGATGAATTATTGATGAATATCTTTGGCCCGTAGTGCAAAGATGACCCGTTGTTGAATATCTTTGGCCTGTAGTGCAAAGATGTCCTTTTGTTGAATATCTTTGGCATGTAGTGCAAAGATGGTCTGTTGATGAATTTCTTTGGTGTAAGACCCCAAATTATTAATAAATGAAATTTAAGTTCATCTATTTATTATTTTGAAATAATAAGGGTTGATTTGATTAATGTGGTTAGTTATGGGTAAAATGCACGAATATTTTAAAAATAAACAGGTGGTTATAAAATATTCATTTTTGTCGAGAAATATTTATTTGGTCGTGGAATATTCTTCCTGTCGGGGAATATTCGTACGACGGCGTAGCCTTGTGTGGGCCCCATAACGGAAAGCGATTGGATGAAGAAAATGACAAAAAATAGGTTGTTTATAAATAAGGCGTAGTTGTTACCGTTAATACTGTTGGAATACCCGGTGGTTAAAACACAGTAATACGCGTTGTTGCACAGTGGCACACGGTATTGCACCAATTATTAATTTTTACGTAAGAAGGCATTACTTAATAATTGTTACAGTAATTATTGTTCAATATTTTATTTTATTGATTCAATAATTGCTGCGTTGATATGTTATATTACTGTTGTTATAATAATTGTCACTACACAATATTTTCTATTATCGGAACAATAATTCATATTATCTGAATAATATTATTAGATAACATTATTGGTAATGTCTATAAAGTTCTGTCTAAGAAAAGGTTTGGTCACCTAATTGCGCGCCACTAAGGAGAAATCCTTATTGGAAAGCCCCCTCTTTCCTGGGAACGGCCTGGTTGCCAGTACTGTGATTCTGTAGTATTATTTATGAATAATTAATTATTAATTTATATAATATGAAAAATATTCATTTTATGTGGATATAGATAGAGAAAATTTTTAAAGTGACAATTGTTAAAAATCGATATTTTATCTTTTCTGATAAAATAATATTTTATTATATTATTATAATATAATAATGATGATATTTTTATAATGAATGTGGGATATATGAGGAAAAAGAGTATTTTTATTGCAAAAGTAGTTTAAAACATGTTAAACATGTCTGTGGGCCCATTTCTTGACTGAAATTCGATTATAGCCTATAAAATCGTCCGTTTATGGATTTCGGTCAATGTTTGTTTGGAATTTGGAAAAACTTTCTTCTGCAAAGTTGTAGAGAATTGAATTTCCTATAAAAACTCGCGAGATTCAAATTTTTTGATAAAAGGGCTATTTATTATGAATTATTGAAGTTCCGAAATTTTGAAATAATTAATTTTTGGAAGTTTAAAATTTTTTAAATAACAAAAACATTTTTTGTACTTAAGATGAGGTGTGTGTGCCTGATTTGGATCAGATTATGGGTGCGTAGGAAATTTTGTTATATATATTATTATTATATTTAATTTTCTACTTTGGTGCTCTAAGCATTTTCTTATAAATAGGGTGCTTAGGTTAGAATTAAAAATCACACCAGAAACTGAAAACTTCTCTCTCTTTCTCTCTCGATATATTAAGCGTATTCTTGTGAGTATTTTAATACTTTGAGTGTTGCTATACGGTGCAAGTTCAAGTCATAGCCTATATTCGATTTTTTAACAAGAAGTACTGTCTTTACGAGGTAAGGGATATTATTTTATTCGAAAATGATATTATTTCTTCAATATCATTATATTGGTTGGAAATTTTTATCAAATTTAGAACTTTTCATGTCGGAGTTACTGTTCATGAGTTACTATTCACCGAAAAATAAAATTTTCTTCTTTTTGTCCAAAATATCTATTATGGATACTAGCTTTGATTGTATCCATGTTTTGATCATTCTTGAATTTTACTCCACTATGATTGTTTATGGGGTATTTTTGGACATGAATAAACTGTGATACGAATCCCTAATATTTGTTCTTTTGCTTCACTGGATTCGTTTCCTTTAAAATATTTTTCATCATCCTCAGTCCTAAATGATGATATAACTGAATATCTTTGGCCTGTAGTGCAAAGATGAATAATTTCTGATGAATATCTTTGGCCCGTAGTGCAAAGATGAACAGGTGTTGAGATGAACATGACCAACTGATGAATATCTTTGGCTTGTAGTGCAAAGATAAATATTGTGACGCCCCCAAAATAGGTATACAACACCCATTCTGAGTCGCCAAATACATGGTACAGAAAGCAAACTACAACTTCAATAATACAATTGTCGTGCAAAATACGACAACACATACTGTGAGTTTAAATACAAATATTGTCTTCTAGACAATATCCACACTCAAATAAGTCCTCATTACAATTATTCAAACACTATTTTACAGAAATAGTGAGGAATGCTAAAACATCTTTCTAGAACCATCACTCCATACCCCGACTAGATCCTGCTATGTTCTCACCTCCTGAGAAGAAAAATAGAACAAAAAAGAAAAGGGTGAGCTCAACTAGCCCAGTAAAGAATATTATGACTAAGATAATATACAGCAAATTATCATTAGTATTCAACAGGGAAAAATCTGATAGAATATAATCGACAACAAGTTTTAGATCAACAACTGCAGCGGAAACAGCAAACCATTAGAAGAGTCAAGTAGAGAAAGAATTCTACTATCTTCTAAGATTTAAAAGTCCATCATCAATATTTTATCCCTGTAACATCAATTAATAATCATCTTTATCCAAATATTCATCTTTGCACTACAGGCCAAAGATATTCATTTGTATCACCTGTCAGTCATGTTCATCTCAACACCTGTTCATCTTTGCACTACAGGCCAAAGATATTCATCAAGTAATCATACATCTTTGCACTACAGGCCAAAGATATTCAGTAATATCATCATTTAGGACTGAGGATGATGAAAAAAATATCTTAAAGAGAACGAATCTGGTGAGATAGAAGGACAAATATTAGAGATTCGTATAACAGCTTATCCAAGATCAATAATACTTCATAATAATCAATTGTGAAGCAGAATTCAAAAATAAAGATCAAAACATGGATACAATCAAATATAGTAACCATAATAGACATCTTGGACAAAAAGAAAAAAATTTATTTTTCGGTGAATAGTGCCGTATTCGTGAATAGTACCGTATACGTGAATAGTGTCGTATACGTGAATAGTAACCCCGACACAAAAAGTTTCAAATTTGATAAAAACTCATCTCAATATTTCAGCATAATGATATTGAAGAAAATAATATCATTAAGAAGAAAATAACATCCCTTACCTCAAGATATCAGTACTTCTGGTCGAAATGCCGGTATAAGGCTGAAAGAAACTTGCTCTGATGAATAGAAACTCTCAAAGTATCTAAATACTCACAAAATACACTCAATAATCTAGAGAGAGAAAGAGAGAAAACTTATTTCTGGTGTGATTTTCAATTCTAACTTAGCCCTCTATTTATAGGAAAATTTTAGTAGGCTTGACCTGCAACCTGATGGCTTTACCTGCTACTATTCCCACCCACCACATTTGAAATATAATTCAGCACATTTCTTCACCAACCACAAGTGGGGCCCACCAATTCTAGAATTTTCTATCAAAATGATAAACTCCGAAATTCAACAATTTCTGAACCAGTCATCTTGTAAAATTCATAATAAATTATACGTTCATTTTTAACGGTTCAAAATTTGTGGGCATATACTCAACTTATATATGTATAACATATCCAAAAATTACCATGATCCAACGGTCGGATTAAAAATTATAACCCCCGCAAAATATCTCAAAAATCCTGATTTTTAATACCTCCATTCCGACAAAAATACGGATAAAAACCTCAACATTAACTCCTTCATTTTAACCACAAAAATATGTCCCTCATTTATATCCACATAAAATAAATATTTCCTTATCATATGAATCAATAATTAATTATTCACAAATAATATTACAGAATCACATTTATGACAACCAGGCCGTTCCCAAGAAAGAGGGGGCTTTCCAAAAAGGATTTCTCCTTACTGGCGCGGAATTAGATGACCAAACCTCTCCTTAGACAGAACTTTCTAGACATTGTCAATAATGTTATCTAATAATATTATTCAAATAATATGAATTATTGATCTGATAATGGAAAATACTGTGCAGCAACAATTATTGAAACAACAATAATATAAAATATCAACGCAACAATTATTGAATCAATAAAATAAAATATTGAACAATAACTACTGTAACAATTATTGAGTAGTGCCTTCTTACGTAAGAATCAATAATTGGTGCAATACCGTGTGCTACTGTATTTTAACCACCGGGTATTCCAACAGTATTAACGGTAACAACTACGCCGTTATTTATAAATAACTTATACTTGTCGTTTTCTTCATCCAATCGCATTCCGTTATGGGGCCCACACAAGGCTGCGCCGTCGTACGAATATTCCCCGACAGCAAGAATATTTCACGACCAAACGAATATTCCCCGACAAAATGAATATTTTATAACCACTTGCTTATTTTGCAAAATTTGCACATTTCACCCATAACCAAAGTATTATATCAAATTAATCTCTTATTATTCACAATAATATTTAGAGAAAATTTGATTTTATTCATTAATAAGTTGGGGTCTTACAACCTCCCCTCCTTATGAAATTTCGTCCTCGAAATTGACGTACGTACCTGATGATTCAAAAAGGTGAAGATACATCGCTTTCATTTCTGATTCCAATTCCCAGGTCATTTCTTCAATAGCATGGTTTCTCCACAAAACCTTAACTTGTGGTATAACCTTCGTGCGTAGGACATGCTCTTTCCTATCCAAGATCTTAACAGGTACCTCCTCGTACGTTAAATCTTCAGCTATCTCGTCTGGTTCTAACTCAATAATGTGGTTCGGGTCTTTAACATATTTACGAAGCATAGATATGTGAAAAATATTATGAACACGAGAAATGCTTGGAGGTAATGCGAGTCTATATGCCACATTTCCTATTCGCTCAAGAATCTCAAATGGACCAACAAATCTTGGATTGAGCTTTCCTCTCTTCCCAAATCTTGTAACTCCCTTCCATGGTGCAACACGTAACAATACATGATCCCCAATATTAAATTCCACGTCCTTCCGATGAAGATCCGCATAACTCTTTTGTCGATCATGTGCCGTTTGTATACGTTGTTGAATCGTTTGGATCTTCTCTGAAGTAATGCGTACCAACTCTGGTCCCAACAATGTTGCTTCACCCACCTCGTCCCAGCATACTGGAGAGCGACATTTTCTTCCATACAACGCCTCGAATGGAGCCACACTTATGCTCGCCTGATAACTGTTGTTGTAGGAGAATTCCACCAATGGTAGGTACTTATTCCAACTCCCTTTGAGATCTCGGACACAAAGTCTTAATAGATCTTCAAGAGTTTGAATAGTCCTCTCTGATTGTCCGTCCGTTTGAGGATGGTATGCCGAACTGAATCGTAAATCCGTGCCCATAGCTTTCTGCAAGCTAACCCAAAATCGTGAAGTGAATCTTGGGTCACGATCCGAAACTATGGATACTGGCATGCCATGCAATCTCACAATCTCATTCACGTACATACTAGCAAGACGTTCAAGGGAATAAGTCTCACGTATCGGTAAGAAATGAGCGGACTTGGTTAATCTATCAACAATAACCCAAATCGCATCTATGCCTTGAGAAACCTTGGGAAGACCCGTAACAAAATCCATAGTAATGTGTTCCCACTTCCATTTCGGAATCTCAAGTGGTTGTAATGGACCCTTTGGTACTTGATGCTCCGCTTTTACACGTTGACAAGTTAAACATTGTGACGCCCCCAAAATAGGTCCAATCCATCCAACCCATTCTGAGTCGCCAAATACATGGTACAGAAAATAACTACAACTTTATTATTACAATTGTCGTGCAAAATACGACAACACATATACTGTGAGTTTAAATACAAATATTGTCATCTAGACAGTATTCATATTCAATTAAGAACTCATTATACTTATTGATACACTATTTTACAAAATAGTGAGGACTACTAAAACAACTGTCTTGAACCATCATTCCACACCCCGACTAGTACTCGCTACATTCTCGCCTCCTGAGAAGAAAATGGAACAACAAGGAAAAGGGTGAGCTCAACTAGCCCAGTAAAGAATATTATGACTAAGATAATATACAACAAATTATCCTTAGTCTTCAACAGGGAAAAATTTAATAGAATACAATAGACAACAAGTTTTAAATCAATATCTGCAGCGGAAACAGCAAACCATTAGAAGAGTCAAGTAGAGAATGAGTTCTACTATCTTCTAAGATTTAAAAGTCCATCATCAATATTTTATCCCTGTAACAACAATCAATAACCATCTTTAATCAAATATTCATCTTTGCACTACAGGCCAAAGATATTCATTTGTATCACCAGTCGATCATGTTCATCTCAACACCTGTTCATCTTTGCACTACGGGCCAAAGATATTCATCAGAAATCATCAATCTTTGCACTACAGCCAAAGATATTCAATTATATCATCATTTAGGACTGAGGATGATGAAAAATATTTTAAGGAACGAATCCAGTGAAACAAAATAATAAATATTAAAGATTCGTATTTCAGCTATTCCATGTCCAAAAATACCTCATAAATAATCATAGTGGAGTAAAATTCAAGAATGATCAAAACATGGATACAATCAAAGCTAGTATCCAGAATAGATATTTTGGACGAAAAGAAGAAAATTTCATTTTTCGGTGAATAGTAACTCGTGAATAGTAACTCATGAATAGTAACTCGTGAATAGTAACTCATGAATAGTAACCCCGACATGAAAAGTTCCAAATTTGATAAAAATTCAGATCAATACTTCGACATAATGATATTGAAGAAAATAATATCATTTAAGAAGAAATAACATCCCTTACCTCGGAAATACGGTACTTCTAACTGGAATACTAGATATAGTGCTGAAGAAAACTTGCACCGTATAGCAACACTCAAAGTATCAAATACTCACAAGAATACGCTCGATATAGAGAGAGAAAGAGAGAGAAACTTCAGTTTCTGGTGTGATTTTCAATTCTAACCTAAGCACCCTATTTATAGGAAAATACTTAGAACACCAAAGCAGAAAATTGAATAAAATAATAATATATTTATATAATTGTCAAGCCCACCTCTTGAATCTGAATTTCAGCAATTCACACATGCTAACTTTCTAGAAAAAGTAAGAAAAAACGTTTTTCTCAAAATAATTAACTTAAACTCCCAAAAATCAATTATTTTGGAACTTCAGAACTTCAATAATTCATAATAAATAGCCCTTTGATCAAAAAATTCGAATCACGCAAGTTTTTATAGGAAATTCAATTCTCTACAACTTTGCAGAAGAAAGTTTTTCCAAATTCCAAACAGAAATTGACCGAAATCCACAAACGAGCGATTTTACAGCCTATAATAAATTTTCGGTCAAGAATTGTGTCCACCAACACACAAAACATGTGTTAATCATTTTATCCAACAAAAATACTTTTCCTCCTCATTTATTTATATATCCCACATTCATTGTAAAAATATCACCATTAATATATTATTAAAATAATATATTTAAATGAATTATTTTATCAGAAAAAGATAAAATATTAATTTTCAACAATTGTCACATTAAAATTTTCTCCATCTATATCCACATAAAATTAATATTTTTCTCATCATATAAATCAATAATTAATTATACACAAATAATATTACAGAACCACAGTACTAGCAACCAGGCCGTTCCCAGGAAAGAGAGGGCTTTCCACTAAGGATATCTCCTTACTGGCGCGCAATTAGATGACCAAACCTCTCCTTAGACAGAACTTTCTAGACATTGCCAATAATGTTATCTAATAATATTATTCAGATAATATGAATTATTGTTCCGATAATAGAAAATACTGTGTTAAAACAACAGTAATATAAAATATCAACGCAGCAATTATTGAATCAATAAAATATAATATTGAACAGTAATTACTGTAACAATTATTGAGTAGTGCCTTCTTGCGTAAGAATCAATAATTGGTGCAATACCGTGTGCTACTGTGCAACAACGCGTATTACTGCGTTTTAACCACCGAGTAATCCAACAGTATTAACGGTAACAACTACGTCGTTATTTATAAATAACTTATTTTTGTCATTTTCTTCATCCAATCGCTTTCTGTTATGGGACCCACACAAGGCTGCGCCGTTGTACGAATATTCTCCGACAGTAAAAATATTCCACGACCAAGCGAATATTCCCCAACAACAATGAATATTTTATAACCACTTACTTATTTAAAATATTTACGCATTTTACCCATAACTAACCACATTAATAAAATCAACCCTTACTATTTCAGAATAATAAATAGAGGAAATTAAATTTTATTTATTAATAATTTGGGGTCTTACAAACATCTCGAGATAAACTCCGCGATCTCTCATTTCATATTGCTCCACCAAAATGTATGTCGAAGATCGTGATACATTTTGGTACTCCCAGGATGGATTGCAAACGGTGTGTTGTGTGCCTCTATCATTATTCTATGCTTCAAGTCAAAATCGTTAGGAACACAAAGTCTGGAGTTGACTCGAACTATTCCTTCTTCATCGATTCTTGCTTCTGGAATAGCACCTTCTTGCACTTTCTTCTTCATACGAATCAACTCCATGTCCGTAGCTTGAGCAGCTTTAACTTTATCGATTAAAGTCGGTTCTACTCGTATATTTGATATCATCATGTGGGTACTTAGAGCCTTTATCTCTATCTCTATCCTTTGCAAGTCATACAAAATGGGCCTTTGTGTTAACAACATTGCACTCGTACCCGCATATGATCTTCTACTCAATGCGTCAGCTACTACGTTTGCTTTTCCAGGATGGTATTGGATGGTATGATCGTAATCATTCAACAGCTCGAGCCAACGTCGCTGTCGCATGTTGAGTTCCTTTTGGGTGAAGAAATATTTGAGGCTTTTATGATCTGTATAGATCTCCACTTTCTCCCCATACAGGTAGTGTCTCCAGATCTTCAACGCAAAAACGACTGCTGCCAACTCCAAATCATGAGTAGGATAATTCCTCTCATATTCTTTGAGTTGTCGTGAGGCATAGGCTATGACTTTCCCATGTTGCATGAGAACACATCCTAACCCTTTGCCTGAAGCATCGCTGTAGATAACAAATCCATCCGAACCAGATGGTATTGTCAGAACAGGTGCCGAAATGAGTCTCCTCTTGAGTTCTTGGAAACTCTTCTCGCATTCCTCACTCCATACGAATTTTGTATCTTTCCAAGTCAGCTGAGTTAACGGAGTAGCGATTCGAGAAAATCCTTCCACAAATCTCCGATAATAACCAGCTAAGCCCATAAAGCTACGTATTTCGATTACTGACTTAGGTTGCTCTCAACTGTGACTCATATCCCAATTTTGGATAACACGTCACAATAGCACCTATTGTTTTACCACCACACAAATATAGAGAACCTTACGGAGAGTCTGGCTTTGGTGCATTCCACAAAGGAAGTCACCAGATAGAGGCTCGGGTACCAACTTCTATAGTTGGGTTTTAAACTCCTGAAGTTCAATAGGAGCTATTCAATATGAGATTTTAGAAATGGGTTTTGTATCGGGTTGGAGATCAATACAAAAATTCAATATCACGCTCTGGGTTAGGCCAGGAAATTCTTCAGGAAATACATCAGGAAATTCACTAACAACAGAAATATCACTCAAATCTGACGTATTTTTGTTCAAGTCCATGACATGGCTAAGAAAACTTGACATCCGTTTTTCAATAAACGAATGACTTTATGGCTTGATATGAAAGAGTTTGACTTCAATGGTTTGGTTGCTTGAATTCGAATAGCAGGTTGCTTAGGAATATGAAAACTAACAACCTTACAAAAACAAACAATTTTGGCATGATAAGTAGTTAACCAATCAATTCCTAAAATCACATCAAAAGCAAGTATCTTTAAAAAGATAAGGTCAACAGGTAATGTGATTGTGCCAACTTGGATCAAGCAAGATTTATAAACTGTGGATGTAACGAAGGTTTCACCCAACGGAGTTTCAACAGATAAGTTAAAGTCCAATTTCTCCGGAGCCAATTTTAAACGTTGAGTATAAGCAGGAGAGATAAATGAATGGGTAGAACCGGTATCTAGTAAAGTATAAACTTCGCAAGAATTCAAGATTAACTTACCCGTGATCACCTCGTTCGGGTTTCTCGCGTTTTGGCTAGTCACGACAAACGCCCTTCCAGGAACCGCTGATTTCGACTTATCCGGGACAACGTTTGGAGTCACCATCCCCGTTGAACTTGGTTTTGCTACAGAACACTCTCGAGCTATATGACCCTCCTTTCCACAGTTATAACATACCTTGGATTGTTGTGGGCAGTTTGGGCTGATATGTCCCTCTTTCCCACATTTGTAACATACGACCGGTGGTCGTTCTCCTCCCCTAGAAACAGTTGTTGTTTGTGCTGACGTCTTCACGTTATCATTGTTGTACCTTCTCTTCTTGAAATCTCCTCCCGACTCGCTCCTTCTATTATCACGACCACGATTACCACCAGAGTGGTTACCGCTTTTATCCGAATGTTTTCCTCCCTGCTGGTTTTCATTGGTTCGATGACTGCTGCCACCGGTATGACCCTGGTTGTGGTCCCTCGGTTGCACATACTCATTATCTCGCTCTAATAATTGAGCCCTGTTTACAACATCTGAATATAAAGAAAATTTATGAGAGATAAGATATTGCCGAATCTCGGGTTTTAGACCTCTCAGAAACATCCTTGTCATTCGTTCCTCAATTTCGACCAAATGAGGTGCAAACCTGGATAACTCTGCAAACTTCGCCTCGTACTGGGACACCGTCATGTTATTTTGTTCCAGTCTGATAAACTCCACCTCCTTCATATGACGAATACTTTCAGGAAAGTACTTGTCATTAAACAGTTTTTGAAATGTTTCCCAGGACATGTTGAGTGCGTCAGGCTGGGTACGCTTCACAGACTCCCACCAGTAGTCTGCCTCACCGCGGAACATAAATGTGGCGAATGGAACCTTCTGTTCCTCCGTGCATCCCAAGACATCAAATATCTTGGTAATTTGCTTGACCCACGTTTCCGCCATGATCGGATCCGGCTTTCCCTTAAATTCTGGTGGTCCCAATTTTTTGAACAGCTTAGCTGTGACAAACCGCGCGTTGTTATCATTTCCACCCGTATTCTGCACACGAGTCTCCCTCGTCTGATTTTGCATGAACTGCAAAAAGCTCCTAAACATTCCTTCATTCATCGTTTGCTCGGTAACGTTGTTTACAGGAGGAATATTGCCTTCCTGTTGCACGTTCCCCTAGGTGGTGATCAAAGGTGTCTCCACAGTCTGATTTACTCCATTATTAACGTTCTCAGCTTCCATTCTTAAATACTGCCATAAAACAAGGGTTAATAGTCATGTCATATATTATCCCTATACTCTGACCGACCAAATAAACACCAAATAAACTTAGTCAGGTCATACTAGCGAAGGAATTCCCCGTCTCTCCCCTCCTAGTTCTTGTCTCACATCTCAGCCAGGGATCATATCCCTAAGCACTGATACCAACTGTGACGCCCCCAAAATAGGTATACAACACCCATTCTGAGTCGCCAAATACATGGTACAGAAAGTAAACTACAACTTCAATAATACAATTGTCGTGCAAAATACGACAACACATACTGTGAGTTTAAATACAAATATTGTCTTCTAGACAATATCCACACTCAAATAAGTCCTCATTACAATTATTCAAACATTATTTTACAGAAATAGTGAGGAATGCTAAAACATCTTTCTAGAACCATCACTCCATACCCCGACTAGATCCTGCTATGTTCTCACCTCCTGAGAAGAAAAATGGAACAAAAAGGAAAAGGGTGAGCTCAACTAGCCCAGTAAAGAATATTATGACTAAGATAATATACAGCAAATTATCATTAGTATTCAACAGGGAAAAATCTAATAGAATATAATCGACAACAAGTTTTAGATCAACAACTGCAGCGGAAACAGCAAACCATTAGAAGAGTCAAGTAGAGAAAGAATTCTACTATCTTCTAAGATTTAAAAGTCCATCATCAATATTTTATCCCTGTAACATCAATTAATAATCATCTTTATCCAAATATTCATCTTTGCACTACAGGCCAAAGATATTCATTTGTATCACCTGTCAGTCATGTTCATCTCAACACCTGTTCATCTTTGCACTACAGGCCAAAGATATTCATCAAGTAATCATACATCTTTGCACTACAGGCCAAAGATATTCAGTAATATCATCATTTAGGACTGAGGATGATGAAAAAAAATATCTTAAAGAGAACGAATCTGGTGAGATAGAAGGACAAATATTAGAGATTCGTATAACAGTTTATCCAAGATCAATAATACTTCATAATAATCAATTGTGAAGCAGAATTCAAAAATAAAGATCAAAACATGGATACAATCAAATATAGTAACCATAATAGACATCTTGGACAAAAAGGAAAAATTTTATTTTTCGGTGAATAGTGCCGTATTCGTGAATAGTACCGTATACGTGAATAGTGTCGTATACGTGAATAGTAACCCCGACACAAAAAGTTTCAAATTTGATAAAAACTCATCTCAATATTTCAGCATAATGATATTGAAGAAAATAATATCATTAAGAAGAAAATAACATCCCTTACCTCAAGATATCAGTACTTCTGGTCGAAATACCGGTATAAGGCTGAAAGAAACTTGCTCTGATGAATAGAAACTCTCAAAGTATCTAAATACTCACAAAATACACTCAATAATCTAGAGAGAGAAAGAGAGAAAACTTATTTCTGGTGTGATTTTCAATTCTAACTTAGCCCTCTATTTATAGGAAAATTTTAGTAGGCTTGACCTGCAACCTGATGGCTTTACCTGCTACTATTCCCACCCACCACATTTGAAATATAATTCAGCACATTTCTTCACCAACCACAAGTGGGGCCCACCAATTCTAGAATTTTCTATCAAAATGATAAACTCCGAAATTCAACAATTTCTGAACCAGTCATCTTGTAAAATTCATAATAAATTATACGTTCATTTTTAACGGTTCAAAATTTGTGGGCATATACTCAACTTATATATGTATAACATATCCAAAAATTACCATGATCCAACGGTCGGATTAAAAATTATAACCCTCGCAAAATATCTCAAAAATCCTGATTTTTAATACCTCCATTCCGACAAAAATACGGATAAAAACCTCAACATTAACTCCTTCATTTTAACCACAAAAATATGTCCCTCATTTATATCCACATAAAATAAATATTTCCTTATCATATGAATCAATAATTAATTATTCACAAATAATATTACAGAATCACATTTATGACAACCAGACCGTTCCCAAGAAAGAGGGGGCTTTCCAAAAAGGATTTCTCCTTACTGGCGCGGAATTAGATGACCAAACCTCTCCTTAGACAGAACTTTCTAGACATTGTCAATAATGTTATCTAATAATATTATTCAAATAATATGAATTATTGATCTGATAATGGAAAATACTATGCAGCAATAATTATTGAAACAACAATAATATAAAATATCAACGCAACAATTATTGAATCAATAAAATAAAATATTGAACAATAACTAATGTAACAATTATTGAGTAGTGTCTTCTTACGTAAGAATCAATAATTGGTGCAATACCGTGTGCTACTGTATTTTAACCACCGGGTATTCCAACAGTATTAACGGTAACAACTACGCCGTTATTTATAAACAACTTATACTTGTCGTTTTCTTCATCCAATCGCTTTCCGTTATGGGGCCCACACAAGGCTGCGCCGTCGTACGAATATTCTCCGACAGCAAAAATATTCCACAACCAAACGAATATTCCCCGACAAAATGAATATTTTATAACCACTTGCTTATTTTGCAAAATTTGCACATTTCACCCAGAACCAAAGTATTATATCAAATTAATCCCTTATTATTCACAATAATATTTAGAGAAAATTTGATTTTATTCATTAATAAGTTGGGGTCTTACAAATATTGATTGATGTTACAGGGATACCATATTGATGATGGACTTTTAAATTCATAGATAATAGTAGATTTCATTTTCTACGTAACTCTTCTATGAATTATTATTTTTCGCTGCGAATATTGATTTAAAACTTGTTGTCTATTATATTCTATTAGATTTTTCCCTGTTGAAGACTAACGATAATTTGTTCTATATTATCTTAGTCATAATATTCTTTACTGGGCTAGTTGAGCTCACCCTTTTCCTTTTTGTTCTATTTTTCTCAGGAGGCGAGAATGTAGCGAGTACTAGTCGGGGTATAGAATGATGGTTTTAGAAGTTATTTTAGTAGTCCTCACCATTTTTATGAAATAATGTATCAATAATTGTAATGAGAACTTATTTGAGTGTGGATATTGTCTAGATGACAATATTTATATTTAAACTCACAGTTCTTGTGTTGTAATAATAAAGATGTAGTTATTTCTGAGTCGCCAAATACATGGTACAGAAAACAACTAAAACTTTATTACAACAATTGTTGTGCAAAATACAACAACACATATGTTGTGAGTTTGGATACAAATATATACCAAATGTGACTCATGTTCCAACCGTGGACATCACCTCACAAAGACACCTTACATAAAGCTATAGTCAAAAACTGTTTTAGAAATTAGAATCTTTGGGAAGTGCTCAAGGAAACCTTCGTACATGGGAGGCCATGCGTCTAGGTTATGATAGATATCATATGGCCACAAAATTATTCTTGGTTGACCCAATAGACCCCAAAGAAAAACGAGAAGATTACTATCATATTTTTCTCAATGGTGAGTCTTCTCTTAACATATCATTATCTCCACTGTCTCTAATTGTGAATTATACTTCAAATAAATACCAAGATTATATAGGTAGTGCTCATAAATATACTCAGCAAGTGGATGAGCACATCCCTATCTTATGATGATACGAGGTTGTATTGCATTAGACATCTTGTATGGTAGTGGCAAAATACCCTTCCAACGTTGGGTTCGCTTCACCCTATTTGATTCATCAAATATAACTACTAAATGAACTTTTCTATACTGCTTCGGGAGAACATCCACAGCTAGAGACCACCGTTTTATTTCCCCATTACCCTCGCTCGATCCAGCTATACTCTTATTACCTGAAAGGAATTGTGAAGCAAAAGGGTGAGCACAACTAGCTCAGTAAAGAATATCATGACTAAAGATAATTAAATTATCAATAGCCTTCATCAATAATAAATCAGAGATTTAGAACATATGGTAAATGATAAAAATTTCAACCATAGTTGCAGCGGAACGAGCAATCCATTAGAAGAGTCAAATAGACTATAAAGTCTATTATCTTCTCCATGTTAAAAATCCATCAACAATGTTTTATCCCTGTAACATCAATCAACAATTCTGGTCCACAATCATATGAATAACTCATAATCATAACTGTAGTTCTAAATTCCTCTTCTCATCCAGGACGAAGGTAATTTTTATCACCTATCTTTACCTGAAACATCAAAGATCATGGTTACACCAAATCACATTTCCTGTTCATAATCATACTAATAACTTCATCTTTGCACTACGGCCAAAGATATTCATTTGTATCACCAGTTGGTCATGTTTATCTCAACATCTGTTCATCTTTGCACTACTGGCCAAAGATATTCAACAACATGTCATCTTTGCACTACGGGCCAAAGATATTCATCAACAATTCATCTTTGCACTACAGGCCAAAGATATTCATCAATATTTCATCTTTGCACTACAGGCCAAAGATATTCATCAATAATTTATCTTTGCGCTATAGGCCAAAGATATTCATCAACAGTTCATTTTTGCACTACAGGCCAAATATATTCATATCTCAAAGAAATATATAATCATTTCAAAATTTATATAAACAATAATTATAACCATGTTAATCAATTCATCTTTACACTTAAGCTAAATATATTTAATTATAAATTCAATGGTCATGATCATACCAGTTAACCATTCATCTTTACACTACAGGCCAAAGACATTTCTCAGTCACGATCATACCAATAATTTACTCATCTTTACACTCAAGTGAAAGAGAAATTCAACATCAAGGTTATAAAAATGTTATATATGATAATAAAAACAATATAATCAATATATAGATTTAATCTCAAGAGTAATATTCATAACTCAACTATAATTTGGTCAAAAAAAAACCAATTTTGTCGTGAATAGTAACTCGTGAATAGTAACTCATGAATAGTAACTCGTGAATAGTAACTCGACATGAAAAAGGTAGAAATTCTACAATAAAATTCATACCAATATTTCGGTATAATGATATTGAAATAACATTTCTTAAACTTATAAACAATTTATTTTAATTGTTTACACTTTACTAAATAATGTATTTAATCATCATAAAATATCAAACTCATAAGATTTCATCACCAATAACCAAAACTCTCATCAAAAATCTGCACATAACTCATATAGGATTCTCAAGCCATAAAATCCTATTTTCCATTTTTCTTACTTCACATAACGTATTTAATTCATTTACTCATAACTAGTCTATTCTCATAAAAAATACCAAATCAGTTCTAAAAGTATTTCTTTTCTGGGATTTAGCAGAATATTGTCCCATATTGAACATATATTTTTCTCAAAATTTTTAAAACTCATTTACTATTTTTCATATGGCCAAAACCGCCGAATATTTAGACATTTATCATAAATTGTACTTTTATCTAAAAATTCCGAAATTCACAGAGTACACTGATATTATACAGATATACTTCCAATAAAAATTTCATCAATTTTGGAGTTAACCACAAGGAGTTATAAGCGGTTACTTTTAAAATAGTCTTTTCCCGTAAAATTCATAACTCTTAATCTATACATCCAAAAATCACCATTTTTGGACACAATCAATAGAACTCATCAAAATATCATTTCAAATTTTTTCAAAATTTTTGAAGGTCAGAAGAATTACGAACTGAAAAACATAATAACCCTTAAAATCCCTTACTATCCCTTACCTCAAAAGAGTAGTACTTCTGATCGGTATAAGTCTGAAGGAAACTTGCACTGATAAATAGAAACTTTCAAAGTATCTAAATACTCACAAAATATGCTTCATAATATAGAGAGAGAAAGAGAGAAAACTTATGTTTCTGGTGTGATTTTCAATTCTAACTTAGCCCTCTATTTATAGGAAAATTTTAATAGGCTTGACCTGCAACCTGATGGCTTTACCTGCTACTATTCCCACCCACCACATTTGAAATATAATTCAGCACATTTCTTCACCAACCACAAGTGGGGCCCACCAATTCTAGAATTTTCCACCAAAATGATTAACTCCAAAAATTCAACAATTTCTGAACCAGTCATCTTGTAAAATTCATAACAAATTATACGTTCATTTTTAACGGTTCAAAATTTGTAGACATATACTCAACTTATATATGTATAACATATTCAAAAATTACCACGATCCAACGGTCGGATTAAAAATTATAACCCCCGCAAAATATCTCAAAAACCCTGATTTTTAATACCTCCATTCCGACAAAAATACTGATAAAAATCTCAACATTAACTCCTTCATTTTTAACCACAAAGATATATCCCTCGTTTATATCCACATAAAATAAATATTTCCTTATCATATGAATCAATAATTAATTATTCACAAATAATATTACAGAATCACATTTATGACAACCAGGCCGTTCCCAGGAAAGAGTGGGCTTTCCAATAAGGATTTCTCCTTACTGACGCGCAATTAGATGACCAAACCTCTCCTTAGACAAAACTTTCTAGACATTGCCAATAATGTTATCTAATAATATTATTCAAAAAATATGAATTATTGATCTGATAATGGGAAATACTGTGCAGTGACAATTATTGAAACAACAATAATATAAAATATCAACGCAGCAATTATTGAATCAATAAAATAAAATATTGAACAGTAATTACTGTAACAATTATTGAGTAGTGCCTTCCTTCGTAAGAATCAATAATTCAAAAATACTGTGCAATACCGTGTGCTACTGTGCAATAACGCGTATTACTATATTTTAACCACCGGGTATTCCAACAGTGTTAACGGTAACAACTACGCCGTTATTTGTAAAAACTCAAATTTGTCGTTTTCTTCACCCGACAGTTATTCGTTATGAGGCCCACAAATAGCTGCGTCGTCGTACGAATATTCCCCGACAAAAAGAATATTCCACGACCAAACGAATATTTTCCGACAACAATGATTATTTTATAACCACTTGCTTATTTTGAAAAAAATTCGTATTTCACCCTTAACTTTAACATTTATCAATTTAACCATTTACTGAATAGTAATTATAAGAAAAATTGAATACTTTTATTTCATAAAATTCGGGGTCTTACAACAATCACCGGCTTCCCACCTTCCATCGCCCCCACGACGGAGTTAGTCGTCCCAAGGTCAATTCTCACCACTTTCTTCACCACAACTCTGAAAGGAGCATTCTTCCCACTATTTCTCCTACTTTTCTTTAATTTCTGGAAAGATGACTTAGGGTTTATGAAAGAAACAGTATTATTCATCCTTTGACCCAAAAACGCTGTCTTTAAGGGCTTTTGTGTCGAATTTTTTGAGTGAGAAGAGATAGGATTTGCTCCTAAAGCGTGAACTTGAGCTGTTGCTGAAGCCATTTAATTTCTGGTTATCAGCTATAAACCAAACCCTAATTGATCCCTATATATATGAAAATCAATCTATATGAGAGAGAAAATTGTTGATATTTGGAGAGAGAAAAACCCTTGAATGAAGAATAAGGGGGAGCTCCAGCGTGAATATTTGAGGGACGAAGTTTGGGAGAGAAGAGAAGAGACGATGAGATGTTTTTTTTTGGGAATTATTCAAATTAGGAGATGCAGAGCTTTAGTTATTTAATTTATTAGAGAGATGCAGAGCTTTAGTTATTTAATTTGTTTAATCATTTATTATACTATTTGTTAATGATTTTTTGTTTATTTATATTTTTGCCCTCTAATATAATTAAAAATTTTGAAAACTTAATTTTTTTTAATACACATCAGCATAAATTTGTCTAGTCAGCGAGCCACGCCATCAATTTATGACGTGACAGACTTAATTGAACCAAAGCGGAAAAAATTGATAATTCAATCATCTAATTGACAAAATTAAAAGGTGGATAATCGAAGTGGAATATGACCTATAGTTTAGGATAGTAAATTATATTTAAGTCTTTAAAATATAAATAAATAATATCAATTTTAAATTTAAAAATATTTAAAATTAACTTTTTAAAAAGCTGATATTAAATATAATCAAGTTGACTTATTTATCAGAGCTGGATTTCACATGTTGTGGCGTGCAATACTGGAATCTTAAACCAGATTCTGGATCTTCTAACGTCGAGACATTGAGTTTATCTAATATTATTATTCTTATTTCAAAATATAAATTAATTTTGAACTTTAACATAATTTTAATTATAAATTAATACGACTTATCTAATTTTTTTTTAAAATAATAATTTTTATAATTAGCAGTTTCTTTAAAAAGTTTAGAATATTCACAATTAATTGTGCATAGTTTTATTTTATTTTGTCAACGACAATTGAATTTTTATTTTTTGTCCGCAGTTCGACTAATCTCCCACCTGGAGTCAGACTTTTCGTACGGGTTTGGGCTCGCGTTTCCGTGACCCCATGACCATTTTATTGACTTGACAATTAGAGCAGGTAATATTTAAACCCAAGACGTTTGAGTTTACGACTTGTGATATTTTTTAAATTCAAGACGTTTGAATCTATAGCTTTTTCAATTAATATTAAAAATTATGTTTATAATATCAAATATTCAAATGAGGCATGGTTTTGGGAAACTTTATGCGTGCGGTGCAGTTGAATTTTTCATGTGGTCCACAAAATCGTCAAATGCAATCTTTTTTTAGCATGAAATTATTAAACAAATTGTTTAATACTCCTATAATAAGCCAATACATAAATAAATTATTGAAAATTACAGATCCTATCCAATTTACCACCAGTCAACCTTAAGGCCATCAAAGTCAATGCCACCACATGCATAATACTTAATAATAATAATAATGACTAACAATAAGCAGTATAATTTTAGCTATAAATTACCAGAAAAAAGAGACTATATATTTGTACCAACCAAAACAGACAAAGCCCATAACTAATCATCTTTTCCTTCAAGGTTTCAACTATGGGAACCTTAGAAGTACCACCACCGTACTCCACCACGGCCGCCGCCATCGCCTCACCGGACAGGGAAAAAAATGTCGACTTGGACGAGGAAGACGATATTTCACCCATTGAAGAAGTTCGTCTAACGGTGACCAACACGGACGACCCGACCCTACCCGTATGGACCTTTCGGATGTGGCTATTGGGGCTTTTATCATGTTGCCTTCTCTCATTTCTCAACCAATTCTTTGCTTACCGGACCGAACCACTTGTCATAACCCAAATCACCGTCCAAGTAGCCACCCTCCCAATAGGCCACTTTTTGGCCAGAGTGTTACCGGAGACCAAGTTCCGAATACCCGGAGCCGGGGCGAGAATGTTCTCTCTCAACCCGGGCCCGTTTAACATTAAGGAACATGTCCTCATTTCTGTATTTGCTAATGCTGGTGCAGCCTTTGGAAGTGGCTCAGCTTATGCAGTTAGTATTATTACCATAATCAAAGCGTTTTATTTCCGGAATATATCTTTTATTGCCGGATGGCTACTCATTATCACTACCCAGGTAAGAAATGGTTTTATTTGTTTGCTTTTTCAATGCAAAAAGTTGGCTGAAAATGTTATCTAATTGACTAATTCTTTATCTATGAATTTATTTTTAATTTTATAAAATGATTTTTCTTTTTGATGATGATAATATCAAATCATATAATTTTTTCAAGTTTGTTATTGTAATTTATCATCATGTTAACACTATTAAACTAATAATTTATTATTTTATGGCTAAAAATAAAATAAAATAAAAACGTATCTTTAATATTAATAAATTTTGTATATGAGACTGTTTCTGTAGTATTAAGCTAGATGGGGTAGTTTTAGTTGGTTTTGAAAGCAATAATTGACTATGTGTTTTTGTTGTCAAAAAGCAAGAAAAGTAGGATTTGTTTGCTTTATGGATTTTCTTTATTTTCCGGCCAGATAGTCGCCGGAGCAGGTGTGCTAACGTGGTTAAATTTGCAGGTTCTGGGATATGGGTGGGCTGGGCTACTGAGGAGTTACGTGGTGGAGCCGGCCCAAATGTGGTGGCCGAGTACCCTTGTTCAGGTCTCACTATTCCGGTTAGTGACTCCATGCCTACCAATCTCTCTCTCTCTCTCTCTCTCTCTCTATATATATAGTCTCTTTTCCCCTCAAGCTTCCACCTTTTGATGATTACTACACAGTGTATATTCCAAACTATTTTTTGTGATTTTTATATTATTTTGGAGTGTTGTAATAATTGAATGAAATAAATTTTATAATTAATAATTTTTGTTATATATTGTAGAATAAAATTATAATAATTGTATTAATTAAAATTAAATAAATTTATATTAATTTAAAATTTAATTTTGGAACAGAGAGAGTTAGTTGAAATTTATCACATTCAGAGTTATTCTTATAAAAATAATGTTATTATCATATAATGGTGACTCACATAATATTTATATACATACACATGCATATTTTAAATCTTACATATGAGGCGAGATTCTACAGTATGTATATGTGTGTATGCGAACATTACGTGATAGTAGCTTTGTTTTTCTTATAAAATCCAAACAAACTACAGAAGCATTTAATGATAGGCTGTAGTCAAGAATTCAGAGGTTCATAAATTTGAAAAAGACAAAGCAATTGACAGATTTGGACTTGGCAGCAATCAAGTGTTGGTCTTAAACTCTTAATTGGACTAAACGTCACTCATAATTAAAGATAATGTCGATCTAGATCTTCAATAACACTAAACGAATATATATTCAACATATATATATATATATATATATATATATATATATATATATATACTTGTCAATACATAATTGACTATATCAAATGACTTAATTTTAAGTGATAAAATAGTAAAATATTTAAATTATTATTAATAAAAATCTGATATTTCACGTCTCTCTCTCTCTCTCTCTCTATATATATATATATATATATATATATTATGGGTCACATGCAGCTTCTAATTTTATATGCTTTTTTTTCCATCTCAAAGTTTACTACATTTACAGCTCATACAACAACTTGCAAATGAATCCATTCATGAATTATTAATTAAAGTTTAGGTCATTTTGTTAGATGCCAAGCAGAAGGCCAGGATATGGACCAAATGCATAATATAGGTGGGCACAGAGAGTGTGCATGCCCTTCAAATCTATTGTTAATTAGTCACTAGATGGTTAACCTCATCATTACTTAGATTCAATACATACACCCTCCTCACTCACCCCAAATATAATCTCATCTTGAAAAATATAATTTTAACACATAATCACACTATCAGAGATTATATATGCTTTCCAAAAAAATTATTTGTTTTACACACACACACACACACACACACACACACACACACACACACACATATATATATATATATATATATCACTTAATTGTGTCATCCACACATCTTAAATTTATTCCCACGTTGACAAAAATAATTTTCATTAAAAAAAAAGTCCTTATTAAAGTGAAAAAGGTAGGGACGCTTTTAAGTAAATGAGCACAACTTTCTTGTTTGTAAATTAAAATGTCTCAACCACACTAATTTATTGTCCAGAGAAGAGGAGAAGAGAATTACCCAAAAAACAATTACAAACGAAAAGATGAGTAGAAGCTTAAGAATTTGAGTCCAGGAAACCTGTCATGGTGACTCATATATATATATATATATATGTCTAGAGCTCATATTACTATGCAATCTCCTCTGTTTAGTTAAAAGGAATCTAGGCTCATTGTCATTCACAAGCTTAAGCTTAATTATAGCAGGCATACACCATAATTAAACCAAAGAAACTGATTACTAGCTAGCTCATAATTAAACTAAAGAAAATGATTGATCATAGCAGTCGTGGGTTAAATCATATCAAATAACAAGGCATTGCAGGAAAGTTGGAAATTTGAATCCGATAATCCACTTAATCATACATCCATGTATTATGCCTGCTTTTGATGAAGTCGTAAGATTGATACACATCAAACAAGATGTTATGCTTTTTCTTAATGATCATTAACAGTATATATATATGGGAGCAGATACAGTTGCTACTAATAAACTTGGACTGTATTACATGTTAATTATCGACTGAAACTGAGAAAATACTTGATTTAAATGATGCAGGGCTTTGCATGAAAAAGATGAGCAACGCATGTCAAGGGCAAAATTCTTCCTAATTGCATTAATTTGCAGCTTTTCCTGGTATGTGGTTCCAGGGTATCTTTTCACAACACTATCAACCATCTCATGGATCTGTTGGGTATTCTCCAAATCAGTCACAGCCCAGCAAATTGGATCAGGGATGAGAGGCCTTGGACTTGGTGCCGTAACATTAGACTGGTCTGTTGTGGCATCCTTCTTGTTCAGCCCCCTCATAAGCCCTTTCTTTGCCATTGTCAATGTCTTCTTTGGGTATTTCCTGATAATCTACATTGTAATGCCGATAGCCTACTGGGGGCTGGACTTGTATGGTGCTCACAACTTTCCAATTTTCTCCTCACACTTGTTTACAAACCATGGTCAGAAGTATAACATATCAGCAATTGTGAATGACAAATTCCAGATAGATATGGTGAAGTATGAGGAGCAAGGACGGATACATTTAAGCATGTTTTTTGCACTCACTTATGGTTTTGGTTTTGCTACTATTGCAGCCACTTTGACACACGTTGGCTTCTTCTATGGAAGGTATAACTTTCAGATTCTTAATTTTGATATTCTATAATATTATTTACTGTAATTTTATAATTTCTTTAGCCTCATTAGACAATTATAAATGATTCGTCATATATCATATAAACTTTGGTATTCCTGATAGTCCAATAGCTCTTTAGGATGTTACCAACGAGAATATAAGATTATGCTAAGAATACCGAATAGAAATAAAAAAATAAAAACCACAGTTCTAAGCTAATTTATTTATGAGTTAAGCATATTCATTATTGTTCAATTATACTCTGCAGGGAGATCTATGATCGATTCCGGGCTTCATACAAGGGTAAGGAAGATATCCATACAAGACTGATGAGGAAATACGAGGACATACCTTCCTGGTGGTTTTACTTGTTGCTTGGAGTGACGGTGGCAGTCTCTCTTGTACTATGCATCTTCTTGAACGATCAGGTTCAGATGCCATGGTGGGGTCTCCTCTTTGCTTGTGCGATTGCCTTCATTTTCACCCTTCCAATCAGCATTATAACTGCAACAACAAACCAGGTTATTGAGCATATACTTCTTTCATTCCTGCATCTTATTATGCAGCATGACAAGTATGTTCTACCCATCATCAACAAACTTCATTGATCTGCTAATTAAGCTGGGAAGGACAAATCATTTTCCATCTTCATCACCCTGTACCAAATTTTGAGGAATTGTTTACAAGGAAACTATACACAATTTTTAATTTCAGAATAAAATTTTTATATCCATAAATGCATAATGTAGATCATGCATATAACTTAACTGACTCTAATAGTTAGCTACAACACCCCTTTTCCGTAATGATTTTATATAATGTTCCGTCTCACTGATTCTGACTCTATATGCAGACACCAGGGCTGAACATAATTACCGAGTATATTATGGGAGTTATATTACCAGGAAGACCAATAGCCAATGTGTGCTTCAAAACTTATGGCTACATGAGCATGGCGCAAGCTGTATCCTTTCTAAGTGATTTCAAACTAGGACATTACATGAAGATCCCTCCAAGATCAATGTTCTTAGTTCAGGTATTCAAATCCGCAGAGCTATCTCACTGACATCTACGATCTTAGTTAAAAATAGATGAATAGAATAAAATAAAATACAAGTGTTTATATATATATATATATATATATATTATTTTTTGAACTCGTTTCATTGCAATTTCTGTTGATTCCAGTTTATAGGAACTATCATTGCGGGAACTATTAACCTCTCTGTGGCATGGTGGCTGCTAGAGTCTATAGAGAACATATGCCAGGATGATCTCCTTCCAGCTGACAGTCCTTGGACATGTCCTGGTGATCGGGTGTTTTTTGATGCATCCGTTATATGGGGTTTGGTGGGTCCTAAGAGAATTTTTGGATCTCTAGGGAACTATAGTTCCATGAACTGGTTCTTCCTTGGAGGTGCATTGGGACCTATGGTGGTTTGGCTCTTGCACAAGGCATTTCCTAAACAATCATGGATTCCTCTGATTAATCTGCCGGTTCTTCTGGGAGCAACGGGTGCCATGCCACCAGCAACACCTTTAAATTACAATGCCTGGATCCTAGTGGGTACAATTTTCAACTTTTTTGTCTTCCGTTACCGGAAGCAGTGGTGGCAAAGGTATAATTATATCCTCTCAGCCGCCCTGGATGCTGGGGTTGCTTTCATGGCAGTGCTGTTATACTTCTCAGTGGGCATGGAGAACAAAGGATTGAGTTGGTGGGGTACAGACGGTGAACACTGCGACTTGGCAACCTGTCCGACAGCCAAAGGCATAAATGTGGATGGGTGTCCTGTCCAGTGAACTAATTAAGTAGTGCTGGTATATATCATGCACATTTTCCATTTGAAGAATTGTACAGCAAGACCTGAATGCCTTGCACGTCGTCTATACGAAAACTATTATAAGTAATTTGACATTTCTAGTTTCTGTCTGCCATAGGGATAGGGGAATCCTAGTCCCTAAGTGATTTAAACCATGAAGAGGAAGGACTATCAAATCAAATACTCGAGGGGATTGATCAATCATGTTACAATCCTAGATAAAAAAAAAATTCTAATTAAGAAACTAAGATTTGTCGATTCATATAATGTTAATGGGTAGAATTGGATTTTTTTTTTAATTTAATATTATCTATCTCTTTTATTGATCGATGTACATTAATTTTCTTGTATTATTTGGTGTTTGATTGCATCTTAACAGTCTATCTCTTAATGACTTTTCAGAGCCTACATATTTGTATTAAGAGGTCCTCTATATAGTTAAGATATAAATGAGTCTAAACTATTCAGACGACGTCTTAATACAAAAATGTGAGATGTATTGATTAAAATTCGTTTTTGTTAGTTTTAAATTTAAAAATATTTTGAAAAGTTAAGAATGATCTTATATTTTAAAATAAAAAGAGTAATATTGATTTCTATTAGAAAATTAATGTTTTTAAAAGACTTTTACCGTGTAAGTATTCCACATCCAAGACTTTTAAAAGAATGAAAATGTGTCAATAAGTCATTTTGACCCATTCTCATCACAAGTATTCAACAACATAACCCTGTTTAACTGAAGAAAAGTTCTGCAATGGGGTGTGCAGGCCTTGGTATTGACTTCAAACTTTGCAATGTGAACACTCCTTAATAAGTATTATTTAGAACAGAGTTTCTGAATACATACATACAAGTCATTCAGGCATATTTCAGTTTAGCTATCAAATCAAACCAAACCATGCTTCATATTCATACTCTTTTCTTCATCTTTCAAACTATCCCTTTTGCAGCTTCTTTAAATTTCAGCTTCCACAGTTTTAATCCAAACGAATACGGCCGTATAACATATGAAAGAGATGCCTATTCAGCAGACGGAGCAATCCAACTGACAAAAAACCTGCAGGGCGCATCACTGCAAGCAAGCATTGGCCGAGCCACATATTTCGAACCGATGCAACTGTGGGACAAGGCCTCAAAAAACGTCACAGACTTCACCACGCATTTCTCATTTGTCATAAATTCGCAGAAACGTACAAGCTATGGCGATGGCTTCGCCTTCTTCCTAGCCCCAAATGGCACAACAACTCCGGTTAATGCAAAAGAAGGTGGAGCCTTTGGCCTCACAAATGACGATCAGCCATTGAATACAACAGTCAATCAATTTGTAGCAGTTGAATTTGATATTTTTCCGAACGGTTGGGACCCTGGAAATTATGATGAGCATGTAGGTATTGATATCAACTCTGTCCAATCTAATGCTACTGCGAATTGGTCGGTTGGCAATAGTATTAAAGAGGGGTGGAAAAATGAAGCTTGGATAAGTTATAATGCTAGTTCAAACAATTTTACTGTTGTATTTACAGGTTATGATAGTAATAATAGGACCATCAATCAAAGCATTTACTACATAATTGATCTAAGTGATTACTTGCCAGACTTGGTCACTTTTGGGTTTTCAGCTGCAACAGGAAGGGCATTGGCTCTACATAGCATTGACTCGTGGGATTTCAATTCAAGTCTTGAGCTGGATGTGGATGAAAATAAAACAAATAAAAGTAATCCATGGGTAGTGGTTGGATTGGTGGTGGGGGGAAGTGCTTTTATTTGTGGGTGTGGTTTGGCCTTGTTTAGTTACTGGAAGAAAAGGAACAGAGAGGAGCATGAAGATGATCTTGTTTTTGATGATTCCATGGACGACGAATTTGAAAGAGGTACTGGACCTAAGAAGTTTACATATAATGCTTTGGCTCGGGCTACAAATAACTTTGCACAGACGGAGAAACTTGGAGAAGGAGGCTTTGGGGGGGTTTATAGAGGGTTTTTGAGAGAATTGAATTGCTATGTTGCTGTGAAGAGGGTATCAAGGGGGTCTAGGCAGGGAATAAAGGAGTATGCATCAGAAGTCAAGATCATTAGTCGTTTGAGACATAAGAATTTGGTGCAGCTGATCGGTTGGTGCCATGAAAACAGAGAACTTCTACTTGTATATGAGTACATGCCAAATGGTAGCTTGGATACGCATCTTTTCAAAGGGAAAAGCTTGTTGGCATGGGAAGTAAGGTACAAAATTGCGCAAGGTTTGGCATCGGCGTTGCTATATCTACACGAGGAATGGGAGCAATGTGTAGTGCATAGGGATATTAAGTGCAGCAATGTTATGTTGGATTCAAGTTTTAACACCAAGCTAGGGGATTTTGGGTTGGCTAGGTTGGTTGACCATGGAAAGGGAGCACAAACAACTGTTTTGGCTGGGACAATGGGCTACATGGCTCCTGAATGTTTTGTCACAGGCAAGGCTAGCAGGGAGTCTGATGTATTCAGTTTTGGAGTTGTAGCACTGGAAATTGCATGCGGAAGAAAACCCATTGACCCCAACGCTGAAGAAAGTCGGATAAGACTGGTTGAGTGGGTTTGGACCCTTTATGGAATAGGAAAACTTGTTGAAGCAGCTGACCCGAAACTCTCTGGGGAATTTGATGAGCAGGAAATGCAGTGCTTGATGATTGTTGGGCTTTGGTGTGCACACCCGGATAGCACTCTTCGGCCTTCAATAAGTCAGGCAATTCATGTCCTTAATCTTCAGGCTCCATTGCCTGTTCTCCCAATAAGAATGCCTGTGGCTTCGTATTCGACTCCAGAGAACATGCCTCTACCTTCCCCTTCTTTAGCCAGTGGGGCGACTGTTTCCAGTAGTAGCCAAACCCAATCTTCGGGATACAGTAACAACACTAATTCCTCGAGTTTCTCCATATCTTCTCCACCAGATTCTGTATCTGCAGCACTTCTGCACACTAGATAAGTTCGTTCAAGCATTGTGTATTATGTGAGAATTGTCATGTCTATGGGTGTTCATTTTTCTTTCTTTCTAGTGTATTATAAGTTGAGTTCCACTTTAATACTATGATTCAGGTGATTGATTTTATTTTCTAGTTTCCAATGTTCTTCTACGTTCATCATCAATCACACCCACAAATAAGGGAAATAGTTGTACTTTGTGCTAATATACTGTAATATGGTAGGAGTATTATTGAAGTGTAGCAATAGACTGTAATAAGCCAGAATGATATCTGAACCACAATGAAAAAGCAGAATTAATTAAATGCAAGAGACTGAAAAAATTAACTTTAAACTGGGGAATTTCGAAGTGAAGAAGAACCCAAATCATGAAACGCAAGAGACTAAAAAGGCTAACTTTACACTGGGGAATATGGAACCGAAGAAGAACCCAAATTGTATGGGATAAGTCATCTCCAATCTTGAATATATTCTTATGGCAAGTTTTTGCAACAGGGTGTTATTCTAATCAAGTACAAAGACAACATCCCTCAGTCACATACAAAGCTCACCAGAATATTTTCTTATCTTACTTCCTACTGTTCTAATAAGCTCTCTGCTATAAAGTGACAGTTAACTGTTCCTACATTGCCGGATGTTTGCCGATGTACGGTACACACATATAACAGCCCCCCAATCAGAGGATACACCTTTTCATGAATTCAAAAGCCTCCTCAACACTCTTACCCAAATTAATGAAATTGATGTGAGGAGGAACATCTCTTTCTTTGGGCTGGAGATGATTTGAATTGAAGAAATAAAAGAATTTAAGTTGCTCCCTGAAGATCACTTCTGGCTCTGCTCAATCTTGGCTCGAATCTTCTGTTCCAATACGGAAATCTCTGTCTCAAGGCCAAATATTCTGTTAAGAGTATGCATATTCTCTAGTATCTCATTCAGATCCCGGTTGTCAGTCCCATCACATCTCAGGTGCTGCATTGGACCATGAAGAAGCTTGTTCACTATACCTAAACTAAGATCGTAAATGGCTGCTTTTTGTTTCTTTGAGATATCATCACCCATCTTTGACAAGCACTTGTCGAGCTCAGATGCCCTAATTCTTTCAGCATATGCCCTAAGTTTTTTGATGGTTGGGACAGTCTCAAGGGAGTCTTTCCAAGCTTCAAATTGTTTTACTTCCTCTGTAATGATTGCTTGAGCTTCCATTGCTTTCCGAAGTCGATCCTCTTTGTTAGCTTCCACCAGTTCCTTGAGATCATCCACATTATAAACACATGCGGTTTCAAGATCAGAGATGCATGATTCTACATTTCTAGGAACAGAGATGTCAACAAACAGCCTTCGTCCTCCAATTTGAGAACTCACAGGGGGAAGCATCTGAACATGCTCTTTGAAGAACAGTGGAGCTTCTGTAGCAGTGTTGGTGAAAAGTACATCAGCTTCCGCAGCGCATTGAAGCAAATCTGAGAGAGGTCGGTAAACTATTTCAACATCCTTGAGCTCCTCGCAGATGGCAGCAACTCTATCCTGAGTTCTGTTGACAACTACCATCTTTTTACACCCTTTTGCAACCAAATGTTTGATCACGAGTTTCCCCATCTTACCAGCTCCAACCACCAAAACTCTGGCACTAGCATAAGAAGACTCCGGAAGCTTTAATAGGGCAAGCTCAACAGCCGCTGAACTAACAGAAACCGACCCTGTGGAAATATTGGTCTCACTCCTGACCCGTTTCCCCACTGTGATTGCATGCTTAAACAGCCCACTGATTTTCCTATCAAATCCAGAGACTCCCTGTCCTACTTTTACAACTTGTTTGACCTGAGAGAGAATTTGGCCTTCCCCTAGAACAAGAGAATCGAGCCCAGCAGATACTTCAAAAAGGTGCCGTGTAGCATCTTTATTATACAGCATAAAACGGTGTTGATATAGCTCAGAAACAGCAACCCCACTAATCTGCCAGGAGAAATAAATGGTCAATTCCAAATGTTATAGAAATTCATAAGCAGATATATACTAATTAGTTTATACGGTAGAAGACTAAGGAAACCATATCACATACCCTGAAGACAAATGCTTTGTAGGCAGGAGAACACTATCATAATAATATTTTCTAAAATTTTATCGTTATTTTTATCTTTGTGACTGATAACTCGCCTTAATATCAGGCAAGTGCTAGTGCGCTACCATAAAAAGGCGTTGAATTCTAATCATGGAGGCATAGAGCCTTGACCAAACATTTGGCCTATGCATAAATGTACTCAGATCACATCGTGCAATCCAAATAGCTCTTATAACACCAATGGTAAGTTACTGAAATTAGGAATTGATTCCTTCATTTCTTGGGAGTTTTGCTATTTGAACTATCAATTCATTTATTGAGGGGGCAAGCTACGTTACAAGTTACTTCGCTTATGATATTTTTGAGGAAGGTTAAGATTGAGTATAATGGAGTATCAAATTTTGAGGTTGAAAATTATATCGTCTATATAGTTAGAGCCAATTAGCACCTTTGACATCCATTCAGTCACTTCTTTAACCCCACGATGCTGAGAGAGAGCCACAACATATATTTCCATTCTGTTACAAGTACTCAGAACGGCAGCTTCTTCTATATGATTCAAAGCACATAATTCGCCAATCGCTTGAGGCCATTGTGCTTCCGGAATGGAAAGTTTCTCACGTATATCAACTGGTGCCGTGTGGATATTGAGCCCAACAACCATGATACTACTCCTTTCCTTTGTATATCCTACAAACAAATTCAACAACTTTTAACAAATTACATCTCAAACAAATACAAAGAAACCTGTAAAGCTTAAAGGAGTACTTTTTTTCAGAGCTTTCATTTACTTTTCCCTAGACATTTATTTGGAAGAGTAACATAAAAACTGCTGTCATTTGCCTATAATAATCTAGCAAGGTAATTAAAACAGCTGTTTCATTTTCACAAGGGATGAAAAGATATATAAACGTAAGCTCCATATATTTCAGAGTTCCAGAGGGATTGGCAAGCTGTACTCTACGATCTATCAAGTACTTTAATTTTTGTTAGCGTTATTTTTTCCCCAGATATAGAAAGAAGGGGATCATTTTATTGATAAAGGAACGTGTCTACTGATTATAAACATCACCACGAATTTGAAAGATACACATATAATATCAAATTTTATTACTATTATATTTTTTGATAAGTCACATACCAAATTGGGAGTTTTAATCAGTAGTTATAGAGTGCAATCAAATGACTTCCGCCATAATGGAAGATAGCACATACCTACCAAACTGATTGCTCTATATAACTGATCACCCAAATATTGCATGAATATGAACCAAAAAATAAGCAAAAGAAAATATTCCAACCTTAACAGTTTATTTCACAGTCTATAGTAATCATATGAACATATAAGGTGGAGTTAATCTCATCCAAAAAAACTAAACTTCACATCAAATCATTACTCAGCAACTTAATTTTATTTTTATATTTTTAAAAAAAATAAAATTAAATGAGCTCCAATATTTTTGTTTACTCAACCAGCTTCATAAGTCTTTATTTTACTAATCTGACTAGGATTAACCAATGGAGCAAATAATCCAGAATATCCATTTCCAATGAAAAAAAATCGAATATCGAAATCTCAAAATTGACTTACTGTCAGCTGCAGAAGTTTTGAGAAGCTCGAGAGCCGAAAAATTAGACGCCTTAGGCTTGGATTCGATCTCGCCATTCCGAACTGAAATCGCCTCACATCTAGGGTTCAGAAACGGCAATCCTTTTAACGAAACATTATTCCTGTTGATCTTATCATTATAAACTCGAATCAAACAAGGAAAAGAAGAGGAATTGGAAGGGAGGAATTGACCGGAGCCGATTTTGGGTTTTATTTTGAGCTCTGGAAGAGAGGTGGAAGCGAAGCTACTCGCGGCAGCCATTAAAATGCAATGGCGATCAACAAGCGAGCTGCTTCGAAACCCTGAGTTGAAGGAATCTATATAGGATTTACAGAAGGAGAAGAAGAGCCAGAGAGAGAAAATGGAGGTGGGTTTGGTATGGTATATAAAAATACCATAATGAAGGAATATTTCCAAAAGTCGGGTTTGGTAATTGGTGCGAAATGTTTGACTACTTGTAATAAATTGAATTGAAGTTTTGGGAAAAATGCGTTTGGTCCACACACGCCCTTTCCCTGAAGTCTGGTAAGGACCTGTTTGCCAAACAGAAACTTAATGCCGCCCAAATGACGAGGAGACTAATTTGACCTTTTGGGTTATGAATGAATGGGATTTTAAAACGTTAAATAAATAAAAACATGTTTAATTTATTTTTATTTCTAAAGATTTCTTATAACATCATTTTAGAGGTAAACTTTTGGTGTTTCTAGAAGAATAATTATATTAAAATCGATATATATTACAAATATTTATGTCTATTTTTTAATCGTTAGTTACATGAATAGGTATTAGTAATAATTTTTTTAGAAAAACGTGCAATACGTGAATTGATATATAAGTACAAACTGAATAAGGTTTTAACAATGAAAACTTTATGCTATAATGTTGAAAATTATAGTGTGTAGTTGAGAACCAAAGTGTAACATGTATTTACATAATGGGGGGGGGGGGGCGTCCGGTGAGCTTAACGACCGATACGTTCGGTGCACCTATTTTTTTTTTACCACAATTATGAGAATAAAAAAAAATTAACACAGTGCACCGGACGTTAGTTCGGTACATTTATACCGGACGCCCCCCAACCCGTATTTATAATGATTACACATCTTTTTTCGTATAGAAATATGATTCCTCGTTAGTATGATTTTTTGAAATACTCAACTGTCAAATCAGATTCCTGCGCAGGATAAATACCTCCACTTAGACTTTGACCTACTATATATTTTGAGTCTTAATAATCATATTCTAATAATTTTATAATTATAATTCGACATAATTTTATCACACTGCGTGGAACAGCTCTAATTATATCTAAACTTTATTTGTTAGTTTAAATATTTTTATTTAACCGCACATTTCGCAAAACAAACACACAGTTGAATTTTGTCTCGTAGTAAACATGGCAAGCACGACTCGTCTGAATTGTTTGTCTTTTCAATGAATTGTTTATTTATATATATAATTTTGTAAAAAATTATATACGATTATTAGCCCTTATTAGGGTTGACGTTTAATTAGTATTTACACTATTAGGATGTCTTTTAAAAGCATAAAAAAACCAATCCTAACTTAGCAGTTTGTAAAACAAGAAATAACTTAAATTTTGATTCGTAAAATCATACGAGTCTAAACAAGTTTGTTATTAAGATTGGAAAATTAACTAAACAGTTCGTGTGTGGGTCCCGAATTCAGGTCCTAAATCACCTCGGATCCGGTTCGATCATTCTATACAACTATTACTATTTGCGGAAGATATAAACATAAATTGTTTATACAATACATGTAAGACCCCAACTTTTATAAATAAAGATAATTTTCTATAAATATCATTTTTGAATATTATGGAGTTAATTTGATATAATGTTATAGTTGTGGGTAATATTTATAAATTTTATAAAATACGCAAGTTGTTATATAATATTCGATTGGTCGGGGAATATTCGTTTTAACAGGGAATATTCGTACAACGACACAATCATTGGTGGACCCCACAACAAAATTATTGTCGGAATGAGAAAACGACAAAAATATTTTATTAAAAATAACGGCGGAAGTTTTACCATTGTTACTGTTGAACTACTCGGTAGTAAAAGTACAGTAATACGTGTGGTTGCATAGTAGCACACAGTATTGATTATTAATGCTTATGTGAAAAGTCACTCAGTTTGATTCAATTATTGTCAGTTAATAATATGAATTATTTAGCGATAATGACGTTTTGTTTTATTCGTGTTATTAACGTAATAAAACAGAAACATCTTTTTATATAAAACAGAATACTTTATTAAAGTTATTCTATAAATAAAATATATTATATTTTATTTAAAAGATTTTTCTTTAAATATGGACCGTCAGATTAAAGTAATCAATCTGGACCGTTCATGGATTAGTTACTATGCATTCAATTTTTCTATAAATAGCAGCTCATTCCTTCATTATTTCTTACGAATTCACTGAACTCTAGAGAGAGAAACTATAGAGAGAAACCATAGAGAGAGAAGAAGAGTATTCTGCTACTTAACTACTTCCTTATTTCAGTTCGTCTTTAAAACGGTAAGGGATATTATTCTTTTGTATTCAAGAAGAGAACTTCTGTTATTCCAATTCTTTATTATTCTGTTGGAATAACCTGTATATGCGGAATACCCTATACTTGGTGACATTTTTCTATTATTCTGTCTTTGTTATTCTGTTGGAACATCCTGTCTGTGTGTTTTACACCTGACCTGGTTCCGTTTTTATTATTATTCTGTTGGAACATCCTGTCTGTGTGTTTTACACCGGACCTGGTTCCGTCTTGATATTATTCTGTTGGAACATCCTGTCTGTGTGTTTTACACCGGACCTGGTTCCGTCTTTGTTATTATTCTGTTGGAACATCTTGTCTGTGTGTTTTACACCGGACCTGGTTCCATTATTTATTATTCTGTCGGAATATCCTGTCTGTGCGTTTACGCCGGACCTGGTTCCATTATTTATTATTCTGTTGGAATAACCTGTCTGTGCAGTCTATCGCATGCATGGTGATTTCTTTTGTTATTCCATTCTTTATTATACTCAGTTGGTTAAGTTTTGACTTCTATACTCCATGAAATTTGTGGAATATCCTTGATAATTGCGTTTCATCCAGTATCTTTTCATGAAAATATTCTTCTACGTATTCTTGAATTTTACTCCACAAAGCAGTATCATGTTGACAATTTGGACGTTGTTTGTGACGCCCCCAAAATTAGGTATACATCACCCATCTTGGGTCGTCAGATACATAGTACAGAATACAAATACAACTGATTAATACATCTGTCGTGTACAATACGACAAAACATAAACTGTGAGTTTGAATACAAATATTATCTTCTAGAGAGTATTCATACTCAAAAGGAGTCCTCATTACATTTATTAACACACCATTACATAGAATAGTGAGGACTACTAACTAATACTATCATTCGGACCATCACTCCGTACCCCGACTTGTCCCAGCTACGTTCTCATTTCCTGAAGAGAACAGTGAAAGAAAGGGTGAGCTCAACTAGCCCAGTAAGAAATATTATGACTAAGATAATGCAGAATAAATTATCATTAGCCTTTAACAATGTTAAACTGATAAAATATAATAGACATCAAGTTTAACTGTAGCGGAACAAGCAATCCATTAAAAGAGTCAAGTAGAAAATAAACTCTACTATCTTTTATGATTTAAAAAGTTTTTCAACACTGTGATCGCTGAGACTCAGCTTAATAAAATAATCCACATCATCGAATCACCCCTGCACTACGGCCAAGGATATTCGTGTATTCATTAATGGTCATGATCATGCCAACAACTGTCCATCAATGCACTACGGGCCAATGAGGACTTTTACCACATCATTTGTAACATTACGGTCATGATTATACCGAATAATCCCTGGTCATAATCATACCAAGTCCATCTATGCACTACAGGCCACAGATGACTTTCAACATTTTATAAACATGAGGATGATGACAATGATATAAGAATTCAATAAAACAAGTTCAAGAATTAATTTATCCAGGAATTAACAACGTCCAAATTGTCAACATGATACTGCATTGTGGAGTAAAATTCAAGAATGCTTAGAAGAATATTTTCTTAAAAAGATACTGGATGAAACGCAACTATCAAGGATATCCAACAAATTTCATGGAGTATAGAAGTCAAAACTTAACTAACTGAGTATAATAAAGAATGGAATAACAAAAGAAATCACCATGCATGCGATAGACCGCACAGACAGGTTATTCCAACAGAATAATAAATACTGGAACCAGGTCCGGCGTAAATGCACAGACAGGATATTCCGACAGAATAATAAATAATGGAACCAGGTCCGGTGTAAAACACACAGACAGGATGTTCCAACAGAATAATAATAAAAACGGAACCAGGTCCGGTGTAAAACACACAGACAGGATGTTCCAACAGAATAATAAACGGAACCAGGTCCGGTGTAAAACACACAGACAGGATGTTCCAACAGAATAATAGAAGAATGTCACCAAGTATAGGGTAGACCGCGTATACTGGTTATTCCAACAGAATAATAACGAATGGAATAACAGAAGTTCTCTTCATGAATATAAAAGAAATAATATTCCCTACCTTAAAAGAACTGGATATTGGAAAAGTGATGTAGCAGAATACTTTTAGTCTCTCTCTCTCTTATTCTCTCTATACTTTCTCTCTCTATAGCTTGAATGAATTCGTGAAAAATAATGAAGCCCTAGGCCTCTATTTATAGAAAAACTGAGGGTGGCTCTTGGTCTTGACGAAGGGTTAAATGACTCTTGGTCTTAACGAAGGGTCAAATGACTCTTGGTAATATTGAAGGGACAACTACTATTGACGAAAGTAATTACTATTGACCAAGGTAAATACTATTGACGAAGGTAATTACTATTGACCAAGGTAAATACTATTGACGAAGGTAATTACTATTGACCAAGGTAAATACTATTGACGACGGTAATTACTATTGACAACGGTAATTACTATTGACGACGGTAATTACTATTGACGAAGAGACTCTTAAATGATGACATATGGCCCCCCATAAAATAACCAAACTTACCACAACGTCTCAATAATATAACATATTGTACAGATGATACTATGACAATAATTTAAGAGATATGATGCAGCAATTACTGTAGCAATAATTGAGTATAGCTGAGTGACTTCTCACGTAAGCATCAATAATCAATACCGTGTGCTACTATGCAACCACGCGTATTACTGTACTTTTACTATCAAGTAGTTCAACAGTTTTAACGATTTTAACGGTAACACCTCAGCTGTTATTTTTATAGAAAGATAATTCTGTCGTTTTCTCAATCCGACAATAATTCCGTTGTGGGGTCCACCAATGATTGTGCCGTCGTACGAATATTCCCCGACAAAAAGAATATTCCCCGACCAAACGAATATTTTATAACAACTTGCTTACTTTGCAAAATTTATAAATATTACCCACAACTATAACATTATATCAAATTAACTTCATAATATTCAAAAATGATATTTATAGAAAATTCATCTTTATTTATAAAAGTTGGGGTCTTACAACCTCCCCTTCTTATGAAATTTCGCCCTCGAAATTAGGGTACGTACCTGGTATGTCGAAGAGGTAAGGATACCTTGATTTCATTTCTGATTCTAACTCCCAAGTCATTTCCTCAACATCGTGGTTTCTCCACAAAACTTTAACTTGAGGTATAACCTTGGAGCGTAGAATATGTTCCTTCTTATCCAAGATTTGAACAGGAACTTCTTCATACGTCAAATCCTCCGCTATTTCGTCCGGTTCTAACTCAATAATGTGGTTCGGGTCTTCCACATATTTGCGTAATATGGATATGTAGAAAACGTTATGAACACGAGACATACTTGGCGGTAAAGCGAGTCTATAAGCCACAGTTCCTACTTGATCGAGGATTAAAAATGGACCGATGAATCGAGGATTTAGCTTTCCTCTCTTTCCAAATCTCGTAACTCCTTTCCATGGAGCAACACGTAAGAACACATGATCTCCTACATCAAATTCCACGTCCTTTCGATGAAGATCAGCATAACTCTTTTGTCGATCTTGTGAGGTTTTTATACGTTGTCGGATCGTTTGAATCTTTTCTGTAGTCATACGTACCAACTCCGGTCCCAACAACGTTGCTTCGCCCACCTCATCCCAGCATACTGGAGAACGACATTTTCTTCCATACAATGCTTCGAATGGAGCCATGCCAATACTTGCTTGATAATTGTTGTTGTAGGAAAACTCCACCAATGGTAAGAACTTGTCCCAACTTCCTTTGAAGTCAAAGACACAGAGTCTTAATAGATCTTCAAGAGTTTGAATAGTCCTCTCTGATTGTCCGTCCGTCTGAGGATGATATGCTGAACTAAATCGTAACTCCGTGCCCATAGCTTTTTGTAAACTAACCCAAAATCGTGAAGTGAATCTTGGGTCTCGGTCAGAAACTATGGATACTGGCATACCATGCAGTCTTACAATCTCGTTTATGTACATACGAGCAAGACGTTCAAGTGTATAAGTTTCTCGTATCGGTAAGAAATGAGCAGACTTGGTCAATCTATCAACAATGACCCAAATCGCATCAATACCTTGAGAAACCCTAGGAAGACCGGTAACGAAATCCATGGTAATGTGCTCCCACTTCCATTCTGGAATTTCAAGTGGTTGCAATGGACCTTTTGGTACTTGATGCTCCTCTTTGACTCGTTGACAAGTTAGACACCTTGAGATAAACAACGCTATCTCTCTCTTCATATTGCTCCACCAAAATGTATGACGAAGATCATGATACATTTTGGTACTTCCAGGATGGATTGCAAACGGTGTGTTGTGCGCCTCCATCATGATTTCATACTTTAAATCAGGGTTGTTAGGAACACAAAGTCTGGAGTTGACTCGAAGTATTCCTTCTTCATCGATTCTTGCTTCCGGTATAGCACCTTCTTGCACTTTCTTCTTCATACGCATCAGCTCCAGGTCTGTAGCTTGAGCAGCTTTAACTTTA
The DNA here is from genome assembly GCA_016801055.1 of Panax notoginseng. NCBI lineage: Eukaryota > Viridiplantae > Streptophyta > Magnoliopsida > Apiales > Araliaceae > Panax > Panax notoginseng. The sequence continues at coordinate 10,942,444 of CM029019.1, forward strand.
TCGATTAAAGTCGGTTCTACTCGTATATTCGCCATCATCGCATGGGTCCCTGGAGTCTTTAACTCTATCTCCATCCTTTGCAAATCACACAAAATGGGTCTTTGTGTTGACAATATCGCACTCGTACTTGCATATGATCTTCTACTCAATGCGTCAGCTACCACGTTCGCTTTTCCAGGATGATATTGAATGGTATGATCATAATCTTTCAACAGTTCAAGCCAACGTCGTTGTCGCATGTTGAGTTCCTTTTGAGTGAAGAAATATTTGAGACTTTTATGATCCGTAAAGATCTCCACCTTCTCCCCATACAAGTAATGCCTCCAAATTTTAAGTGCAAAGACAACAGCTGCCAACTCTAGATCATGAGTAGGATAATTCCTCTCATATTCCTTGAGTTGTCTTGATGCATAGGCTATGACTTTTCCATGTTGCATGAGAACACATCCCAACCCTTTGCTCGAAGCATCACTGTAGATGACAAATCCCTCCGAGCCAGATGGTATTGTTAGAACAGGTGCTGAAATGAGTCTCCTCTTGAGTTCTTGAAAACTCTGCTCACATTCTTCGCTCCAACCGAACTTTGTATCTTTTCGAGTCAGCTGAGTTAACGGAGTAGCGATTCGAGAAAATCCTTCCACGAATCTCCGATAATAACCAGCTAGACCGAGAAAGCTACGTACTTCGGTTACTGATTTAGGTTGCTCCCAGCTTTGAATAGCTTCAATCTTTGCCGGGTCAACCGATATTCCACGACTTGATACTACGTGCCCAAGGAATGCTACCTCTTCCATCCAGAACTCGCATTTCTTCAACTTGGCATAAAGTTTGTATTCACGAAGCTTTTGGAGTACCAGCCTCAAGTGTTGCTCATGATCGTCACGGCTTTTGGAATAAACAAGGATGTCATCGATAAAGACGACCACAAAGTGATCCAAATATTCCTTAAATACCCTGTTCATCATATCCATGAAGGCAGCAGGAGCATTAGTCAATCCAAAAGACATAACTAAGAATTCATAATGCCCATACCGAGTTCTGAAGGCAGTCTTTGGAATATCCTCAGTTCTAACCTTCAGCTGATGATATCCAGAACGAAGATCGATCTTTGAAAAGAATTGTGCTCCTTGCAGCTGGTCAAACAGGTCATCAATACGTGGCAATGGGTACCTATTTTTGATGGTGACATGATTCAACTCCCGATAATCAATACAAAGTCGCATACACCCATCTTTCTTCTTCACGAACAGAACAGGAGCACCCCAAGGAGAAGTACTAGGACGAATAAAACCAATGTCTAACAATTCCTGCAGTTGGGTCTTTAACTCCTGAAGTTCAATAGGAGCCATTCGATATGGAGCTTTGGAAATGGGTTTTGTACCGGGTTCAAGGTCGATAAAAAATTCAATTTCACGCTCTGGGGGTAGGCCAGGAAGTTCTTCGGGAAATACGTCAGGAAATTTATTAACAACAGAAATATCATTCAAAGCTGACGTATTTTTGTTTAGATCTGTGACATGAGCTAAGAAAGCTTGACATCCGTTTTTCAATAAACGAATAGCTTTATGACTTGAGATGACAGCGATTGATTTTAATGGTTTGGTTGCTTGAATTCGCATAATAGGTCGATTAGGAATATGAAAGCTAACAACCTTACGAAAACAATCAATTTTTGCATAATGAGTAGTTAACCAATCAATCCCTAGAATCACGTCAAATGCAAGTATTTTTAATGAAATCAGATCGATAGGTAATGTGTGGGTACCAACTTGAACCAAACAAGACTTATAACCAGTGGAGGTAATGAAGGTTTCTCCCAACGGAGTTTCCACAGATAAGTCAAAGTCTAATTTCTCCGGAATCAAATTTAATCGATGAGCGCAAGTAGGAGAAATAAAAGAATGGGTTGAACCGGTATCAAATAAAGTATAAACTTCTTTAGAGTTTATGATAAGCTTACCCGTGATGACCTCATTCGGGTTCCTTGCTCTCTGGGAGTTCACAACAAACGCTCTCCTTTGCACAATCGGTTTTGACTTTTCTGGGACGGCTTTTGGTGCCTCCATCCTAGCTGAATTTATTTTCGGTAAACGACAAAATCGGGCTAAATGACCTTCTCTTCCACAATTATAGCATGCTTTGGATGGCATCGCGCAGTTTGGACTGATGTGTCCCTCCCCTCCGCATTTGAAACATATGATAGGTGGTCGTTCTCCTTCCTTAACGACAGGTGCTGGTGCTGACGTCTTTCCGTCATTGTTGAATCTCCTCTTCTTGAAATGTCCATTCTTATTGTTTTGGCCCTGATTACCACCGAAGTGGTTACCATTTCTGGCCTGTTGATTCCCTCCACGCTTGTTGTCACCGCTTCGATGACTGCTCTCACTGGTATTATCATTTTGCCGGCTGCTCTCTTTTGGTTGCGTTGTCTCGTTATCGCGCTCCACCAACTGAGCCCTATTTACAACATCTGAATACAAACACAGTTTATGAGAAACAAGATGTTGACGTATCTCCGGCTTCAAACCTCTTAAAAATATCCGCGTCATTCTTTCTTCATTATCCACCAGGTGGGACGCAAACCGGGATAACTCCGCAAATTTTGCCTCGTACTGCGACACGGTCATATTATTCTGCTCCAATTTGATGAACTCCACCTCCTTCATGTGACGAATACTCTCGGGAAAGTATTTGTCGTTAAACAGATCTTGAAACTTCTCCCAAGACATCTTCAGTGCGGCAGGTTGAGTACGCTTTATCGATTCCCACCAGTAATCTGCCTCTCCTCGCAACATAAAGGCGGCAAAGGGAACCTTTTGCTCCTCGGAGCAACCCAAGACATCAAATATCTTGATGATCTGCTTTATCCATGTTTCAGCTACAAGTGGTTTGGGTTCTCCCTTAAACTCCGGTGGTCCCAGCTCCTTAAACTGTTTAGCGGTGACCGCCTGAGAGTTTCCAGTATTTCCACCTATGTTGTGGACAGGAGCCGCTTTCACCTGTTATTGCATGAATTGCATAAAGCCTCTGAACATTTGATCATTCATCATTTGGTCAGTGTTGTTGTTTGCATGAGGATTGACACCTTCCTGATGCACATTATCCTGATTATTGATATGTGGTGAATCAACAGTTGTCTGTGCTCCATTGCTATTCTCAACATTCTCAGATGCCATTTTCAGATACTGTCACAAAATAAAAATTAATTGATATGTCATATATTATCCTTATATTATGACCGACCAATTAAATACCATGCAAATAAACTTAGGTATGCCATACTAGCGAAGGAATTCTCCGTCTCTCCCCTCCTAGTTCTATTCTCACATCTTGGCCAGGGATCATATCCCTAAGCTCTGATACCAACTGTGACGCCCCCAAAATTAGGTATACATCACCCATCTTGGGTCGTCAGATACATAGTACAGAATACAAATACAACTGATTAATACATCTGTCGTGTACAATACGACAAAACATAAACTGTGAGTTTGAATACAAATATTATCTTCTAGAGAGTATTCATACTCAAAAGGAGTCCTCATTACATTTATTAACACACCATTACATAGAATAGTGAGGACTACTAACTAATACTATCATTCGGACCATCACTCCGTACCCCGACTTGTCCCAGCTACGTTCTCATTTCCTGAAGAGAACAGTGAAAGAAAGGGTGAGCTCAACTAGCCCAGTAAGAAATATTATGACTAAGATAATGCAGAATAAATTATCATTAGCCTTTAACAATGTTAAACTGATAAAATATAATAGACATCAAGTTTAACTGTAGCGGAACAAGCAATCCATTAAAAGAGTCAAGTAGAAAATAAACTCTACTATCTTTTATGATTTAAAAAGTTTTTCAACACTGTGATCGCTGAGACTCAGCTTAATAAAATAATCCACATCATCGAATCACCCCTGCACTACGGCCAAGGATATTCGTGTATTCATTAATGGTCATGATCATGCCAACAACTGTCCATCAATGCACTACGGGCCAATGAGGACTTTTACCACATCATTTGTAACATTACGGTCATGATTATACCGAATAATCCCTGGTCATAATCATACCAAGTCCATCTATGCACTACAGGCCACAGATGACTTTCAACATTTTATAAACATGAGGATGATGACAATGATATAAGAATTCAATAAAACAAGTTCAAGAATTAATTTATCCAGGAATTAACAACGTCTAAATTGTCAACATGATACTGCATTGTGGAGTAAAATTCAAGAATGCTTAGAAGAATATTTTCTTAAAAAGATACTGGATGAAATGCAACTATCAAGGATATTCCACAAATTTCATGGAGTATAGAAGTCAAAACTTAACCAACTGAGTATAATAAAGAATGGAATAACAAAAGAAATCACCATGCATGCGATAGACCGCACAGACAGGTTATTCCAACAGAATAATAAATACTGGAACCAGGTCCGGCGTAAACGCACAGACAGGATATTCCGACAGAATAATAAATAATGGAACCAGGTCCGGTGTAAAACACACAGACAGGATGTTCCAACAGAATAATAATAAAAACGGAACCAAGTCCGGTGTAAAACACACAGACAGGATGTTCCAACAGAATAATAAACGGTCCGGTGTAAAACACACAGACAGGATGTTCCAACAGAATAATAGAAGAATGTCACCAAGTATAGGGTAGACCGCGTATACTGGTTATTCCAACAGAATAATAACGAATGGAATAACAGAAGTTCTCTTCATGAATATAAAAGAAATAATATTCCCTACCTTAAAAGAACTTGATATTGGAAAAGTGATGTAGCAGAATACTTTTAGTCTCTCTCTCTCTTATTCTCTCTATACTTTCTCTCTCTATAGCTTGAATGAATTCGTAAAAAATAATGAAGCCCTAGGCCTCTATTTATAGAAAAACTGAGGGTGGCTCTTGGTCTTAACGAAGGGTCAAATGACTCTTGGTCTTAACGAAGGGTCAAATGACTCTTGGTAATATTGAAGGGACAACTACTATTGACGAAAGTAATTACTATTGACCAAGGTAAATACTATTGACGAAGGTAATTACTATTGACCAAGGTAAATACTATTGACCAAGGTAAATACTATTGACGAAGGTAATTACTATTGACCAAGGTAAATACTATTGACGAAGGTAATTACTATTGACCAAGGTAAATACTATTGACGACGGTAATTACTATTGACGACGGTAATTATTATTGACAAAGAGACTCTTAGATGATGACATATGGCCCCCCATAAAATAACCAAACTTACCACAACGTCTCAATAATATAACATATTGTACAGATGATACTATGACAATAATTTAAGAGATATGATGCAGCAATTACTGTAGCAATAATTGAGTATAGCTGAGTGACTTCTCACGTAAGCATCAATAATCAATACCGTGTGCTACTATGCAACCACGCGTATTACTGTACTTTTACTACCAAGTAGTTCAACAGTTTTAACGATTTTAACGGTAACACCTCAGCTGTTATTTTTATAGAAAGATAATTCTGTCGTTTTCTCAATCCGACAATAATTCCGTTGTGGGGTCCACCAATGATTGTGCCGTCGTACGAATATTCCCCGACAAAAAGAATATTCCCCGACCAAACGAATATTTTATAACAACTTGCTTACTTTGCAAAATTTATAAATATTACCCACAACTATAACATTATATCAAATTAACTTCATAATATTCAAAAATGATATTTATAGAAAATTCATCTTTATTTATAAAAGTTGGGGTCTTACATTGTTAATTCTTGGATAAATTAATTCTTGAACTTGTTTTATTGAATTCTTATATCATTGTCATCATCCTCAGGTTTATAAAATGTTGAAAGTCATTTGTGGCATGTAGTGCATAGATGGACTTGGTATGATTATGACCAGAAATTATTCGGTATAATCATGACCGTAATGTTACAAATGATGTGGTAAAAGTCATCATTGGCCCGTAGTGCATTGATGGACAGTTGTTGGCATGATCATGACCATTAATGAATACACGAATATCCTTGGCCGTAGTGCAGGGGTGATTCGATGATGTGGATTATTTTATTAAACTGAGTCACAGCGATAACAGTGTTGAAAAACCTTTTAAATCATAAAAGATAGTAGAGTTTATTTTCTACTTGACTCTTTTAATGGATTGCTTGTTCCACTACAGTTAAACTTGATGTCTATTATATTTTATTAGTTTAACATTGTTGAAGGCTAATGATAATTTATTCTGCATTATCTTAGTCATAATATTTCTTACTGGGCTAGTTGAGCTCACCCTTTCTTTCACTGTTCTCTTCAGGAAATGAGAACGTAGCTGGGACAAGTCGGGGAACGGAGTGATGGTTCGAATGATAGTATTAGTTAGTAGTCCTCACTATTCTATGTAATAGTGTGTTAATAAATGTAATGAGGACTCCTTTTGAGTATGAATACTCTCTAGAAGATAATATTTGTATTCAAACTCACAGTTTATGTTTTGTCGTATTGTACACGACAGTTGTATTAGTAAGTTATATTTGTATTCTGTACTATGTATCTGATGACCCAAGATGGGTGATGTATACCTATTTTTGGGGCCGTCACAATACATATACTCACTATTTTCCAAGGTCGAGTAACCTTAACTTAATACACATTTCATAACTTTTTTAACATATAACATTATTAACATACAATACTTATACAATTTAGCTGCACACATATCCTAACGCTGGAACTGTCTTTAACCTTTTCTTGTATCCTACGCATTTGCCTTAATTTGCAATGTTTTATCATGATATAGCAAGGGTGAACATGAAAGTTGCCCAGCAAGATTAAGTACAACAATATAACGATATATCATGATTAATGAGTTTGAATAATAAGCTGGCTATAATTCAACAATATAATTGTGAACTAGCAGGAACAAGTTTATGACTGAACAAATATATAACCTGAACAAATATTTCCGAACCGAAGGATAATGAAGGTGATCAGCCTTTCATACCTGACTTATACATGCAATATGTACATAGTACAATTCATGGTAACCAACAATGATTAACCATAAGCTTATATGAATGAAACAACTCTTTAGTAGAGTTAAGTAAAATAAACTTGTCTGAACCGTTGATTACCGCAATATAATGTATAACGCTTTATCCGAAGACCTAATATTAGTAATATAGATCTCTAATATTAGAATAATATCATCACAATATAATACTATTATATATATAGACATAGAATAACCTAAACACATAACACATAACCCTATCAGTCTATAACACACATAAGACTCGGTATCAAGTCAAACTTTTTAAGTCCGAGTTGAAACCGACACAATTCTAACATCCCGACGGTCTAGTCGGACTTTTATCGAGTCTAAGTTCAATTAAACTCTGCCTAACACTTAACAATTATCTCAGATAATTTTATTTTCAGTCAAAATATTTTTCTAAGTCTCATAACAATTTTCAGATAATTATTATCATTTATCATGAATTTTAAATCATTAAAAACATATTTAAATGAATTAAATACCACATAATTCTTTTATCATTAATATTTATTTAATATCAAATATTAATGAAATACATGTCGTAATATTATAATATATTTATAATATCACAAAGTATTTTTAATACATCAAAATCATATTTATATGATTTTTAAACAGTTAAATTCATTATCCGATAATTGCTATTAATATTAAAATATTAATATTTTAATGGCAAAATATCAAAAGTTATATTTTATAACTTAAAATATTTTTATAACCCTTAAAATATTTTTATATGATTTATAAATCATAACTTTTATTTTCCCATAATTTATTTAATATATTTATTAAATAAACTAACTATCATTAATATTAATTAATTAATGAATTTCATCATAAAATATTAAAAGTCATTAAAAATAACTTAAAATATTTTCTTATAACATAATATTATTTTTCATGATTTAAAATTATTTTTAAATTATTTATTTAATATTATAATTAAATAAATTAAATACCATTTATATTCCAAAAATATTAAATATTTATGAAATATACCTAAAATAATTAAAAACTATTTTTCAGAATTTAAAATAATTTTTCAGATTTTATTATGTATTTTTAATAATTAAAAACCATTTTTATCAATTTTTAAATAATTTTCGAAAAATAATAATTAATTTCTTAATTAAACCGTCGCTAAAAGGGCAATAGGCGACAAATCCGTCGCTGTTGGTGTTCTTGATGTCTGCCTAGAAACTCATGTCAGTATTAAAGGTACTAGGTTTGACCGTTAATTAATCCGGGTTCTGATTGATTTCTGGTCTTATAATGTTTCTGGTTATGTAGTATAAGTGTAATACTATAATAGTGAACAAGTACCATAGCCATAACATGACTAAATTGCAAGATCTAAGCTTCAGAAAAGTCTGACATCGCTGTTCTTCATTTTTGGGTTTTCCAGAAAATGAAGAACAAACGATGGTCCCCTCACCCGATCCTTATAACTTGAGCTCTGGGTTTTGTTTGTGTAATATAAAAGTTCAAAATTATAGTCTTGATGTCAGAGTACAACCTCATAACATCATGACAACATAACAACATCCGATACGCAAGATCTGGGCCGGTCAAACAAGGGGTCAAAAACTGTTCTTCAACGAATTCTAGATTTTCCAGAATTTGTCCAAGGCAGTTGGTCAACGCATATTTGACCGCGATTAATTTTAATTCTGTAATGGTTCTAGGTGTTCTAATGACTTATATGTGTACATCACATACCAGTTCACAACATAACAACACCAACTGGACCAAACGTATTAACAGTAGCAAGATCCATGACCTTGAACATCTTGTCAGAGAACTTCTGAAATTCTGGGCTGCCCAGAACTTCATTTCCGTGAACGGTCAACGCCTTTTGACCGTTAATATCTGGAGATCTAGACTTTCTATGGATGTGATTCCACTTCCAGTCTACTCTCCTCATAGCAGAGAACAAATATATAACATCTAACACAACTAAAACCAAACACAAGAAGATCTGCTGGCTCTGACATATGGCTGTCAGGCCACAATTTCAACTTTTTCCAGATTTCTAAAATCATCAAATCCGAGCATTTTGATGTTATGGATCTGGGATTTAACAACCCAGATCACTAAATGACATCTTAATATATAACTTTAACCAAACAACAACAACATTTAACATCTAAAAATCAGATTTCTAAGATTAGGGGTTTATACCTTTAAAACTTTGATATTTGATTTCTGATCATTGAATCTGATCTTGGGAAGCTATAAACTGAACTTGGCTTATCTTTTTTCTCTCTCTCACTCTACATTTCGGATTTCTAGAGAGAAAAAGTGTGGGAGAAAAAATGAAACTAAAGTGAGCATATTTCTCTCTCTAATCTATTTATTTGATGTCAATGCAATGAAATGGGCTGGGAAGTGGCTGAGATAGCTTGTAATTGTCACATGCTAGGGTTTAGGGTTGGTGAGCAACTCACTAGGACAACTCTTGCAAGCAACCTTCAATTATTCAACAAAGGGCATAATAGTCATTTCACCTTTAATTTTTATTCTAGAATTGTCATTTGATGAAATCCTTAGGGTTTAGGGTTTGGAACATTTAGGGTTTAAGATTTAAACCCTTAGGTTTTTAAAAATAATTTCTAAAATTTCTAATTTAGGTTATCAAAAATAGAAAATTAATATTTCTAAATTATAATTAGAATTTTCTAATTATATTCAAATTTCATAATCACAATTTGAATCTTGCTAATTAGGATTAATAATACCTAATTAAAATTGTTAATTACGCAATTAGGGTCAAAATGATCATTAGGGTTTATAAACCACTAATTAGGGTTTCTAATAGAAAAATAATTTTCTAATTTAGAAATTAGATTTTCGTAATTAGATTAGGGTGTTCTAATTACTTAACTTGAAAATTAGAATTAATATATCCTAATTAATATTAAAACTATTTAATTAACACTTAGGTTTTTCCCTATTTACAAATTAGGGTTTCAAATCCGTAATTAGAGTTTTCAAAATGTGTCATTAGGGTTTGCTAATTAATTAAGCGTTACCCTAATTAATATTATAATTAATAACACTTATGTAATATAATAATCATTTAAATTCTCAGATTAGGGTTTTATGCACCGAATTAGGGTTTTGGATTCTCGAAACTGAAATTAGGATTTTCAGAACCGGTTTTAGGGTTTCTTATAAAACACCAGGGTTTTCTAACCGAACGTTGATGTTCTTAATATATACCTAAGGTTTGTTACAGATATCGTTTATCTGGTCAACCTTTGACCCTTAACCACATACTGTATGTGACGCCCCCAGAATAGGTATACAACACCCATTCTGAGTCGCCAAATACATGGTACAGAAAGCAAACTACAACTTCAATAATACAATTGTCGTGCAAAATACGACAACACATACTGTGAGTTTAAATACAAATATTGTCTTCTAGACAATATCCACACTCAAATAAATCCTCATTACAATTATTCAAACACTATTTTACAGAAATAGTGAGGACTGCTAATACATCTTTCTAGAACCATCACTCCATACCCCGACTAGATCCTGCTATGTTCTCACCTCCTGAGAAGAAAAATGGAACAAAAAGGAAAAGGGTGAGCTCAACTAGCCCAGTAAAGAATATTATGACTAAATAATATACAACAAATTATCGTTAGTCTTCAACAGGGAAAAATCTGATAAAATATAATCGACAACAAGTTTTAGATCAACAACTGCAGCGGAAACAACAAACCATTAGAAGAGTCAAGTAGAGAAAGAATTCTACTATCTTCTAAGATTTAAAAGTCCATCATCAATATTTTATCCCTGTAACATCAATTAATAATCATCTTTAACCAAATATTCATCTTTGCACTACAGGCCAAAGATATTCATTTGTATCATCAGTCGGTCATGTTCATCTCAACACCTGTTCATCTTTGCACTACAGGCCAAAGATATTCATCAAGTAATTATACATCTTTGCACTACAGGCCAAAGATATTCAGTAATATCATCATTTAGGACTGAGGATGATGAAAAATATCTTAAAGAGAACGAATCCAATGAGACAGAAGGACAAATAGTAGGGATTCGTATAACAGTTTATCCAAGATCAATAATACTTCATAATAATCAATTGTGAAGCAGAATTCAAAAATAAAGATCAAAACATGGATACAATCAAAGATAGTAACCATAATAGACATCTTGGACAAAAAGGAAAAATTTTATTTTTCGGTGAATAGTGCCGTATTCGTGAATAGTACCGTATACGTGAATAGTGCCGTATACGTGAATAGTAACCCCGACACAAAAAGTTTCAAATTTGATAAAAACTCATATCAATATTTCAGCATAATGATATTGAAGAAAATAATATCATTTAAGAAGAAAATAATATCCCTTACCTCAAAATATCAGTACTTCTGGTCGGAATACCGGTATAAGGCTGAAAGAAACTTGCTCTGATGAATAGAAACTCTCAAAGTATCTAAATACTCACAAAATACACTCAATAATCTAGAGAGAGAAAGAGAGAAAACTTGTTTCTGGTGTGATTTTCAATTCTAACTTAGCCCTCTATTTATAGGAAAATTTTGGTAGGTTTGACCTGCAACCTGATGGCTTTACCTGCTACTATTCCCACCCACCACATTTGAAATATAATTCAGCACATTTCTTCACCAACCACAAGTGGGGCCCACCAATTCTAGAATTTTCCACCAAAATGATAAACTCCGAAAATTCAACAATTTCTGAACCAGTCATCTTGTAAAATTCGTAATAAATCATACGTTCATTTTTAACGGTTCAAAATTTGTGGACATATACTCAACTTATATATGTATAACATATCCAAAAATTACCACGATCCAACGGTCGGATTAAAAATTATAACCCCCGCAAACTATCTCAAAAACCCTGATTTTTAATACCTCCATTCCGACAAAAATACTGACAAAAACCTCAACATTAACTCCTTCATTTTTAACCACAAAAATATATCCCTCATTTATATCCACATAAAATAAATATTTCCTTATCATATGAATCAATAATTAATTATTCACAAATAATATTACAGAATCACATTTATGACAACCAGGCCGTTCCCAGGAAAGAGGGGGCTTTCCAATAAGGATTTCTCCTTACTGGCGCGCAATTAGATGACCAAACCTCTCCTTAGACAGAACTTTCTAGACATTGCCAATAATGTTATCTAATAATATTATTCAAATAATATGAATTATTGATCTGATAAATGAAAATACTGTGCAGCAACAATTATTGAAACAACAATAATATAAAATATCAACGCAGCAATTATTGAATCAATAAAATAAAATATTGAATAATAACTACTGTAACAATTATTGAGTAGTGCCTTCTTACGTAAGAATCAATAATTGGTGCAATACCGTGTGCTACTGTATTTTAACCACCGGGTATTCCAACAGTATTAACGGTAACAACTACGCCGTTATTTATAAACAACTTATACTTGTCGTTTTTTTCATCCAATCGCTTTCCGTTATGGGGCCCACACAAGGCTGCGTCGTCGTACGAATATTCCCCGACAGCAAGAATATTCCACGACCAACCGAATATTCACCGACCAAAATAAATATTTTATAACCACTTGCTTATTTTGCAAAATTTGCACATTTCACCCATAACCAAAGTATTATATCAAATTAACCCCTTATTATTCACAATAATATTTAGAGAAAATTTGATTTTATTCATTAATAAGTTGGGGTCTTACAACCTCCCCTCCTTATGAAATTTCGTCCTCGAAATTGACGTACGTACCTGATGTTTCAAAAAGGTGAGGATACCTCGCTTTCATTTCTGATTCCAACTCCCAGGTCATTTCTTCAATAGCATGGTTTCTCCACAAAACCTTAACTTGTGGTATAACCTTCGTGCGTAGGACATGCTCTTTCCTATCCAAGATCTTAACAGGTACCTCCTCGTACGTTAAATCTTCAGCTATCTCGTCTGGTTCTAACTCAATAATGTGGTTCGGGTCTTTAACATATTTACGAAGCATAGATATGTGAAAAACATTATGAACACGAGACATGCTTGGAGGTAATGCGAGTCTATATGCCACATTTCCTATTCGCTCAAGAATCTCAAATGGACCAACAAATCTTGGATTGAGCTTTCCTCTCTTCCCAAATCTTGTAACTCCCTTCCATGGTGCAACACGTAACAATACATGATCCCCAATATTAAATTCCACGTCCTTCCGATGAAGATCCGCATAACTCTTTTGTCGATCCTGTGCCGTTTGTATACGTTGTCGAATCGTTTGGATCTTCTCTGTAGTAATGCGTACCAATTCTGGTCCCAACAATGTTGCTTCACCCACCTCGTCCCAGCATACTGGAGAACGACATTTTCTTCCATACAACGCCTCAAATGGAGCCATACCTATGCTCGCCTGATAACTGTTGTTGTAGGAGAATTCCACCAATGGTAGGTACTTATCCCAACTCCCTTTGAGATCTAAGACACAAAGTCTTAATAGATCTTCAAGAGTTTGAATAGTCCTCTCTGATTGTCCGTCCGTTTGAGGATGGTATGCTGAACTGAATCGTAAATCCGTGCCCATAGCTTTCTGCAAGCTAACCCAAAATCGTGAAGTGAATCTTGGGTCACGATCCGAAACTATGGATACTGGCATGCCATGCAATCTCACAATCTCGTTCACGTACATACTAGCAAGACGTTCAAGGGAATAAGTCTCACGTATCGGCAAGAAATGAGCGGACTTGGTTAATCTATCAACAATAACCCAAATCGCATCTATGCCTTGAGAAACCTTGGGAAGACCTGTAACAAAATCCATAGTAATGTGTTCCCACTTCCATTTCGGAATCTCAAGTGGTTGCAATGGACCCTTTGGTACTTGATGCTCCGCTTTTACACGTTGACAAGTTAAACATCTCGAGATAAACTCCGCGATCTCTCTTTTCATATTGCTCCACCAAAATGTATGTCGAAGATCGTGATACATTTTGGTACTCCCAGGATGGATTGCAAACGGTGTGTTGTGTGCCTCCATCATTATTCTATGCTTCAAGTCAAAATCGTTAGGAACACAAAGTCTGGAGTTGACTCGAAGTATTCCTTCTTCATCGATTCTTGCTTCTGGAATAGCACCTTCTTGCACTTTCTTCTTCATACGCATCAGCTCTATATCCGTAGCTTGAGCAGCTTTAACTTTATCGATTAAAGTCGGTTCTACTCGTATATTTGATATCATCATGTGGGTACTTGGAGCCTTCATCTCTATCTCCATCCTTTGCAAGTCATACAAAATGGGCCTTTGTGTTAAAAACATTGCACTCGTACCCGCATATGATCTTCTACTCAATGCGTCAGCTACTACGTTTGCTTTTCCAGGATGGTATTGGATGGTATGATCGTAATCTTTCAACAGCTCAAGCCAACGTCGTTGCCGCATGTTGAGTTCCTTTTGGGTGAAGAAATATTTGAGGCTTTTATGATCTGTATAGATCTCCACTTTCTCCCCATACAGGTAGTGTCTCCAGATCTTCAACGCAAAAACGACTGCTGCCAACTCCAAATCATGAGTAGGATAATTCCTCTCATATTCTTTGAGTTGTCGTGAGGCATAGGCTATGACTTTCCCATGTTGCATGAGAACACATCCTAACCCTTTGCCTGAAGCATCGCTGTAGATAACAAATCCATCCGAACCAGATGGTATTGTCAAAACAGGTGCCGAAATGAGTCTCCTCTTGAGTTCTTGGAAACTCTTCTCGCATTCCTCACTCCATACGAATTTTGTATCTTTCCGAGTCAGCTGAGTTAACGGAGTAGCGATTCGAGAAAATCCTTCCACAAATCTCCGATAATAACCAGCTAAGCCCAGAAAGCTACGTACTTCGGTTACCGACTTCGGTTGCTCCCAACTTTGTATGGCTTCAATCTTCGCCGGGTCGACAGATACTCCATGTTTTGACACCACGTGCCCAAGGAATGCTACTTCCTCAAGCCAGAACTCGCATTTCTTCAGTTTGGCATATAGCTTATTTTCACGAAGCCTTTGCAGTACCAGCTTCAAATGGCGCTCATGATCTTCACGGCTTTTGGAATAGATGAGGATGTCATCAATAAAGACAACAACGAACTGATCCAAATATTCTTTGAATACACGGTTCATCATATCCATGAAGGCAGCAGGAGCATTAGTCAATCCAAAAGACATTACTAAGAATTCATAATGCCCGTACCGAGTTCTGAAGGCAGTCTTTGGAATATCCTCAGTTTTAATCTTCAGCTGATGATATCCAGAACGAAGATCGATCTTTGAAAAGAATTGTGCTCCTTGCAACTGGTCAAACAGGTCATCAATGCGAGGTAGCGGATACCTATTCTTGATGGTGACATGGTTCAATTCTCGATAGTCAATACAAAGTCGCATACTCCCGTCTTTCTTCTTTACGAATAAAACAGGAGCACCCCAAGGAGACGTACTAGGACGAATAAAACCGATGTCCAACAACTCCTGTAGTTGGACTTTTAACTCCTGAAGTTCAATAGGAGCCATTCGATATGGGGTTTTAGAAATGGGCTTTGTACCGGGTTCAAGGTCAATAAAGAATTCAATTTCTCGTTCCGGGGGTAGACCGGGAAGTTCTTCAGGAAATACATCGGAAAATTCTCTAACAATAGAAATATTATTCAAATCTGACTTGTCTTTGTTCAAATCCATAACATGGGCTAAGAAAGCTTGACATCCGTTTTTCAATAAACGAATAGCTTTGTGGCTTGATATGACAGTGACTGATTTTAGTGGTTTAGTAGTTTGAATTCGTATGACAGGTTGGTTAGGAATATGAAAACTAACAACCTTACGAAAACAATCAATTTTAGCATGATGAGTGGTTAACCAATCAATTCCTAAAATCACATCAAAAGCAAGTATCTTTAAAGAGATAAGATCAACAGGTAATGTGATAGTGCCAACTTGGATCATGCAAGATTTATAAACTGTAGATGTAACGAAGGTTTCACCCAACGGAGTTTCAACAGATAAGTTAAAGTCCAATTTCTCCGGAGTCAAGTTTAAACGTTGAGCACAAGCAGGAGAGATAAAAGAATGGGTAGAACCGGTATCTAGTAAAGTATAAACTTCGCAAGAATTCAAGATTAGCTTACCCGTGATCACCTCGTTCGGGTTTCTCGCGTTTTGGCCAGTAACGACAAACGCCCTTCCAGGAACCGCTGATTTCGACTTATCCGGGATAACTTTTGGAGTCACCATCCCCGCTGAACTTGGTTTTGCTACAGAACACTCTCGAGCTATATGACCTTCCTTTCCACAGTTATAACATACCTTGGATTGTTGTGGGCAGTTTGGGCTGATATGTCCCTCTTTCCCACATTTGTAACATACGACCGGTGGTCGTTCTCCTCCCCTAGAAACAGTTGATGTTTGTGCTGACGTCTTCACGTTATCATTGTTGTACCTTCTCTTCTTGAAATCTCCTCCCGACTCGCTCCTTCTATTATCACGACCACGATTACCACCAGAGTGGTTACCGCTTTTGTCCGAATATTTTCCTCCCTGCTGGTTTTCATTGCTTCGATGACTGCCGCCACCGGTATGACCCTGGTTGTGGTCCCTCGGTTGCACATACTCATTATCTCGCTCTAATAATTGAGCCCTGTTTACAACATCTGAATATAAAGAAAATTTATGAGAGATAAGATATTGCCGAATCTCGGGTTTTAAACCTCTCAGAAACATCCTTGTCATTCGTTCCTCATTTTCGACCAAATGAGGTGCAAACCTGGATAACTCTGCAAACTTCGCCTCGTACTGGGACACCGTCATGTTGTTTTGTTCCAGTCTGATAAACTCCACCTCCTTCATATGACGAATACTTTCAGGAAAGTACTTGTCATTGAACAGTTTTTGAAATGTTTCCCAGGACATGTTGAGTGCGTCAGGCTGGGTACGCTTCACAGACTCCCACCAGTAGTCTGCCTCACCGCGGAACATAAATGTGGCGAATGGAACCTTCTGTTCCTCCGTGCATCCCAAGACATCAAATATCTTGGTAATTTGCTTGACCCACGTTTCCGCCATGATCGGATCCGGCTTTCCCTTAAATTCTGGTGGTCCCAATTCTTTGAACTGCTTGGCTGTGACAAACCGCGCGTTGTTATCATTTCCACCCGTATTCTGCACACGAGTCTCCCTCGTCTGATTTTGCATGAACTGCAAAAAGCTCCTAAACATTCCATCATTCATCGTTTGCTCGGTAACGTTGTTTACAGGAGGAATATTGCCTTCCTGTTGCACGTTCCCCTGGGTGGTGATCAAAGGTGTCTCCACGGTCTGATTTACTCCATTATTAACGTTCTCAGCTGCCATTCTTAAATACTGCCATAAAACAAGGGTTAATAGTCATGTCATATATTATCCCTATACTCTGACCGACCAAATAAACACCAAATAAACTTAGTCAGGTCATACTAGCGAAGGAATTCCCCGTCTCTCCCCTCCTAGTTCTTGTCTCACATCTCAGCCAGGGATCATATCCCTAAGCTCTGATACCAACTGTGACGCCCCCAGAATAGGTATACAACACCCATTCTGAGTCGCCAAATACATGGTACAGAAAGCAAACTACAACTTCAATAATACAATTGTCGTGCAAAATACGACAACACATACTGTGAGTTTAAATACAAATATTGTCTTCTAGACAATATCCACACTCAAATAAATCCTCATTACAATTATTCAAACACTATTTTACAGAAATAGTGAGGACTGCTAATACATCTTTCTAGAACCATCACTCCATACCCCGACTAGATCCTGCTATGTTCTCACCTCCTGAGAAGAAAAATGGAACAAAAAGGAAAAGGGTGAGCTCAACTAGCCCAGTAAAGAATATTATGACTAAAATAATATACAACAAATTATCGTTAGTCTTCAACAGGGAAAAATCTGATAAAATATAATCGACAACAAGTTTTAGATCAACAACTGCAGCGGAAACAGCAAACCATTAGAAGAGTCAAGTAGAGAAAGAATTCTACTATCTTCTAAGATTTAAAAGTCCATCATCAATATTTTATCCCTGTAACATCAATTAATAATCATCTTTAACCAAATATTCATCTTTGCACTACAGGCCAAAGATATTCATTTGTATCATCAGTCGGTCATGTTCATCTCAACACCTGTTCATCTTTGCACTACAGGCCAAAGATATTCATCAAGTAATTATACATCTTTGCACTACAGGCCAAAGATATTCAGTAATATCATCATTTAGGACTGAGGATGATGAAAAATATCTTAAAGAGAACGAATCCAATGAGACAGAAGGACAAATAGTAGGGATTCGTATAACAGTTTATCCAAGATCAATAATACTTCATAATAATCAATTGTGAAGCAGAATTCAAAAATAAAGATCAAAACATGGATACAATCAAAGATAGTAACCATAATAGACATCTTGGACAAAAAGGAAAAATTTTATTTTTCGGTGAATAGTGCCGTATTCGTGAATAGTACCGTATACGTGAATAGTGCCGTATACGTGAATAGTAATCCCGACACAAAAAGTTTCAAATTTGATAAAAACTCATATCAATATTTCAGCATAATGATATTGAAGAAAATAATATCATTTAAGAAGAAAATAATATCCCTTACCTCAAAATATCAGTACTTCTGGTCGGAATACCGGTATAAGGCTGAAAGAAACTTGCTCTGATGAATAGAAACTCTCAAAGTATCTAAATACTCACAAAATACACTCAATAATCTAGAGAGAGAAAGAGAGAAAACTTGTTTCTGGTGTGATTTTCAATTCTAACTTAGCCCTCTATTTATAGGAAAATTTTGGTAGGTTTGACCTGCAACCTGATGGCTTTACCTGCTACTATTCCCACCCACCACATTTGAAATATAATTCAGCACATTTCTTCACCAACCACAAGTGGGGCCCACCAATTCTAGAATTTTCTACCAAAATGATAAACTCCGAAAATTCAACAATTTCTGAACCAGTCATCTTGTAAAATTCGTAATAAATCATACGTTCATTTTTAACGGTTCAAAATTTGTGGACATATACTCAACTTATATATGTATAACATATCCAAAAATTACCACGATCCAACGGTCGGATTAAAAATTATAACCCCCGCAAACTATCTCAAAAACCCTGATTTTTAATACCTCCATTCCGACAAAAATACTGACAAAAACCTCAACATTAACTCCTTCATTTTTAACCACAAAAATATATCCCTCATTTATATCCACATAAAATAAATATTTCCTTATCATATGAATCAATAATTAATTATTCACAAATAATATTACAGAATCACATTTATGACAACCAGGCCGTTCCCATGAAAGAGGGGGCTTTCCAATAAGGATTTGTCCTTACTGGCGCGCAATTAGATGACCAAACCTCTCCTTAGACAGAACTTTCTAGACATTGCCAATAATGTTATCTAATAATATTATTCAAATAATATGAATTATTGATCTGATAAATGAAAATACTGTGCAGCAACAATTATTGAAACAACAATAATATAAAATATCAACGCAGCAATTATTGAATCAATAAAATAAAATATTGAATAATAACTACTGTAACAATTATTGAGTAGTGCCTTCTTACGTAAGATTCAATAATTGGTGCAATACCGTGTGCTACTGTATTTTAACCACCGGGTATTCCAACAGTATTAACGGTAACAACTACGCCGTTATTTATAAACAACTTATACTTGTCGTTTTCTTCATCCAATCGCTTTCCGTTATGGGGCCCACACAAGGCTGCGTCGTCGTACGAATATTCCCCGACAGCAAGAATATTCCACGACCAACCGAATATTCACTGACCAAAATAAATATTTTATAACCACTTGCTTATTTTACAAAATTTGCACATTTCACCCATAACCAAAGTATTATATCAAATTAACCCCTTATTATTCACAATAATATTTAGAGAAAATTTGATTTTATTCATTAATAAGTTGGGGTCTTACACTGTACACATATACACAGAACATAATCACGTATTTTCTTAATCCTGAATAATTCACCTAAATTATTTATAGAATTTTGAAATCCTCAAAATTCCATCCTAAAAATATCAAACGCATACATTATTTTTCTGTCTAGGTTCTAATTTTGAACCTTAAATCAATAAATAAAAATTTTAAAAATATTCAAAATTCTCGGGTTGTCACAGTTCGGTTTTGATTTTTATTCGCTAAACTAAAAGTTCGGTTCGAACTTAACTTAAAATATAAATGATTTAAATATGAGTAAATTTAAAATTTTCATAAATTATTCGAACATTTTCAAATTATAATTTTTTATTAATATTCAGATTATATTTGTTCAAAAAATTCAAATTATTCGATCTCGATTTGAAATCGTGCTCGATTCAATAATTAAATGAGTTTTAATTAAATTTTATTTTAAATTTGATAAATTTTATAAACTAAATCTGAACAATTCAATACTCGATTTATTTATATTGCATTAGTGAGCCTAAGAGCTTGGTTCCTTTCCCACTTGTACGGGTACATCTCTTTCATTCCCGGTTAGAACGAAAACTTTCTAGTATTAAAAAACAAAGAGGTTAATTATACAAAAGCTAATATGATATCAAAATATTAAAAAGCAAAAATCACATGTTCAAAGTTGCTCTTCAGTAGAAGTTAGAAAATTTCATAATTAACCATAATGTCTCTTCCATAAGTTTTTTTTTCTTAGGGTTTTAGGAATAATAAAATAAATTTTAAAAAAGAAAAGTAAAAAAAATAATAATTTGTATTCAATAGCAAATATTTTAAAAGTTAGGTACTAAATTCTATTACTACTATTTTGAAATAAATTTTATTAGCGCTACATGTTGCAAAATTTTTAGTCTAATTATAATTACAAAATATAATAATACATAAGATTATATTGAAATATAAGAATACCCGTCATATATTACATGTATTCATGGAAAGTTACACTAATACTTGCAAACGAATAAAAAAAAAAAGAATTACTATTTCTGCATATCATTCACACGTAAACACGGTAGGCTAATATGAGAGATGATTGTATAAAAATATTAAAAATATATATAAAAATATCATTTCTCTAAAAAAAAAATTGATACATAAATTAGTAATATATATATATATATATATGTATTATTTTTCACTCTATTTTAGAAAGGAAAAAAAAATCCTTATTACTATTTCAATAGCAATTTTTCATGACTGACGTGTTCATAGTTCATAGTACATAAGAATGGACGAGTCTTGGTGCCAAGAAATGGTCGGAACATTACCAATCTCTCAAAGTCACAATTGAATTGGTCTTGAACTTAAATTAAAAATCCACACTTCACCTCACACGGGCACTTAAATCCAAAAATTTCACCTTTCGCTTGTTCTAGAACCCTAATTAACAGTTTTACTTCCACCCCTCCATCCCTTTTCCTCCCAAGATTTTTCAAGACCCAATTCAGATTTTCTTTATTGAAAACAATTTGTAATACTAATTTACCTTCTGGGTTTGGTGGGTTTCTTGATCGGGCCAAGAGAAATTTCTGAGGTGGGATAGTAGCCATGGCTGGACCTGGTTCAGTTCAGAAGTCAGAGGAGGAGTGGCGTGCAATTCTCTCTCCTGAACAGTTTCGGATTCTGAGGCAGAAAGGCACAGATTATGTTTTTTACAGTATATATTGTACCAGTAATATTAACAAGTGGGCGTCAAGCTTGTTTACTGGTGGTAGTTTTTTGTGAATTAAATGTAGTATCTTTTTTAATTTTCTGGTAATTTTTTGGCCATTTTATTCTTGCATCCCTATGTTGGTGTAATTTCATTCCAATATCTGTGGAACCATTTGCTGTTAGTTCTTAATATTGAATTTGATGGGTGTTGGAAAAACTCCTCCAATAATAATTGTCTTTAATAAATTAAATAAATCACGTCAAACAAATTATACAATTCCACCGAATAAATTATAACCACAGAAAATAATAATACGAAAAATAAACCAACCATAAGACACTAAAATTTACGTGGAAAACCCTCTAAAATTAAGAGGTAAAAATCACGAGCCAAACTCTGAAAAATTCCACTATAATCAACTGTGAATACAAAATCCTTTCAAGTTTTATAACTAAAAACTTGAAATATTAAGAAATCGAGAGAATACAAGAATACCTCAATTTGAGTGAAAACTCAAATTATCTCATCACCCAAAACCTTCAAATTAATTAAAGTCTTCTAACAATTAATTGATCCGAAAAGATGATGACAAATCGTGAATAAACCTTCACAAAAAAAATCCTCTCATTTTATTAGCATGCACCCACTGTTTTTCGTTCCTCTCTGTTCCGAGTATTAATCTCAAAATAGAGTACTCAAAAATTTCATGTGTCATCATATGCCTTCACATGGTCTATATATATATTCACTGATACGCTAAACCAAGTTGACTTTGGATTTGTCACACACCAAATCCTTTTCCATATATGACATATATATCCCTTTGATTCATGATTCTTACCAAACAATTTCTTACTGGATTCGGCCAAGTAAGCTCACACGTTACCAAATCAAAATCAATCTCCAAGTATAACTCGGTTTAGTGCAAAAATAATTAATCCTAATTAAAATACTCCTAATTCAAATAGGATAGTCTCATGGGTTTGGACCCCACAAACCCAACAATCTCCCCCTCCAAAACCATGAGAGGAAGCTTCCACCGTGACCCCGTCACTTGGAGTCCATCCCGACCAATTCCTTGCAAAACTCCAGTTTGTCGCGAGTTACAACTTTTGTCAACATGTCTGAGGGGTTCTCGTCGGTATGAACTTTCTTTACTTTCATCAATTTCTTTTTCATTACTTCTCAAAGCCAGTGACAACGAACATCAATGTGCTTGGTACGATTATGATATGTGGCGTTCTTGGTCAAGTCAATTGTACTTTGACTATCACAATAAACCACGTACTCATCCTGTGTCACACCCAACTCTTGAAAGAATCGTTTCAACCATAACATCTCCTTGCCTGCTTCCGTAGCGGCGATGTATTCTGACTCAGTTGTAGACAAAGCAACACACTTCTGTAACTTGGACTGCCATGATACAGCCCCCCTGCAAAAGTAAACAAATATCCCGAAGTTGACTTCTTCTCTTCAGAACCTGCCATGTTTGTATCTGTGAAACCATCCGAGATTGGACTCGAACCACCAAACCCCAAACACAAATTGGAAGTAGCTTTTAAGTATCTGAGAATCCACTTAACTGCTTCCCAATGTTCTCTTCCAGGATTTGACAAATACCTGCTCACAACGCCAACTGCATGAGCAATATCTGGCCGTGTACAAACTATCGCATACATAAGACTCCCTACAGCAGAGGAGTAGGGAACCGCTGCCGTATGATCTCTCCCTTCCTTAGTAGAAGGGCACATGCTCTTTGTCAACTTAATATGATTGGCCAGAGTTGTTCTAACTGACTTAACATCACCCATGTTGAACCTTGCAAGCACCCGTTCAACATACTTCTCTTGTGACAACCACAACCTTTTAGCTTTCCTATCACGAACAATCTTTATGCCCAAAATCTGTTTAGCCGAGCCTAAGTCCTTCATGTCAAAAGACTTAAACAACTCTTCCTTGAGCATGCGAATCATGTTAACATCTTGCCCAACTATCAACATATCATCTACATATAGCAACAAGATAACGAAGTTACTATTCGGGAACTTTTTGATATACACACAATGATCTGCAACTGTTCTATTGTATCCTTGATCCATCATGAATGAATCAAATTTCATGCACCACTGCCTTGGAGCTTGTTTCAGGCCGTACAAACTTTTCTTCAACCTGCAAACCAAGTGATCTCTCCCTTTAACTTCAAATCCCTCTGGCTGCTCCATATAGATTTTCTCCTTCAAATCACCATGAAGG
The DNA here is from genome assembly GCA_016801055.1 of Panax notoginseng. NCBI lineage: Eukaryota > Viridiplantae > Streptophyta > Magnoliopsida > Apiales > Araliaceae > Panax > Panax notoginseng. Next base: position 10,966,519 of record CM029019.1, read on the forward strand.
AATGCAGTTTTCACATCTAGCTGCTCAAGCTCAAGATCCATACTAGCTACTAATCCCAACACTGCTCGAATAGAAGTCATCTTCACAACCGGAGAAAAAATCTCATCGAAGTCAATACCTTGTTTTTGAGCAAAACCCTTGACGACCAACCGAGCCTTGTACTTCACTAGTTTTTCACCATCCTTTTTCAGCTTGAACACCCATTTATTCTTCAATGTTTTCCTGCCCTTTGGAAGTGTAGTAAGGTCATAAGTGTGATTCTTGTGCAACGAATCTATCTCATCCTGCATAGCTCTCAACCAATTGCTCTTTTCCTTATGAGTCTTAACTTCCTGAAAATTTTCTAGCTCCCCCTCCTCAGCAACTAAAAGATATTCGGATGAATGATACCTGACTGATGGCACACGTTCTCTTGTTACTCTAGAAGGAATCGGAAGAGAAATTCTAGGGTTAGAACTGGGCATGATAACATGTGACTTAGTTATTTGCATGGTGAATAATTAGGTTTGTGAATAGAATGGAAATATCTGTTTACCGCATGTAACACATAAGGAATTGGGATTGAAAAGAGTTTAATTCAATTGTTTTGCATAGGAATATAGCAAGATTAATCTGGATTAAATAGAAGTCAATTGATCACTTGGAAAAGGACTTTTGGCATTTGAGAATTTCTATTAACAATTCAGTAGGCATAATAATTGGGATAGTTAGATAATTGATTTATAGTTTATAATTGGGGATATTGAAGTCTTAATCTTTATTTATTTGAATTAATTTTAGAGTAATCTAGATTTAATTGATTAATTTAATTTTCTTAATTAGAAAAATCACAATTTATGGTTGTTTAAATAAAATTGATTTGGTTAAGAGTTAGTACTTGGTAATTTTTATTAAATAATTCCTCGTGGGAACGATACTTTTCTTATCACTTTATTACTTGTTGACCGTGTATACTTGCACGTATTCATTGATTGCGAAATCGATCAACAAGTTTTTGGCGCCGCTGCCGGGGAATTAATTTAATAATTATTTACCAATATTAATTTCAATCAAATTAGTCTTAATTTAAACATTTCTATTTTTATTTTTATTTTTAATTCTCTTCCTATATTTCTCTCTTTTTAGGTACCATGGATGACTTTGCGTATCAATGGCCATACACGAACATGACTCGACCAATGGAAACATGGAGTCCACCATCCACACAACAAGTAGCAATGGTTTGTGATTATTGTGCTGGAAATTATATGAGTCATCAATGCTCCATCAGTTTCGAGCTGGTACAGTACGGTGGTGATTACCCCAATAATTATGTCTATCCCAACAACTATCATCAGGATTGGGGGTATCACCCGGATTTTTCATGGAGTAACAATCAAGCTCAAGCACCTAGACAACAAAACGCATCCGAATTTCAAAATCAGACTCAACAACAACCAGAAAGGAAACCAGGTTGGGAGGAAGCCTTGGAAAAATTCATTAGAGCTACTGACAAAAAAATCGAGGCACAAGACAAGATATTGAGTCAAGTAGATATCAATGTGAAAATTCAAGGTGTTTCATGGAGCCATACTAAACAAGATCAATTTTATGCTCCAAGTCCAACATACCCACCGGATTTCTCGTGTCCACCTCCTCTACAACAGGAAGAACATTCAAATTTTGAGGAAGCCTTGGAAAAATTCATTAGAGCTTCTGACAAAAGGAACGAGGAACAAGACAAAAAAATGAACCAAATAGAGCTGAATTTACAAAGCCAAGAGGCATCGTTAAAGAATCTGGAAAATTAATTGGGGCAGATAGCACATGCGTTGAACAACCGTTCTCAATACACTTGGTTCTATGACATGGATTCCAAGACTGATGGAGAGCCCGAGCAAAATCTACAACTAGATGAGCCACAAGATGTTGAAAGAGAGGAAACAATTGGGAACCAAGAAAAGGAGATCGACGAAGATTTAACTTTGAGCACCAACGAAGATGAGCCAATTTTGATAGTGTCTCATGTGCCTCCTCCACCAAAGTTCAATAATACGGGCAGTTTTGCAAAATCATGCCCAATTGGCAGTCATGTCGTCGGCAAAGCTCTTCGTGACATAAGAGCTAGTACAGTTGTGGAGTCATGGTGGGATGAAAAGGAGAAGATAGAGGAAGACTCCATTATGTTTATTAAGCTTCAATGCCCCAATCTAATCATAGACATAATGGAGAAAACACCTAGTTGTTGGACGTTCTTAATAGGGAACCTATCTACAAAGAGCATGCTAGGTGACTTCAATTCAAGGGTTTTTGCGAATGGGAACCTCCCAAAAGAGACATTGCTTCTGATGGATGGAGGGTTCCTCAATTTTCGTAGGGGAATTGAATAGAGAATTGAAGAAGTCAGGCTGAGACTATAAAACAAGCGCTTATTGGGAGGCAACCCAAGTTTAATTTTTATTTTTAGTTTTTATTAAGTTTTATATTAGTAGTTTTGAATTTTCATTTATTTAGGATTTAATAAAAGTGCTTATATCATGGTTTTACAGGTTATTTAAGTCAAATTCAAGTGTGGTGCCCAATTTGTTCCATGTGCTTAGCCTATTCTCCAAACTTAGCGGATAAGGAGGAAGATTGCTATATTTTCAGGGAAGTCCTTTGCTTTAATTTTTTCTATTGTAGCCATTGAGGACAATGTCTAGTTTAAGTTTGGGGGCATTTTAGTGTCGTATTGCATATAGTTAGTTATTTACATTGTAGTTCGTTATATTTTCGGGTTATTTACATTTAGTTTTTGCATTCAGTTTTTTGTTTAAAAAAAAAAATTTAAAAATCGCAAAAATAGTAGTTAGTTTACTATGTTTGTTGCAGTTAGTTTATATTTGCATGATTCCAACTGTTAGATAGTAAAAGTCTATTTTGGCCAATGATGAGACTGGAGTTAAGTAGATAAGTATAGTATTGAATATTCAGGCTTTGATGTGATTTCTTGTTATGAATTGAATCTTTTCCTGTTTGAAACTGGTATAATTAAGGTTAGCACGTTAATAACAGCTATGTTGACTGATTAAGTTTAAATTGATACATAATGAATTTCTTAAAGATAATACTAATGTGAAGGAATGAAAGACATGAATAGGCGGAGATGGCTAAATTTTGATAAAAACTTAAGTTTGGGGGGAAAATTTTGGATATATAAGCTTCGCTAAAAAAAAATAAAAAAATTACCGTGGCTAGTTTTGTTTCGAGACCTTTGTTACTTGAGTAAGTACGCCCGAAGGGGTATCTTAAAACCTAGGGCCCTAAGGTCTTATATGGTCTGGGAGTCGTTGGTCGAAAGCTCGCTAAGGGGTGACACTGTTAGCCTAATGGAATGAGACATTGCACAGTCATGGTTAAAAAAAAAAGTAAAAAGTAAAAAAAAAAACAATAAAACGGGAAAAAAGCAAAAAGCCCCCGTAATGAAAAGTAAAGCATAAGTATCCCGGATTGGACTCTTGAACTTGGTGGATGTGTAACTTTAGTTGGATCTAGCTTGTTTGTGAATTTTGTGAGTTTTCACTGTATGATGCCTTTAAAGAGACCTATTATGTGTTAAATTTAATTTTATATTAGTTAACATTGTTTTGGAGCACACACGCACTATATCAGTGATAACAGTCTAAGATTTGATGAGTGATTGGGAAATTACTGATTTGTTTTAATATGATGTATTATCATGTTTACTTGATTTCTCTAAGGCCGGTTGAATAGACTTGTTTCTGTCATTACTGTTGGATTCGTAGGCATATAGATTAGTTTCATTACATTGCATTGTATAACATTTTTGTGTTTTTGCTTGAGGACAAGCAAATGTTTAAGTTTGGGGGTATTTGATGAGTGAGTTTTATACACATGAATTGGATATATTCGGGCTTAATTTATTGTTGTTCTCAAGTCTTTTAGGATATTTTTATGTGTTTGTGTCTATTCATGCATGTTTTATATTGTTTTGTAGGAATTGGGACAAAAGTTATATGGATCGACGTTCGGGGTGGCTAGATGCGCGTTTTCGGCTTGCCATTTACACAGCAGTCACTTCAGAGCCAATTTTACTATAGCTCCTGACCTTATTTCGAAAAACTTCAAGAACGAAAGTTGTAGATCTACTTCTCCTCTTTCCGGAACATCTTGAATCATCAAAATCGGAGTTCGTATGGAGAAGTTATGGCTATTTTCCCAAAGGACGTCGGAGCAGAAAATGTCAGAAAATGTTCTAGCGTCGGGGCGCCCATTTGTAGTTCATTTCCAGCGCCGGGGCGCTGGGGGGCAGAATCCCAGCACCGTGCCCAGCGCCGGGGCGCTGGGGAAGTCAGTGGAAAGGCTTGGACGCGTTTTGGGGCGAATTTTGACATCTTTTTGACTCCAAATTGGATTGGGTTTGTTCCTAACCTAAAAATTAGACTTGTAACCTATAAATACATGATGTAAGACATAAAATAGAGGGGAATTACATAGATTAGACTAGATAAAACACTCCATTAGATTAGAATCTAAACCCTAGTTCTTAATTAGCCATTAGAGATTGAAGCAACTTGGAGATCATTGAAGATCAAGAGCAGGAGCAAGAGGGGAGCATCAGATTTACTGACAACAGATTCAATTCTCTTCTCTTATCATACTTTTATCTTTTAATGTCTATTCAATTGTGGATTCTTGGTTTCAATTCATTAATTATGAACTAACTCTTTTATTAAGATTTCAATTGAACCTTTTATGTCTATGAATTAGTTATTCGATTTATTCCAATTATTTATGTCAAAGTGAATTGTTTATCTTGTCTTGAGCTTATTGATTAATTATCTGATCAGTAATTACCTTGTTACTCTAGAAGGAATCGGAAGAGAAATTCTAGGGTTAGAACTGGGCATGATAACATGTGACTTAGTTATTTGCATGGTGAATAATTAGGTTTGTGAATAGAATGGAAATATCTGTTTACCGCATGTAACACATAAGAAATTGGGATTGAAAAGAGTTTAATTCAATTGTTTTGCATAGGAATATAGCAAGATTAATCTGGATTAAATAGAAGTCAATTGATCACTTGGAAAAGGACTTTTGGCATTTGAGTCAATTGATCAGTAGGCATAATAATTGGGATAGTTGGATAATTGATTTTTAGTTTATAATTGGGGATATTGAAGTCTTAATCTTTATTTATTTGAATTAATTTTAGAGTAATCTAGATTTAATTGATTAATTTAGTTTTCTTAATTAGAAAAATCACAATTTATGGTTGTTTAAATAAAATTGATTTGGTTAAGAGTTAGTACTTGGTAATTTTTATTAAATAATTCCTCGTGGGAACGATACTTTTCTTATCACTTTATTACTTGTTGACCGTGTATACTTGCACTTATTCATTGATTGCGAAATCGATCAACAAGACCTGTTGTAGGCTAGAAGTTGAAGGAAAATTTATTTAGGCCGTGGCTGAATGACATGCAGACACTGCTATTTCAATTAATATAGAAGTTCTGTTGCAACTGTTTATATTGAACAACAGAAAGATCTTGCAGTGAGTTTATACAATGTTCAAATTTTTTGAGAACCACATTACTGTATATAATTAAATATGATGAGAATGATTGTTTGTATGTGTTCATGCTCTTCCTCTCAAAATGATACATATAGATGAAACTTGAAATAGTTTTCATCAAAGCTGTCCCAATTGGTAGAAAAATCTGAAGTCATTTTAACCACTTTGCAAATTTCGCTTGAATTTTCATGTGAATATATTTTATTTTTCTGTCAACCTCTTAACAATAAGGTTTAATATGATGTGAATATAAAATTGAACTAATGGCAGAGACAGGAACAGAGAATCTTTTGGGCAGAATGCAGAAAACAATGACTTGGCTGATGATATATAAACAACACAAAGATTCTTGAAAATAATCATAGTAGTGATTAAATACATATCAAATACACTCAAATTCATACTATACATTGCTTTAAGTGAAGTTTGTTCAACTTAAAACTGCCATGATTTACCAAACCAACATAAAAGTTACAGGAATGTAAAAAGCCTCTGATTCACCTGTAGAGAGCTGCTGAGTTATTTCCCAAATTTGAGTGATCCGATATAGACATGCGGGATATGAGCTATCTTGTGCCACTCCTTACCCCTCTTGTTCTTGCAGCGTCTTTCAAGATGAAGGCAATCTTGAACTGATAGGTGCTGGAGTTTACTGAGTCGTCGCAGTCCTTCTGGAAATGATATTAAATAATTGCAATTCGATATTGCCAATGATCTGAGGGAAGAAAGTTTCCCAAACCAATCCGGCAAAGCTGTCAGGCCAGGACAACTATGGATTACCAAACTTTGCAGTGTTGTGACATGCTGCAGACTGCCTGGTAATGAGAACAATTCGGGACAGGATACAATGGTCAAGCTCCGAAGTGAATAGAGATTTTGCAGACCGTCTGGCAATGAGATCAGTTTTGGGCAGCTCATGATGGACAGCTGCTCAAGGGATGTAAGTTGGCATAGTCCAGTAGATAAAGAAATCAGATTAGTACAATTCTCAATGGAAAGATTTTGGAGGGAGATCAGACCTTTGAGCCCATCCCCTGGCAACAAAGTCATGTTGTGGCAGCCATTAATCTCAAGGAACTCGAGAAGTTTTAGCTTCTGCAGTCCGAGTGGTAGATAAGATAGCTCATCACAGGAGCTAATGATCAAAGACTTTAGAGAAGCGAGGCTCTCAAGTTCCGAGGGCAGTGAATGAAGATTTTGGCATGAGAGGATCTCCAAAGATGCAAGACGACGGTTGTTTTCCAACAATTCTCCTGGTAAACGCGGCAATTCCAAGAATGTGTCTATTACAAGAATGGAAAGAGAAGTTATATTTCTCATGGAGTCCATGATTTTTGGATGACAATCCCTCAGCTCTAGATGTTCAAGAGATGGAAAAAGGGCTTGTAAAGTTTCCAAGTTAGGACATTTGTCTATTATCAACTTCTGCAGGCAAGAAAATGTTTCACTGCTGCCAACGCTGGACCATTCTTCCAAATTCGGGAAATCTCTTAGTGTTAACTCTTTGAGAGATGGAAATGGTTTTCGGGTGTCCTTGCCATAGAAAGCTTTGCCAATGCGTGTAATACCATCCATCCCTTGCAGGCAAAGCGTCTTAAGACATGGAAGCTTCCCAATGGTAGGCAAAATCTCACATCTTCTACAGTTTATCAGCACAATCACAACCAAATTTGGGAGATTCCAAAGTGGGAGCTTCAATCCTAAATACCCTTTGATAAAAAGCTTTTTAAGATTTGGATGCGGTTCAAGGCATTGGAATACATCTTCCACATCATTGAAAGCAATCCCAAGAGATGATCCTACTGAACCAAGACTTCTTCTACGTAGTACCTCGCATGGAGTTGTCCCTTTTGCAGGCTTCTTGATGTGACATTCGTCGCTGATCTCCCACTGAAAGCTCAACGAATGAAGGTGCCTCTTCTCCCTCATATTAGCCATTTTTGCTTCTTTTGCATCCCTAACATTCTCCAAGCATTTAATGTTAAGCTCACCCCGTAGATTTAAGAAGTTTAGCTCCGCTATGCTTTCCCCAGGCCCCTTGCCAACAATATAAGTTGTCAAAGTCTGAAGGTGAAGCAACTTTCCAATCCCTGCAGGAATGCGGATCAATCCATGACATCCGGTTGTATTAATGTGTCTTAGGCTAACCACATTAGCAATCCCAAAAGGCAGCTCCACAAGATTATAGCAGCCTGACAGGTTCAGAGTCTGCAAACAGCACAGATTACAGATGGTATGGGGAAGTGCTTGGATTGAAGTATTTGAAAGGTCAAGGTATCTCAGACATATGAAAGCACTGACTGATTCAGGCAACTGTTTAATGCCACTTCCGCTTAAATCAAGGACCCTCAAATAGATAAATTTTTCAGGCAGATGAGAAGAAAGTTCTTCAGAGTTGCCTCCAGGAGACAGGAAGAGCAGTGTTCTAAGATGTTTTGCTTCAAATAAAGGAAATGAAGAAGGTTCAAAGTTGCAAACAATTGACGAGTGGCGTATTTGTGCAAGATAACTTGTAGCTAAACCATGCCCAAGTATCTCGAATTCGTCCCCTCCAATACTCTTTGCAAGATCGTGAATGAGATCGTGCATTTTGTAATATGACATGCTGCCATCATCGGATTTCTCAACTTCTTCAAAGAAAGCCAAACACAACAAATCATTGAAGTAGTCGTCGCCTATGTCCTCCAATACTCTATTTCCTCTGACTGGTTTAATCAAACCGTTAGCCATCCATGTATGAATCAACTTCTCCTTCTGAATTTCATAGTTCTTGGGAATTAAAGAACAAAACACAAAGCATCGCCTGAGATGTAATGGCAAATGATTGTAGCTCAACCTTAGAGCTGGCAGAATGCCACTTTTGCATTCCTTAAAGCTCCATAGCTCACTTTCTTCCACAAATATCCAATCTTTCTCATCTCTTTTGAACCGCAACAAACTCCCCATAACTTTTACTGCTAATGGCACGCCTGCACACTTCTGGATGATTCTCTTGCCAATTTCCACTAAAATAGGATGCTTTTCTTCATCTTCTTCCCCAAAAGCTTGTTTCTTGAACAAATCCCAACAATCTTTTTCAAGTAGACCCTTGAGAAGATATGCTGAAGTTGTGCCCATAACTGCTGCAACTTTTTTACTGCGGGTAGTGACCACAATTTTGCTCCCTTCCACACAACTCTTTAGCAAGTCTCCCAGCTCATCCCACTCTTCTTGATCTTCATTCCATACATCATCCAACACGAGCAAAAATTTCTTTCCACACAAAGACTCCTGCAGTTGAGATTGAAGCAGATCCATCTCCAAAAGTTTGCAACATTTTTTATTAGCAGACTCTACAATTGTTATAATGAGTTTTCTAACATCAAAAACTTGAGATGCATAAACCCAAATTCTCAAATCAAAGTAACGGTTTATTTTCTCATCATTATAAACCAATCGAGCTAGAGTAGTTTTGCCTAAACCCCCAATTCCAACTATTGGAATGATAGAAAGATCCCCTTTTGTTTTCCCCTTGGGATCAGAAGGCAAAAGAAGCTTCTCAATAAGCCTCTTTTTATCCTTCTCCCTTCCATAGATCTTGGATTTAACAACAAATGAGCCTGTTGCTTTCCTTGTACCAAGACTCTCAGAATATTCCCTCTGATCTCGAGCCAAAGCTCTAAAATTCAAGTCCATACCCTCCTTGGCAATCCCATCTAGTACTTTAAGCTTATCTTGGAGCTCATTTGCAAGATTAAAAAGTTTTCTCGACGGTTCAAAAGGCAAAAGAAAGCCGCATACCTGATCTTTAATGCTGCTTCTCCTCTCACACAACATGATTTCCACTGCGAGTTCATCCCACAAGTCCTCGGAACCATAAGCTATGTCTTTAAGATTGGACAGCCAAATTTGGACTACTTTTTCTGTTGCTTGCCGGGTCTCCGCATCTTCAAGAAAAGCTTGAATCTTTGGTAGTGAGTGCTGCAGTTTCTTGATATTCTCCCTCAGATTGTAGAGATCTCGAAGCTGCTCTAGGACAGGAGAAGATAACTTCTCAAAAACTGCTTCTAAAAGTAGAGACAGGACTATATCTAACATTCTGCTGCTACAGATTTCTTGGAGGGTCCGGTTTAATTAAAGGGCTAATGTACTGACATGGATTGAGTTACTTAGCATGCATATTCCATGTCTATATATACCAATTTTTACACATAGTTGTGCGAATATACCATTGTCACCAAAAACAGAGTTTTTAATTGTGCGAATATACCATTGTCACCAAAAACAAAAAGGATAATATAATAATAATACTCCATCAGTTCCACTGCATAAAAAAGTTCTAATTCTAAATTTTGATAAGTTTAAGGTTGTATTTTTATTTTATGTTTACTCACAAAGAGGTGGTATAATAATGAAATAATGATTTTAAACTTGAGATATCATATCATTTTGTACTAATATTAATAAATAAAAAATTAAACTATTTTTGTGTAATAAGAATTTTGTCAAATAATACTCTTTTTTCTGAAACATAAAGAGTAGTAGTAGGTGTAATAATAATAATAATACTCCACAATAACAATTCTGTGTATAAAAAATCCAAAAAGAAATAAATCACGATAAATATTCTTTTAAATTATCATTATAATTTTATTATCGTGATTTTACTTCTATATCCAAGTGTTTTATAGCTAAGCATAAAAACTTATTTAATTTTAAATTTTACAAAAATTAAGATTGTGTGCTGTGCGTAACGTAACATAGGGTCTCTTTTTTCTTAGGATAAAACAATAAAATATTGTAATTTTTTTTTGAGAAAAAAAGACATCAACTTAAGTCCAAATAGCGTTGTCGATTTGTCTCATGATTAGCTCCCATATTTTTATTGGACATCATCAGCGGCGAAACCCACATCTGTCACTATCACTCAGCTCCCATCTGATTGGACATGAGATATCTCCGAAGCCGTACGTCCTACTCGACTTTGACCGGCAAAATTGATTCTCATTCCTAATTATGCCAACAATCATCCTCCAATAGAAACATAAATAATTATATATTTACTCTTAGCAAATATTTAAAATTTTATGCACTGTCAGTAGTACTAGGTTCATAACACCTCATTAATAAATTATTATTTTTTTCTCTTTTAATGAGGCTTAGGAGTCGAGTCGAACATTAATTTACTCAGATTCTACTCGATTTTTTAAAATGCTTGAATTCGTACTCGAGTTTGAATATCGTAATATTTGCTCATATTCGAATTTGACTCATTTTATTGTACTCGACTCGACTTATTTTTTAATCAAATTACTCGCAAGTATTTGAGACATGCACGACTAAAAAATATATAATTAATATTATGATAATGTACAAAAAAAACTAACTCGATCAACTACGTATTTCATAATTCATAAAATTATGTTACTCCCTCATTTCCATTATATATGATGTTTTAGAAGTTTTATTTCTCATAATATAAGGTGTTTTACATATATCTAGGAAAAAATAAAATCCTTTCCTACTTTGCTCTTAAAAAATCTTATCAAGATGCATGGAGTAATTGAGAGAGTGAGAGAGAAGAGTAATTAATTAATACTCCTATATGAGTGGTAATAGAATTTCAAACCAACATTAATTATTTAACATTAATATTAACGAGACTTCTTAATACGTGTGATTAAATCTTGAATGTCATATACAATGGAAAGGAGGGAGTATATATATTATTACTATTAAAATTACAATACCACGTACTGATTACATATATTATGTTTTAGATGATTTTATTTTTTTTAAATTATTTGTCGTTTTATATAATCTAGGAGAATCAATTATAATTTTTTCAAAATTTGGAAAATATTATAAATGAGAGAGAGGATGAGATAATTATGATAATTACGAGAATTTAAGAGTATTTAGAAAATGATTCTGTGGTATTGATGGAACTACATATAACGTGATTTGATAGTTCCAAATTAATTTATTTTTTATCTTCAAAAGATAATTTAAACATACAATGAGTAATCTGTTCCCCCTTACCACTCGGTTACCGATGGCCAGCGAGAAATTCGATATAGCAGCTCACGTTTGTTATATTTTTTTATATAAAAAATTAGCTATATATGTAAAACAAAATGAAAAATTTATATTAAAAAAATATTTAAATGAAACAAATCACCATTAAAAAAAATAATACTCTTTCTATTTCAAAATATATGATTAAAATTTATTTTTTAAAATCAATTTAAAATATTTATAATTCAAAATTGAAGTGAGTAAAGTAAAATAGTAATATATGACATTCAAGAATGAGATTAGAGTTCCATTCTAAAATCAGGGAAAGTAACCATCATTAGAAAAATAAGACTTACATTTTGAAATTATAAGATCAAATTTTATTTTTCAAAGTTAATTTAAGATATTTTATAATTCAAAATTTGATTAATTTATTAATCTTTTAAAAATAACAAATTTTGTAATTAATACCATTATTAAGATAGTTTATAATTTTCTAAATTGTATAATTTAAAATTAAAATAATTTATATCATGGTAAATTTTGAATCATGTCAGTCACTTATCTTAAAATACAAGTATAATGCATAATAAGAGATATACAATGTGTCATCAACGAAAAGTTGTAGATAAAGAAGATTTGAGAGAATCCAGAAATTCCCAAATGTTTGTTACAATAAATCATAACTAAATTTATCCTTCTGGGCGTTAATTACGAGTATTAGTTAACTTAAAATCAAAAAAGACAAAGGCTTGACAAAAGTTTTTCCAACTTGGCTTTGGAAGAAAGAGCATCTCTTCTTTCTTCCATCAAGCTATCAGTCAAAACTTCTAAACAAAGACTACTCCATATATACATATAAATACTCTTTCTTTAATGGCAGAGCCAAAACCGAAGACAGGGGAAGAAGAGCCTAACCCCTCGATTGTTGTGCCCCTGGAGACAGACATGTCGAGAACTTCCATTGCAGTCTCAGCTCCAAAGCCTTCATGGTTTACTCCAAAAAGGTGCAATCTTTCTCTCTTTTAATTATCTGTTTTGTTGCTGAGAAATACTACTAGGGAACACAGAAAATTATAAATTTTGAATCTTATTAGCCATTTTTCTCATAAGAAGACAAAGACTTTACTCGAATCAGACACGGGTTTTCTGAAATCATTAAAGCTATAGATTTTGTTTTTTAATTTTTACTAATTTTTTTCTGGGATAGGACAGAGAAATATTAGCTTGTTGAAAAGTTTTTCCTGCTTTTTTACATGCATTATTGAATTCCTTTGAAAGGCATGATTTTGAATTATTTATTGACGATTGATTTACAGTAATGTAGTTAAAAGATTTTAATGATTGGAAGAACTCCCAAATCTTATTGTGAATTTTTATATTCTGTATATTCTGTTTGGTTGAGTTATATCATTGCCATATAGGAGTGTGCACTTCAAGAATTTATATGTATTAACTATTTAGTTTGTGTTAAATGGGTAATGATATATATTGCTATATTTTCAGGTTACTCGTAATATTTTGTGTGATTAACTTGATCAACTATGTGGATCGAGGAGCAATAGCTAGCAATGGAGTGAATGGGGATAGAAAAACTTGCACAAAGAGCGGTACTTGTTCATCGAGTAGTGGAATTCAGTGAGTCTTACTTAAAGCTCTTGTTATGATACTATACCTGCTAGTTGCTTGAGTGCTGTCCTGCTCGGATAATACAACATAATGTTAAATAGGTTGTAGACATTATTGTTTTAGAGAAATTTGTAGTGACTTCCCTTTTGAAATCAACTGCTACATTATTAAGCTCACGATAAAGCATGAGTAGTGTGCATGTTTGTAGCTATGATCCTACACATTCAACCCAATTAAGTGTACCTTGAATTTATGAACGAACTAACTAGTATCCAGCCTTAGTGTTTGTTTATACTCTCTTAAGCTAGCCATATTCAACTTGCAGCATTGTTCTGTGAGACTTCTACCACTATTGCTTGTGTAAACTTTTCCCGTTCTAACATCAAGAAAACACCTTTTGATAATATCTTGTCAATTCTTCAATTCACTTAATTTAGACTTTGTATCATATGCAGAGGGCATTTTAACTTGAACAATTTTGAAGATGGTGTTATATCGTCTGCATTCATGGTTGGACTTCTCGTGGCATCCCCAATATTTGCATCCTTAGCGCACAGGTAATAATCTTATTTTGGTGCATCAGTTGCACAACCTACGGTTGCCTTGATGTTGAGGTGGATGGAAAACTTTCATGCTTGATTTCTAAAAATATTCAATCTAAGGAAGGAGATATAATTGCTAGATATACTTAATGTGAAATAAATTGTTTTTGGCTAGTAAAAATAAAGGAGATTGTAAGTAGAATATGTGGCTTAGCACTCTATAATGACTACCTACCACTCTCGCGCAAGGCTATAATGACTACCTACAACTCTCGCTCAAGGTAACCCTTTAAATCGAGGACATTAGACAGGACATAGGAAAGATAAAGATTCCGTGATCACATATGATATAACAGCATAATCTGAAAGTAGTGAGGATCTCACGGGTGTGAGATCTGAGCGTAATCCTGTTAGTCTTCTAAGGGAGCTGTCGGTGATTGAGACTACTAATACTACTACAAAAGTAGCAAAAGAGTGAAGGGAGTCCTAAAAGTTCTTTTTTTAATGGGGATGAGGAGCAGACTCTGAGTAGCCCCCAAAACGTTCGGGAGGGTGTACATCTTGGGTAGCAAACGAATGACCCAATGGGACAAATCCGCATAAGCATAAGCACTCTTCCTTATATAGACCGTAGACTACCCAAGGAGTTCATAAGATAATGATGCCGGCAATGTAAATGTATTGAGAATTAAATTAGCCCTTTATATAATCATATGAAATTTCCATTGTTCAGTGAGGTTTTCTCACAACTTCTTTTTCATAGTTGAAAATATTCTTGAGCTTTATTATTACTATATATTTATAATATTTTTTCTATGCAAGGATAAGATCCTAAGCTGGATGACATCCAAAGCCCGCCAAATAGTTTGGCGGTGGGTATAACTATCCGCTAAAATATTTGGCAGACATTGGATGTCATCTATCTTTGGCTATGAATCATTCTCCATATATAGCACATATGCCATCCAATGTCCAAAAGGATATTTTGGTTTCCTGCTCTAAGGCCTTATATGATCACTACAATTGTTGACTCTTGCACTTAGCCATTTAAATTTGTTTGCGAGATGAGAATCATAAATTAGATTTTCCCTGAAATGGTTATGAGGGTTGTAGACATTGTTATGAGGTTGATTCTTTTTCAAAATATTTCAATATTCTTCCTAAGCCATTTATGATTTTCTTTGAAACTACTTCAAAATATAATATGAATCAAATGGAGGCTTCATGCTATAACTTATCTGTTGGTGGCTACAACTCTTTGTAACTTTGTTAGGCGTTTATATCTGGAGACTGGAGATAGAGATTATTCGACTCACGAGCCACTAGTAAAACAGTTTTTAAATTCCTGAATATATCAAAATTAGGCACTTCGCATTATAGTTTGATATTAATTCCTTTTCTTGTTTGGAAGTATGTTTTGTAGCTATGCCTTAAGTTTGATGCTGACTTATCCTAACTAATACTTGTTTCGGTTGAATGTGTATGAATTTTGCAGTGTGAATCCATTTAGGCTAATAGGAGTTGGATTGACAGTCTGGACTATTGCTACTACTCTTTGTGGTTTTTCGTTCAATTTCTGGTCTATTGCAATCTGCCGTATGTAAGTAGATTGCTTTGATCTTCTTTCACAATTTGAGATTTTGTTTGTTTCACATCAGAGTATTCATTCCCCACACTGGCAAGTCCTAATTTTGTCTTTCTTCAGGTTAGTAGGTGTTGGCGAGGCTTCTTTTATTAGTCTAGCAGCTCCATTTATTGATGATAATGCCCCTCCTACTCAGGTTTTGTTTCTCTCTGTTGAAGAGGCTGTTAATTTTATACTCCTTTCCAAAATATAAAAGCAATTTTGAGTTTCTGAAGTCAATTTTAGACATTTTTAAATTTATAATTGATGTGATTCATTTATTTTTTATAACAATAAATATTGTAACTAGTAGTAGTTTTTAGATATTGTACAATATTCATAATTGTATTGACTAAAATTTATGAATCACATCAATTTGGAAAATTTGAAAATATCTCAATTGACTTAAAAAAAGAAGCCAAATTTGACATTATATTTCGAAACATAGGGATTATATTTTCATTTTTGATAAATAGCTAAATAATATAATCCAGGCTATTGATTATTGGTGAGGGTTTGTATTCATTTCGTCTAGCTTGCACAGTTATGTTCTTGAGACCTGATATGTTCAAGATTATGCAAAACAAATATTTTTTTCATAACTTATCCAAAAATGGGTATATTTGGTCATTTATGTTCATGAATCATCATCAAACAACACTTTCAGCTTTTTCCTTGACTTGCTAGTATTTCACCGGTTATAGTCCAAGTGTAAGTTGTTAACTTGTTATACTCCCGAAGATCTCGAAGTATTTATCAGAAAAAACAAAAGAGTGTAAGTGTCGAAGTCTATTTTTGATTGTTTGGTTCTAACAACAATTACTCTTTTTAGCTTTGTACTATGGCTAAAGGTTAGAAATATATAAGAGATGCATCATGTCATACTTGTTGATGGAATTTAGAAGTTTTCAATCTCTCTCTTTCTCTGTGTGTGTGTGTGTATATATATATTTGTATGTATGTGGTGAAGGAATTTGAACTTTATCAAATGTATTCTTGCTACATAGTTCATATTGACTTTTCCATTTTAGCATTTTGTGGCTAGTTTGATAGAAGATCAAGTTATCATCAGTCTTATAGTGTGGCCAAGATCTGTGCTTGCTGAAAAATTGATTAATCTAAGCTGAATTTGCGTTCGGCTCCTCTAATAAATAGCCAAACTCAAATTCAGTAATCATGTTCTTCTGGTGAAAATAATGAGCTACTTGTTTTTCTTTAGTTTCTAGTTTTATCTGTTCAGTTCCTTAAGCATCTTTGTCAAGGTTCCCTCCTTTCTCCTTATAGGCTCGGGTCCTTTTTCATTTTAATTAATTGATAAGGATTGCTTCCCAGTTTTCATGTATCATAATATGCTTCCTAATGTGTTTTTATAATATGAAAATTTTGAGCATGTCATGAAACCAATTACGCACGTATTTATCTAAGTGAAAACAGTAGGAGGAAGTTGATTTGCTCATGTTGAACACAAATTTTCAGGCTCTTTCAGAATGACTGCTGATTTTAGCATAATAATATCAATTTTCCTTTGTTATAATCTATAAGCTCATTTAGCGTGCTACTGTATTTAGTAGCTTCCCTTTTTTGAAGTTTTATCGCCTCTGCATGCTACTTCTAAGCATCCTCTATTGATTTGTTGTCTTTACTTATATATGTATATATCCTGCTTTTATATCAGAAAACGGCATGGCTGGGAACATTTTACATGTGTATACCATCTGGGGTTGCAATCGGTTATGTTTATGGTGGACTGGTAAGTACATATTTTTGACTGCTACTTCAATTATGTTTCTCTTTGCAAAAATATCTAAAATAATATTTAGATTTTAGACCATGTGTGAATTTATATATTAATTCTGTTATATGTCTGTCTAGTATATGGTGTGTGATCATGTAATTTCTACTGTAAACTTGTTTTCTAAAGTTACTTATTGTCATATGGCTTATATTCTTCAAGTTGCAGAGCCTTGACCTTATTTGGGAGGGACAAAAAGTAATCTTCAGTTTTTTGTTTGTTTCATAGGTTGGAAAACATTTGAGTTGGCGTGCTGCATTCTGGGGGGAGGCAATTCTGATGCTCCCGTTTGCTATTTTAGGTTTTGTGATGAAACCATTGCAGATGAAAGGTGTGTGTTGAGTTAGGTGCTACTTCGCTATCTCATTTCTTTTAAGATGATTCTTAACTGTCATTGAACACAGGATTTTCTCCTGCTGGATCAAGAAAAGCTTTGGAATCCATAGAGACAACTGCCTTAAAAGTTGAAGGTACTGCATATAAGTTGTAATATGTAAGATAGTAATTTGGTATAAATTACAGCTTAATTTCTATTTTCTGTTATATTTTTTAACACATATGGACTAATGTGGAAAGCTTTCACTATAATAGCTGCTGTTATTATACATGGACTGAAATATATTAGCTTGGGAATTAGATGAATCTTGTTTAACCTTCTGATTTTTCCAGTGGTTTACAATTGAATATCATTTTTTGCGTGTGTTGGTCATCATAAATTATTTGGATTCTTGTTATAAAAGCAGGTGTTTCGAATGGCTCGTTTTCTGTAAAGGATGATTTTATAGATCAAGGATCAAAGAAACCTTCCAGGTGAGGACTCTCCAACGTAGCTCAGTTTATGTTAGTTGTGACTGCATATGTTTCCTCACTCCCTTGCAGTTTTAAAGGTGAATGTGCGAATATCAGTCAGTTGTCAAGATTTCTGAAAGACATGGAAGTGCTTTTGCTTGACAAGGTCTATGTCGTGAATGGTCTAGGTACGTCCGTTGTTCTTGAACCTTCAAGTTTCCTTGTCTAATTTTAGTTGTCGAGGATGTCAGGCCTCTGATGATCACTTGTTCATGATCCTTAACTGTCTTTGTACATACTAATTTCTCTATTCTCTGAATGTTTGTTTGCAGGTTACATAGCATACAATTTTGTCATGGGTGCCTATTCATATTGGGGACCAAAGGCCGGTTATAACATCTATCATATGGTGCGCTCTTTACAAACATTAGATACAGTGATATAAAAACAAATACCTATAATTATAACAAAAATATAAATTAAAAAGAAAGTACGTAAAAGGGCCCCTTTTTAAAATTATATAACAATGTATTTCTTCCTCTCTTAGTTTAATTTTTTCTTTGCACATTAAATGCTTTTGAAGGAAACAAAAACTAGAAAGAAAACAAAGGAAAATGGAAACTTATTACTTATTAGCTTTTGTTTCTATGTGAATTTGGGTTCTTTTTTTCCAGAATAATGCTGATTTAATGTTTGGAGGAGTTACAATTGTCTGTGGAATAGTTGGAACACTAGCAGGAGGTTTTGTCCTGGATCGTATGACTGCCACAATTTCTAATGCTTTTAAGGTAGCACTTGCATTTGTAACTATCTCTTTGTGTGGTGGTGAATTTTCTTTCTGTTACATTGACCACATAAATTTGTGGTTCAACGTAATAATACTCAATTGTACATGCAATAATCTAGTATTTCACAGCATGTTCATCATCATCCCAATTCCCAACCGTCTTATAAAGTTCTTTTGCTTCTTGCAGCTTCTTTCAATGGCAACATTTTTGGGGGCAATATTTTTCTTTGTAGCCTTTTGTTTAAAGAACATGTATGGGTTCCTGGTTCTTTTTGTGATCGGGGAACTACTAATATTTGCTACTCAGGTAATTTTCTTTATAAATGGACATTTCTCTTTGTGGCTGTTGTCTATATTGCAAAGTGAAAAATGGGTATGATGAACTGAAAGTCAGATTTAGCCCGTTATGAAATCAAATCATTTCCAAGACACTCTTCAACTGCATCAAATTATAGCATACATGAAGTCCAATTTTAAACTTGAATAATATCAAGTGTCCAAGATTACATGCTTTTGCATTTTTTCCTTTTACATTCCAATTCTGGTGAGACAGTGCTAGTTGTCAGATATTTGACACTGAGTTGGTACTTTTTAAAAATTCTTGAAACTTGGAATTATATGGTAATAATTTTAGCTACCTAGCTTCAGCTAGAAAGTTGATGATATTTCAGGCCTAAGCATTCCTCTGAGGTTAGAAGTTGTTCATTTTTTATTTTTATTTATTTTTTTGTACCCCGCTTGTACTTGGGTGACTCTCTTTTAATTCCTGATTAATATAATAATAAAGTTCAAGTTGGTTTGAGTTTTCAAACTCTTTACCAGCAGAAAACATTCCTATTTCGTTTTTTAACAAGTGTTATATTACTTTCAAATTTACTATTAATTCTATCATGCTTATTTTTTGAAAAGCAAAATCAGGAATTCGTATTTACAATCTCTTATGCAATTTCAGGGCCCTGTAAATTATGTATGTCTCCATTGTGTTGAACCAAGTGTAAGACCATTATCTATGGCCATCTCTACTGTGTCAATTCACATATTTGGCGACGTGCCTTCCTCTCCACTTTTTGGCGTACTCCAGGTTTGCATTTCTTGTTAAATAGTTGGCTTTATAATGTTTTTTCCATTTGATTTCTGCTCACATATTCTTGAATCTCAAGTAATGAGATTTGTTAGACAGCTATTGATCACATATAGTTCGAGTTAAAGTAATCAAAATTTTATGCTCCAACCATCATTGAGATCAAGATTTTGTTAAATTTGTATTACACTACTTATTTCATTCAGAGTCGATGATGATATTTATATTATATAGGAGTATATAATAGGCTAAACAAAGACAAAAATGTCATCGTAGATACTCGAGAAATTAAGTTGCCCTCTTGAACCCCTGGATTTTTTTCATGATAGATGATCCTATCCTATGATTCATACATTCTTAGATTGTAAGTGCATCTGATGCACCTTATTTTTGACATAAACTGCAGGATCATCTTAATGACTGGAGGAAGACTATTCTGATCCTAACTTCTATTCTCTTCCCGGCAGCTATAATATGGTTTATAGGTAATGTTATTTACATTAATTTTTTTTTAATGGATAAAAGTATAATTTTATTAGAAAGGAGAGAATTTATCATCAGGACAAAAAGGGTCCACCAAATGTAACATCAGAATTGGAAAATACATGTCCTTAATGAAGAATAGTTCCCCAATCCCTGTAACTATGTTATATACATTCTGTTGACCTCTTGTAAATGCGGCAGGGATCTTCCTTCACAGCGTGGACAAGTTTAATGAAGATATCGAGCAGCCGGTCAACACAAGTGATAGGTCAACCACCACACCATTGCTTACAGAAAAGACAACAAAAACGACGGAACCTATCGCTGAGCTATAGTTCATTACCCAGATTCCTAATGTTCACATGTAGATCAGCCAAACCCAAAGTTTAATGTACATGCTTTGCTATGATCCTGTTCTTGTTTGTACATAATATTTTGAGTATCTAGAATGAGTTCATTTTGTTGATAGTTTTGAGAAATCGATGCCTACAAGACTATAACTATCAAAGGTGACCCCTGAATGAAAATCACTGGGCTATTTTTATTTTTTATTTTTTGGCCTTTTCAAAGTTCAAGGAAAGTGTTTACAATATATATATATATATATATATATATATATATATATATATATATATATATATGAGTATTAGATCCGCTTATTATTAATGTGAGATAACCGTTGTGAATATATCAAATATGTTTGTGGAAATATGAATTCAACTTGAGGCCTTGAGGGTCCTTGTAGTTGCTGGCAGCTCTTAAATGGGAAGATATTAAGGTCTGTTTTCAGATTTGGCTTCCACCCAAAAACCATTGTTTACAAGGTAATAAAGATTGTGTATTATGAAGGAAGCTCATTCGAAATCCCAGATATGAACCGAAAACCTCATGTTTATGTTGCTACTTTAGGCACTAATGCATGGAAGAACAAAGGCCAAGCAGATTACCTGCAGCTTACCGGAGTACAGTCAGAGGCTTTGGTGAATGGAAAGCTTCATTGGCTCACAAATTATTATCTACTTAGTAAATGCATGTCAAGATATAATCTCATTCCACTTATACCAATTCCTGCTGTTATAAGCTATGATGATGGAAAGTGGCGGAACCAGAACCTTTTTGTAAGGGGGTCAACATTTTTAAACTAAGCGGACCAAAATTATTAATACCATCATTTGCTTCGGAACTTGGTAATTCATTATTATTATTTTTTTATCAGCAAAAAGTCTTTTTAAGTTATGAAACAAAAGTTTGTGATAGAACCAAAATACCATATCTACAAACCACAGTTTCGAAATATGAATGCGCACTCACTAATAACAAAAATTACCTCCAAAGATAACAAGCACATAATGCAATTGATTATACAAAAGCCATCCATTGGAATTATACTTCACTTAGTTTATACACTAGTTTTCTCGAAGCTTCTTGTATATCTCTCATCAAAAGACGTCGCTTAATCAAGTATTTATCCATAATCTAGTATAAATAAAAACATCAATTGTTAATCAATAATTTCATCAATTTAAACATTTCATAATATTTTCATCATTCATCAATTATTTAAGAAAACAAGAATTAAACACACCATATCAAGAAATGAAAGCAATATTTTGTAGATACAGCTCTATTAATTCATTTCTAGATATAAATATGAAAGCAATATTTTGTAATTAGTGAGACTCAAAAAACAAGGACGTTCGTTACTTAACCAAGCTAATTTAGGTCCACTGATTGTTTGTTGGGAGGTTTAAGTAAATTAAATATA
Source organism: Panax notoginseng (assembly GCA_016801055.1). NCBI lineage: Eukaryota > Viridiplantae > Streptophyta > Magnoliopsida > Apiales > Araliaceae > Panax > Panax notoginseng. Next base: position 10,988,568 of record CM029019.1, read on the forward strand.
GCAACCAAACCAATTTATTTACTCCCATCCAATTTTGTTCTTCCTTTTTGTCCTCCCCAATACCAATTTATAATTTCTCAAATTCTACCTAGACAATTAAGACAAATTTGAAATTAAAATTAAAAATTAGTCAAATTACTTACCAAAGTCCAAAGTAGTGGAGGCGTGGAGGCTGGAGCAGACGACGGCGGCGGGCGGAGTAGTGGCGGTAGAGGCAGCCGGCAAGAGGGGAAAGGTCAGAGGCGGAGAGTAACTGAAAATGAAAAGAGTGTGAGGCACTGAGGCGGAGAGTGAAGAGGGAGAGGCGGAAAATGAAATGAGGGAGTGAAGACCTAATAAAAAAAAACTATTTTTTTTTTAAAAAAAATTTAATGAAACGATATCGTTTCGTTTCATGTTATTTAAAAAAAATAGTTAAAACAGATCTGTGGATGCGTCGGAGGAGAAGAAGTGAAGAAGAAATGAATAACCACGGAAGAAGGCGCTGGGCCAGTGGCTGCCGGCTACTGCCCCCTAGCTCCGCCTGGTTCGCCACCCTACCGGGGTCAACTGCCCCCGCCCCCGCCTAGTTCCTCTGATGATGGAACATATGAGATATGGATGATGAAGAATTACAATGCTAAAGAATCTTGGGGTAGGGAATTTGTTATTGGGAAATATATTCCAAGAATTTTCATTACATTTGGTCAGTACTTTTGTAGTTTTCCAGGCAGAGGCAGGGTGAAAGGGTATACCAAAAATAAGTTTCAGGTTTTATGTTGGGGAGATGATGTTGCTTTATGAAAATCAAGCGTTGGTCTCTTTTAGCCCAAATTTTGCAAAAATTTAAGGATAATAAAATTAAGGGCCAGTGGGAAGCTTAATTTCTGTTGATGCAGCCTTTAAGATGCCAATAATAGGTGGAAACAGAGACACTAAGTAGGCACATAAAGTTGTTCTTGACCATATATATGTTTGACGAAAAAGTTGGAAGCCTTACCTAATAATTTATCCCTAAAATTTATAACTTTTGTAATTATGCATCCTAATAATTAGTTAAAAATGGTTTTATTAAAAAATTATTTTTGAAAGTATTTTATCTTACAACAGTATCTCATACCAGTCTCATTATACTCTTAACTATGCATATGTTGGATATGTTAAGGTTATGGATGTCATATTTAGACATTTGTAATGATAATTTTGCACATAAAATTTTAGGACCAAAATTTTATTTCTGTTGGGAAATTATCATAAAAATATGTTTTGTTCTTCCTTGTCAAACTTTAAAATTCATTAAATAGAAAGAAAGTTTACTAAGTCCTAATGCAACACCATTCACATTTAACAGTCCCAAAATGATGGTACGAAACTACATCTAATTACTTTATATATATATAAATACAGCACAAGCAATCAATTGAAATCAATCAATTGAAAATCAGTGAGTTAACTCTTGATTAATTAAGAGTTAACTCAGTCAATTATTACGTATCAATTGAAATCAATTTATCCTTAACTCGATCAATTTCAAATCAATTAATCAATTTGCCTATACTTAACTCAATCAATTTCAAATCTTTCAATTTATCCTTAACTCAATCAATTGAAATCAATTTGACAATCAATATATTAATCAATTGAAAAACGTAAAAATGGAAAATGGAAAATGAAAAGACAGAAAAACGAAAAGAAAGAAAAACGAACGGACTTGAAATCTATCTACATTCAATGAATAATAATGAAAGAATGCCAAGCGGTGCCTCAAATAAAAAAAAATAACACATAGACTCCAAAAGTCACCAACAACAAAAACATAAAATATTAAAATTATAAAAATTGGTGCGGTCAGTTGGTTGTAACACAGACTCCAAAAGTCACCAAATTAAAACTAAAATTAACACAAACTCCAAAAGTCACCAAATTAAAACTAAAATTTTATAACATACGAGTATAACGGATAAGCATTGATGACAAAAATAAATAAATATTCATTAAATATAAAACACCTATAAATACCACTATCACGTAAACAAAAAACTCAATACACAAACAATTTCATACAAAATACTAAATAATGGATACCAGGTAAAGTCATTAGTCTGATTTTTTAAACTAATATATTCTTCCTATTTTGCATGTTATTTTAAAAATTTTATGTATTTTTATTTATTTGCAGATCTATACCAACAAAAAACAAAGGTTGCTACACATTATTGTAGACGAATAATTAATTAAATTGGGCGAGAAATATTGTTTTTTTGACCCATAAATATAATGTTCATGATTTTAAAAGCTATTTGTAATAAATTCTTTAAAGATAACAACTAAAAAATAAATATAGAAAAAGAAATCAAATACATGCATGCATGTTTATTTCATTATATTTCATAGCTAGCCAACTTAGACGCCCACATGTAGAGACTCTAACATTTCAATTCTATATAAACTACCACAAACACAAAAGGCATGTACCACAAATTAAGTAAGCTTAAAATTCCCTCCCTTTGATAAATTCTTATAACTGATCGAATTAAGGCAATTCAACAATATTATTATGGCAATTTTTAAGTTGTTGCTCTTCATATCAGTTTTCATGCCAGTCATGTCATCTTCAGCCATTTTTAAGGTGGCTGCCGCGGGACGTACAATAACAGATTTGCCCGCCTTTCCACCAGCCCCAGTCTTGCCTGACTTGCCCGGTTTTCCACCAACCCCAGTCTTGCCCGACTTGCCTGGTGCCTTACCTCCAATCCCCGTCTTGCCCAGCGCCTTCCCACCAACCCCTGGTTTGCCCGATCTGCCCTCATTACCGCCGGCAACATTTCCATTTATCCACCCCCCATTGCCAGCCACTATTCCAGGCATCCCTTCTATCCCAGGTATATTTGCTCCTCCCCCATACACCAAACCCTAAAACTATACACCATGCATGCATGTACTACTAGCAATTTCGGGCTCGTTTTCATGTCAATGCTGGATGTATTTTAATTATATATATATATATATATATATATATATATATATATATATATATATGAAAGTATTTTGTTGTTGTAATTAGTTCATGTAGGTTTTTTTCGTCTTGTAGCGTTTGAGTGTTGGGCTTCTACATGAGTTTGGAACGACAACTTATATTGTCTAAGTGCAGCACACTATTTCTGGTGAGCTGCATATAGATCATATAAAATACGTTTATGAGTTAAATAAGTTGCGTAACGAACAAAATTTTTCAATGCGTTTAGCCCCGAAAGCCCAAATATTTTGAGCTGAATATGCACCTTATAAGCAGCTTGTACTATATATTTAGAATGTGTAATTTTTAGGTTATGCTTGTTTATAAGTATTATACTTGGGATATGATTATAAATCACAAGTGTCTTGTTTGTTTTTAAATTTAGACTCGGGACTATTAGTCTCGGGATTATAAAATGACTTAATAGTCTTGACATTATAATTATAATTCCGGAATTATAATCCTCAAATTAATAGTCTTGGATTATAATCTCATAAATTATAATCCCGAAATTATAATCCTTGCAAACAAACATAGACTTAGAGTTTATTGCTTGATGTTTTATGAATTAGAGAGCTATATATTTGATTATCTGATATTGGAATTTTTCTTTTTTGCAATGTTTGTATGATATCTCAATATTTTGAATGTGCACCTTGGCAGCTTGCACTATATATTTTGTAATGTTTGTATGTTTTGGGCTTACACCTACAACTATTTCCCTCCAAAAGATTATTATTGAACATTTGTAACAAAAATATATACTTCCTCTGTTTTATATTATTTGATAATTATTGATTTTTTAAAATCAACTTAAAACTTAAATCAATACAATAATTCTGTCATTAATTTTTTTAATCAAAATAAAATTTAATTGATAAACTTAACCTTACAAACATACTGTTTAACCTAAAAGGATTGGATCAAAACCTTGCATAAATTTAACATACATGTACATCTGTGTACCAACGGCAGTTTTGGTAGTTCAGTAGTCAGATCTGATTCATGAAACTGTCCATGTGATAACTGACTCCAAATTATTGAACCTTCAGGTGGACAACACTGACTTGTTAGAGACTGACAAGTAATGACAGAAAGAAATGATGGATTTAAAGAAAGATTCCTATTTGCTGTAGTCCAAAAAAGACTGAATTAATTGAATTTCATGAACTAATTACTCCATTTTGGATATAATTGATAATTCCATTATCCATACCTAACTATAACAAGTCATGAGGCCATCCCCTAATAAGTTGATTATTTTATGTTGAGTATGGAAAAGTGGATTTTAAAGAATGTCTTTGAATCTGATTTTGAATAAATAAATTAATTTTGGTTTGGAAATAAAAAAATTATTTGCTGGCAAATGAATGTGCAAGGTACCATACTTGTTTATCTAAAGGTTAAATAATTGAACAAAGCTACTTTTCATGTCAAATAATTGAATACTGTCGGATGCATAATTAGTTTCTAGGCGCACAAGTTCAATTTTGATCACAACTCATAGAATGTTGCCAAAACAAAACTTACTTATGGCTACATCATCATTATGGAATTTCCATCATGTTCATCTTATCCTTGTTCATGGCTTTGTCATTTTCAGAGTCAGTTTTAGAACACGAATTGTTTATTAGTAATACTCGACAAAAACTACATCACACTAACCAAGAGGCCTCTGGCAAACATAACAGCAACATCTTTTATTGGTTTACATAGAATTCAAACACCCCAATGAACTAAAGGGACAAAGTTAGAGTATCCCACATTCAATAGAAAAACATAAAGCAAATACACACGACTATTGAGCCATAGTGAAACCCATATACACTCGTGACACTCTTATTACATGACACAGAACAATCGCCCACATATTCACAAGATCAAACAGGAAAGGTCTTTTTCCCAACTCACAATCAAATCCACCATTGATGAACAGCAATGCCTTCATCTCTTAGCTTTCCGTATAATGCCAAGCACTGCCAATAAGGTCTTGTGCTCTTACTACCATCTTGCCATTGGTTATTGCACTCTAGGAAAAGTTCATCTATCAAAAATATAGTATTCTCATTCATCATCTCCTCAACCACTTGTGCTTCTGCTTTCATCACAACATAATCCTCTTCCTTCAAATTCTTCGTCATCCAATACGATATCCCATTCGTCAAAGGATCTTCATTGCTCAATAAGCCTCGGCCTTGGTTCCCCTTATATTTCATCTCCATCTCCAAATTGTAGATCTCAAAATCTTGATTCCTTGTTGGATAATTCTCGTTAAACCATTCCACAGCTCTGCTTTTCTCATCTGTAATGAAAACTCTACGTGGGTAACTTACAAGTGAGTCCCCCAACAAGTCTGGAAGGAAATTAAAAATTTTCCCCTGATTGCTAGATTTGGCCAATGCTCGTCTTGGTGGCTCGAGCCACACATCTTCTAAACCCTTCAATGCATATTTCTTGGTGTCTGGTGTAATCCCCAATAGCCGGTTCTTTGTAGGGGAATTCTGTGAAACACCCACCAATCCAGTCTTCCTCATTGCTACCACAGTTGCAGCAAATCTCCGAAGATACACAAATTTGTAATTTGAATCCTGTTGAAACTCATGAGAAGGGTCATTACTTAATTGCATTACCACAATGCCACCAACCTTAAGAATTCTATCAATAAACTTATTAGTGCCCTCAAAGCTCGACGAAAAAACAACATCAAAAACCACATCAGGGACAGAGCTCTGGCGATTCAAATCAGATTCAACGACCAATTCAATGTCATTGTCATACAAGAACTGCAACTCCTCCACGGGATGATCAATACCAGAACTCAAGATCATGCCTTTATAGCCCTTTTTGACAAGGCCTTCGTCAACCAAATCTTGAAAGATAACCGGAAACGATTCAAAACCAGTAATATCAAACACATTACGGGAATTATACACATCCCTTGATGAACCCCCAAAAATGGAACCAATGAAGGGCAATGTGAGGATAAATATGGCCAACAACAATGACCTTGACATAACACGCAAAACCAACGAATCTGAAACCTTGATAATCACAAGGGAATCATAATTTACCCCCGCATCTTCGCCATTAATTTCTTTCATGTTCATTTTATTATTGGCTCGACTCCCAAGAGCCAAATCCATCGTCAAAATTATAAATTTCCAAAGATACAATTTGATGGGTTAATCAACAATTACTAATTTACTTGCTCGAGCAGTTGGATTCAGACTTGGGAAAAATAACCAGATGCGAAAAAATTGCTAAAATCAAAATCAACAATTTCAAGAGGAAAAAAAAAAGGCAGCGAAAATACAAGGGAAGGGATTTAGCGAGAGCAAAACCTTGAAGCGGTGTGATTTCCACCCACGAGGGCCACACGGGAGCTTCTAATTCTGCACCAGAGGAGCATCAATTGCTTAATTCTGGCAAACTCCATGACCCCTTTTTGTACAACCAATCCCTCTCTCTCTCTCTCTTTCTATAAACTAATCAATGGCATGATTTTTCAGACATTACACGAATAATTTTATGAAATGAATCATCATCTGAAACTCAACCACCATAAATCAGAGAAAGAGATACGAGATGGGAGAGGAGAGAGAGGGACGAATTGTGAATGTGGGAATTGGATGGAAGAAATAGAGAGAGAGATGAAGAAAGCAGGTGATGGATGGTGGGGAAATTGAATGATGTGGGGAAGGCTGAGGTTTTGCATGTTTGTGGGGACCATAGAGATTATTTTTAGTAATATTTCTTTTGGTTGAAATGTTTTTTTTTAAACAAAAATTCGTAGGATTTATGAGACTATTTTGACCTTTGTTTTTAAAATTCCCAACTTTTTTTTAATTATTTTTAAATTAAAAGAGCTACAATTCCAAAACCCAAAGTAGTACACTATCACCGATATATTTTTAAAGAAAAAGTCTAGGGGGACCGGTTTTGTCCGACCGGGGTAGTGACCGGCCGGAATTTTTTTTTTTTTTTTTTTGCTTTTGATTACAAAATAATTAATGTGATTTATTGGAACTGAAATTTTTATAAAATGCAGTGATTTAGGCGTCCGTTTAGATACACGTAACAAACAGGTTATACAGTCTGTACAACCCTGTTTGTTACGTGTATCCAAACGGACGCCTAAATCACTGCATTTTATAAAAATTTCAGTTCCAATAAATCACATTAATTATTTTGTAATCAAAAGCAAAAAAAAAAAAAAAAAAAAAAAATTCCGGCCGGTCACTACCCCGGTCGGAAAACGCCGGTCGGCGTAGAAGGACTGATTTTTAAAAAAAGTCTTAATTATAAATTTGACTATAAGTATGTGTCGATTTTTAACTACATTTAATGTTATAAATAGATTGGATCCGATTATCATAAAGTTAATTTTATAATAAATTAGTTAATTGATCAATACAATACTGATACACAGAGAAATTATCTTCTGACCTGTATATTTACACTGTATTGATCAATTGACCAAAGTTAATTTCATGCTATATAACTAAGTGTGTAAATAAACCGAGTATTGGTGCACAAAATTTATCGAGTATAAAATAAAGTTTAATTGAGGCTCATTTAGCTACCGAGTCGAGCACGATATCAAATCGAGCCCGAACAATTTGAACTTTTCGAACGAATATGATTCGAATATCAATAGAAAATTGCAATTTGAGGATGTTCGAGTAATTTATCGAATTTTAAAATTTACTCATATTTGACTCATTTATATTTCGAGTCGAACTCAAATCGAACTTTTAATCGAGCGAATACGAATCGAACCTGAATTATTTACTTATTTTACAGCCTTGTATATAACAACTCCAAGACAGAATGTACGTGGTCGTCCATCTAAATTTCAAGCGATTCTCATGCACGTTCACTAAATTTATTCAGGAAGCGTGCAGAGGAGATGACTAATAGAGTTGTCTTCTTGCCATAATTTTGCTCGACTTAGGCCTCACAAGTTGGGTTGCAACTGCATATTATTGTCATCAAAGAACAAATTGCATCCAAAGTTTATATTCATATTACACCAACATTACTGCCCAAAGCTTTACAAGTTTCTTCTTACATTTTGGGGTGCTAATGAGCTGTGAAAATAAATTATATTAAAGTCAATATAAGAAAAAACCTTAAGTCCGACGGAATAATCCGTCGGACATAAGCCTATTCAATCGAAAATATAATATTCCCGACGGAAATATCCGTCAGATATTCGGTCATAAATATTCGCGTCGAAAATAAGATCCGTCAAAAATTCCGTCGGATATTCATTATCTTCGACGAACGTATCTCCGACGGATGTTCGTCGAACATGAACTATCTTCGACAGAATATATAGGACGAAACTTTTCGTCGAATATAACAGTACCTATGTTCGACGGACTTATTCCCTCGGACTTGTACTATTTTCGACTGAAAACTAAAATAATCAGATATTTATTAAAATTGTCTAATTATTATCTTCGACGAACTTTGCGTCGGAGATATGGTTGTTACGATGAATATATTCCGTCGAAGTTAACGTATGTTCGACTGAAAATTAGGACATTTCGACATTTATTAAAAATTGATTATTTGTTAACTCCGAGAGAAGTTCCGTCGAGCATACCCTATTCCGTCGGAAGTAACTAATTTTTTTTTTAAATATAGATTTTAAAAGTTCAGTTTCCAGGTGTTTAAACCCATTAATGTACCTGTAACCTGTCACAACCCAATACACAGTAATATAAACATGTATATCACATTCAAATATACAACGTAGCACTAAAACGTAATCTTCAACTCATTATCATTCACATTCACATTCAAATATCCACCAAAACGTATTATAAGCTAACCAATTACAAATATAAGCTAATGTTCCATAAATGTTAAACAATATAATTTACAATACTTGTACAGACGCAATTAGACAATACAATATATACAAAAGTTCTACAATAACATGAATATATACAAATGAACTATAAACTAGTAAAAATATCATCATCGGGCGGAGGTGAACGACACTACTCTGGTGTATGAAAATCAGCGTCGTGCTCCTGCTCATCATCGCCACCCTGTTGATAGAATCAAAAATATAAATCATTAGTTCGTATATATATATATATATATATATATATATATATATATATATATATATATATGTGTGTGTGTGTGTGTGTGTGTGTGTGTGTGTGTGTGTGTGTGTGTGTGTGTGTGAGAATTAACAAACTAGTCTTAATTGAAAAACATAAACAATAAGAATACCTGAATAGGTGGGGGCGGACGAAAAGCCTCCTCCAAGAGGGTAATCACCATCCGGAGCATCTCGGCGCTCCAAGCGTCGAACTGCTCCCGTGGTAATCTCGTACTCTCTGCAGAGGCCCTTGCTATAATATCCTGAGCAATCTGGTGAAGACGAGAACTGGAAGGCAACTGCTGACGCCGAAAGTCCGGATCGGTACGAAACCTATCCGACACGGCCCCTATCAGTAGGGGTGCTCAAAAAATTCTGTTTTTTCAGTTTTTTACCGAACCGGTTGAAACCGGTACCGGCGGTACCGATTTTTTTGGGTTTCGGTTTTTTCGGTACCGGTAATGAAAATTTTGAATTCGGTAAATACCGAAAAACCGAAAAAAAAAACGAATAAAAAATGACACAAATTCACATAAACTCGAGAGAGCTGCTTTAATTTAGAACTATTTGATTTGTATCAATGTATGACACAACTGATATATATATATATATATATATATATATATATATATATATATATTACGGGAAAAATCCTTTAGCAATATAATTGGTAATTATAACATGCAATCCAAAAGAGTTTCCTGTAAACAAATGTCTTAACAATTTATTAAACCAATTTGGGCCAACAACCACAACAATTATAAACATATTAGACCAGCCCAAACAACAAAAACAAGTCCATTAAATTTAACACAAAAATATTTTAAAATCACTTCACCCTATATGAAAAGTTTAACTCCAAACCTGCTAAAAAATCACTCCATGCAAAATATATTATTTTTATGCATAAAATATATTGTCATTATTAAAATCACAAAAGTTATAAACCAACAAATATATATATATATATATATATATATATATATATATATATATATATATATATATATATATATATATATATATATAGAACAACATAATAACATCAGATTAATTATTAAGTGAAAATCCCTCTCAAAAGATAAGTGGGAAAATCAACAGCCCAAACTTTGATTATCTCCGCTATAAAATAATAAATATACAAACATTCTCAAGCCACAAGTTTTAATGTAAACTCGAGGCACCTAATATAGAGAAATTAAATACAAGAAAACTTCTTTGGGGCCAAGAACTATTACCTAAAAAAAACTCACAAAAACTCTTGTAATTATATACATTTATCACTCTATTTTCTCAGGATACCGAAACTTTATCTCTTCTTGTTCTCCCACACAAGGACGAAGCAACATAGGGGTTGTCGGGTCAATTGATTTCACTGAATTTTTCATTTTGTAATATATAGTAAAATTTGAAAATTTTAAGTATTATATATAAATTAATCAACTGAAATTTTGTAAAATTTCTAATATACGGTGTCAAAATAAAAATTTATAACTTTCTCACTCAAATCTCATTCTCACATCATTCCTACCTGCTCTATATATGTATATTGAACATATAATCTTCTTAATTTAATTAATAATCTGTTTTGTATTATTTTTTGAAACAATTAAGGAATTAATTATTTATAGACAATTGTCATTAAAAAAGTCTATTAAGGGTCAATAGGGTGTATACATACATACATATACATATATATATATATAGAGAGAGAGAGAGAGGGTCAATAGGATGTATATTACAATGATAACATTGTAATCAAATATATATTTTATATATGCAATTAGAAAGTATAAAATTATTTAAAAAATTTGGTTTGGGGTGTTGCCCCTGAACCGCTATCAAATTATTTATAGCGTCCTAATAATTTTGACCTAAATTTTTTGGCTTCATCACTACTCTCACGTTAGAGAGACTCTCTCAAGGACCAATTCCAAGAAGGAAAATTTTCAGCACACAAACCACACACAAAAACATTTTTTGTGCATGCAGTGGCTTCTTTGACACAAAGTGAATGTTTATTTAATGGGTGAGGAAAAGGTTAACCACCAATGTGATGGCCTTTTAATTTGACTAACAAAAAGATCGAGCTATGAAAAGAGTTAGTATAATGTCATGCATCTCTTTGTCAACGTACGATGATGTAGTACATGCGTATGTATAGTAGCAATTAAAGGGGGAAATATATAACAATGCAACTAGATTTTTTTTTTACCTACTTTAAATTTGGATTTTCTCATTTTTAATGTGGCAATTTAAGATTTCTCTACTCGGAATCCCATGGACAAAGCCGCAAAAGATGATAAAAAAATTAATTAACCTACATGAAGGGGATATAATATAAGGCATCTCTACAATTATATGATACACTATGAAGTTGTCAAAATAAAAATAAAAATAAAAATACATGCATCATAAGAGAAACAAAGAAATATTGAATATTCCTTATTATATATATTGTATAAATAAACTATAAATGACCCAAGCTTTAAGTCTACTATGGCTGCCGATCGGAAGGATTTATTGTACAACCAAGGTCCACGTACATTTCCAAACCCACCCTCCCTCAATTTGGGAGTAATTTTTTTTTAGAGATTAATTTTATTTTATTTTTAATTTAAAAATGGGGCAAAATTAGGTAAGTATAACACATAATTTAAGATCACCTTTTTAAAAAAAACTAATAAATATTTGATTCCGTCGCACAGTCAATATATCACCATGCATGCACCCTAAGAGACATAGGTTGACAATTGATCAAGTACTTAATAAGAAAAAAATATTCTATATATATATATATAGTTGTATTTTCTTTATTATTAAAGTTGTAAGGCAACAGAACTATACACATTCAACTTATTTTAATTCGTATTGAACTTCACCAAATGAGAACTTCATCGAGTTCGGTTACCATACATGATCAGCCCAATTTTTTAAAATCCATTCCTAACAATAATCTCTGCGTCTTATTCGACTCTCTCCCCCTATAAATTTTCCCATACCTTTACCTTTCTCCTTGCCCCCCCCCCCTCTCTCTCTCTCTCTCTCTCTCTCTCTCTCTCTCTCTCTCTCTTTAACTATTCCTCTCTCTGTCACACACAAAAACACATACAAAACCCTAGCTAGCACAGCTCCGGTATATTTACAGACGTACATGGCCCCAACACCCCAGAATATTGTAGCTCAAACCATTACTTGCTCTTCTGTCCAAGAACTGGTTGCATCATCAGGAAACCTGCAGCTCAATTCTATCCCTTCCAACTATGTTTTTTTTAAGAATCCCAATGAGTCCATAGCTTTACCAGGTGATGATATCCCAGTCATCGATTTCTCCCTTCTCATCTCGGATGACCTTGATCAATGTTCAAAATGTGTCAATGACCTTGGTAAAGCTTGTAGGGAATGGGGTTTCTTCATGGTATAAATCTTTTCCTTTTAACTTTTTTAGTAGTAATATATATCGGTGGCCTTTTTCATGTCGATATTATTTATTTTTTGCACAAATTTTAAGTTTAATTCATGGATTGGCAGGTGAAAAACCATGGGATACCAGAGAGCCTATATGATGCAATGTTGGAAGCATGTCAAGAATTCATTTCTATGCCAGACAATGAGAAGCGAGAGTTTAAGACGAAGAAGGATGTAATGGACCGGATAAGGTTTGGAACCAGCAATAATTTATCCTTGGGGAAAGCTGGATTCTGGAGGGATTATTTGAAACTTTTTGTTCATCCAGACTTTAACTCTCCTCATAAACCTGCAGGTTTTAGGTATATATATATACTTTTCCATAGTTTGTTTTTACATTTTAAATATGCATGAATATAGAAAGAAACGTTTAGATTCATAACCGAATCAAATAGTACTATAAAAATGAAGAGTAATGATACATACACAAATTATTCTACAAACATTTACAAACTACTGATATGTGACATACTCCACCTCAGCATATTAATCAACAAATTATTTCAATGTAATATTCGACCCCATATAAAAAGCCGAGATAGAGTATACCACATCAACAGTTTATAAAATATTTGTATAATAGTTTGTATATCTAGTATTAGTCAAAAATGAATTGTATTTGTGTAATATAGAGTCTCACAATATTTGTACAACAAAAGTTATCTGAAATATTAACTCTATGTTATACAAATAAAACTAATTTTTTATAGATTGTCATTATGAGCTAATTAATATCGTTAATATAAACACGTATTCATCCTGTAGACTACTTATTGAAATTCCAATTACAATAGCATGTTTCGGAATAAAGACCAAAAATAAAATATGTTTCAGGATAGGTATTCAAGAAAAAGTAAAATATGATCGTACAAAAAACCCACGGTCGGAGATAAATTAATTCTTAGGTCATGGCCGTGTTTAATTTCAAAAGTAAATATAGTTTATTTGCCTTCATAAGACATGCTATATATATATATATATATATATATATATATATATATATATATATATATATATATATATATATATATATATATAACTCAAGCTCTAATGAGCAACAAGTAAATCAGTCTAAAATTTATGATCAATTTTGACTTGATTATATATTACTTTAAGGAGTTCAACTTAATTACCTTCCCGAGAAAGCATGGAACATATATATATACACACACACACACTAATTACGTAAAAAATGAGCTTTATATATATATATATATATATATATATATATATATATATATATATATATATATATATATATATGTTTTGATTATAACATGCATGCATGATGCACATAACAGGGAGACTTTGCTGGAGTGTAGTACAAGGCAAAGAGAAGTGATGGAGGAATTACTAAAAGGGGTATCAAAGAGCCTACATGTTGAAGAATCCTATTTACACGACATAGCCGATAGGGATAATGGCATGGATTTTTTAGCCGTCAACATTTACCCGCCATGTCCACAGCCTGAACTTGCCGTAGGGTTAGCTCCTCATACCGATTTCGGCCTCCTGATTATAGTTACCGCCAATGGAGTTGGTGGTCTTCAAGTACAACGCAATGGCAAGTGGTTTAACGTCGATGCTCCCCCCAACCACTTAATGGTTGGCCTTGGTGATCATATGGAGGTAAATTAAATACAAGTAAATTTTGTGTTAAAATTTAATATTAAATTTATTAGTTAAAAGATATATAAATTAATGCATAAATTTTATATATAAAAAAAGTTAAATAAGACTTTCGTTTGTTTGTGATTAGAGTGAGTTTAACCGGTTTCTCAATCTTAATTATATATTTTCTTGCCAATAGATAATGACGAATCGAAAATACAAGAGTGTTGTACACCGAGCTATGGTGAACAGCAAAACTACAAGAATATCCTTTGCCACCGTTTATGGACCGGAGGTGAACAAAGTTGTGGTTCCGGCACCGGAGTTTGTAGACGAAGGAAGTAATCCGGCGGCATACCGCGGAATGAAATATGGGGATTATTTCATTGCTGATCAAACTAGTACTACGAAGGGACTAACTAGTTTGGATATGGTTAGGATCTGAAGCATTGCAGCTTGGTAATCTTTAGATTCTAAAATATAATAAATAAATCACCATGTGATACATATGAAATATGGGAATTGTATTACTTTGAATTAACGTTGTTCTCGGTGTGATATGTAGCATGTGGGTGGTGGGTGGTGGGGGTGGGTGGTGGAGGAATTAGGTATTGTGCTCTACACAACCAACCACAAGTCCACAGGTCAGCCCACAAACTAATTGGGTTGAATCGTCTTAGGTTGCCTTCCCGCAACTTACATGTTATCATATTATTCATTACAAAATAAATAAATATGATAATTTTTGTACTAAGTAGTTAGTTTGCTATTTTCATAACTAAATATTTAATTAATTCATATTAATTTTAAATTTAAAAATATTTTAAACAGACTTCAAAGTATTGATTTTATAATCCGGAATGGTGGGAGTAGCTTTCATGGGCTGCTGCTTAAAGGGGGTTGGACAGATAGTTGATTCATTTATTGTACAGTCTCCGAGTTGGGTTGGGTAAACTGGTTTCTAGTGGTTTCTAGCCTGGCCAGGCATGGCAATGATTTTTTAACTTGGTCACAAATTAATTCGGAGTTCGCAACTGATTTTGAACCAGTCCCCTGGTAAAATTTGTCAATTCTTGTATGGATACTAGTGGAGACAAAGTCAAACTAAAAATAAAAAATAATAATATATATTAATAAATATTTGACACAATTAAATTATGAATAATATAAAAATATATATAATAAAATAAAATAAATTAAAGTATAGCATGAGTCAATTAATTGATAGTCCCTCAACTTTTCGTTTTTTGATAGTAGTCTGTCTAGACTCTAGACTGCATTCTCTTTTATAAGGAGACTTCACTGGTACATGATTTTGTTATGTTTTTTATTCTTTTGGGCTTTGGCCCCTTATTTTAGCCAAAAAAAAATAAGAAAAAAAGGCAAACACAATTACATGTTA
Source organism: Panax notoginseng (assembly GCA_016801055.1). NCBI lineage: Eukaryota > Viridiplantae > Streptophyta > Magnoliopsida > Apiales > Araliaceae > Panax > Panax notoginseng. Next base: position 11,004,165 of record CM029019.1, read on the forward strand.
TTTTTAGGTTGGATGCTTTGTTCAAATATTTGGTAATTATTCAAAAATTACCGAAAAGCAAATATATATTTGGTGCCACCGGTAAAAGGTATTAAAATTATTTCAGCTTCATATTTTCTTCATGTGTTTTTTAAGTAATCACATGAATTTTAGGTTCTCAAGAGCTCAAAAAGTTCTTGACAAAAATTAATTGATGTGAACTCTATACTAAATTTTAAAAAATAATTTTACGTTCATTATAAATATAACTTGATATGAGTTGATATATTCTCTCCTCCAATAAAATACTCATTTTGCACATAACTAGAGATAGTAACTTATTGAAAAAGGTAACCTGTATGTCGAATTAAAATACAGATAAGTACAAAATGAGTATTATATATGTGTGTGTGTGTGGGACCGGATCAGGTCCGGACTCCCGCATTTTATTAAAATGCGGACCTTTTTTTTTTCCTTCCAAATTATGACAAAAACAATGTATTATGGAAAAATTCCAGTTCCATAAAATATTAAACTTTTTTTAGTTGTTTTAAAAAAAGTAAAAAAAAATAAAAAATCGATCCGCATTTAATTAGGTCCGGACTCCCGAACCTGGTTGATATATATATATATATATATATATATATATATATATATATATATATTCCAAATACAAGATTTTTTTAGTTGGAATTTCTACTTTCTCCAACAATAAGTTTATTGGAGTATCACATAAAAAACGTTCACATACTACTCATAAATATATTGATATAATTTACGTACAGAACAAATTATATGAGTCATATCAATATATATGTAAGTTTATGTGAACGATATCCACTTTAACGTTAGCTTGGTTCAAGTCTAATTATTGTTAAATTTAGTAGAAAAGAAAATAAATATTTTTTGAAAGACGGATGGAGTATATATTATATTTAAATTAAATATATCAAGGAAAAGTAAAATTAATTTCTTAATAACAACAGAAAAGGGCAATTTTGTCAATGAAAACTTTATAAAATCCAATCATCCGTCAAGTGTCTCATTTCCTACCTTTCATAATCTACCTCTGGGTGCTACTGTTCAACTGCTCTATCTCTCTCTTCCTCCCTCTTCGGTAATAGCCAACTGCTTCGATATTTTATAAAGATTCGATTTTTGAGATAAAAAATAAAATAAGAGAGCTCTCTTTCTTTGGATCTCGCATCGGCATCAATACCAACAAGATCTTTCTTTTGTAAGTACTTGTAATCTTCTTTCTCTCTGCCACTTTTCTTCTTTTTCTTCATCTTGAAGAAATGATTTTATTTCATTTCTGTTGAAATTTTAGATGTGATTTAGTAGTATGTAATATTTAGTTTCTGAAGAATTTTTGTTACCCTTTTTGGGTTAAATTGAAGAATTTTGGACCCTTTTTTGCTGAATTGTTTCTGTGAAGATGCTAAAAACACAATTCTGAGCAAATGGTTGTATAAGAATTGATTGACTTGAATATTATGCTGAATTATAAAGTTCATCTCATAATTGTTGATGGATTTACCCAATACCCACTAAGGTTTATCATTATCTTAGTTGAGATTAATGGGTGCTTTCTCATTTCCATGTTCTGTTTGGTTTTGGAGTAGAATTTGAAGGTTTTCATTTGTTCCTTTTTGGTTCTCAAAATTTTCAGAATAACTGAGATAATCACATTTTGCCTTTTTACTCGAGTTATCCAATTTCGGGCTTCGGATACATTTTATTGATTGTTCATTGAAAAGGAGGTGAACTTTGTAGCTCAGTTGCAGTCCTGGAGTTCTCATCAACTGTTCTTTTTTAATTGTCAATTAATTGATCTTTTTTTTTAATTGTTTTATTTCTAGCATGTAATCGTTAATATTCTGAAATCTAATTTGATGCTCTTTTGCTACTATTGCAGGTAACTTGGATATATAGCATCCACATTTATAATTGTGGCTATTCTAATAGAATACAGAATTGAACAAATATGTGGTGGTTCAATATGTCGATTGATGTGTTTCGGAAAGTTATCTCATTGAACTTGTATTGTAGGGTTATTCTGTAAATTATTCTCACTTCCATTAATCCTCAGTTTACTTCTCTGCTTTGCACTTCTTATTTGGCTTCTCTATCGATGGGATCCAATCATCTTTATGTTATTCTATGTTACATTCGTATGATTAGCTGATCAATATAATTGGCTTTAAACACTTTTGAGTTCATATCTTTTTTCTTATCTTATGTTCTGGGTTTTTCCGGGTTGATATCTTCACTTGCTATAAGTCTTATTGATTCTTATTCTCTATTTCGAGCTTGTTCCTCTTTCTCTTTCCAATCTCTGCTGGTTATTGCTCTCGTCACGTAACCTCTGCATAGATTTTAGATCGTGTTTTTAGTCCAGGGTCAAAAGAAGTTATGGTGTGCCAAGCAGCAAGCCAGACGAGATTCCGGGCACTAAAACATGAAAATGGAATAGCAGGAAGAGTAATAGTTAAAGTAATAGCATGCTTTCAACCTTTGGAAGATTGCCAGGTTCGTTCAATACCAATTTTTACGTTTTGGGCTTCATTTGAATATTTGTTTCACTGATTTACTGTGACATGATGTTTCAGCCAATTCTTTTGGCACTGGATTGAATTCCAAGCTTAATTATCATTGAAAAAACGTTAATTGAACTTCTTTTTTTCAGGCTGAGTACTTCCGTCTTTTGCTTAAACCTGTTACGTAGATTGGTTTTTAGTTTGCATCGTCATCACATCAAGCTGCCGTTATTAGTTTTTACTTATTCTAAATTTTCTACCAGAAAGTAATTGAAATTTGCAGATACTAAAAGTTCAGCCCATATACTGGTATGTTTGTCATTCACTTTCTCATTGTTGCACTAAAATAATAGTGATTAACATCTGGAGACTAATGTGAGCAAATACATTTTTGTCATTTATATTTAGGTTATTTTTTTGGCTGATGGTGAAGGCTGAAGATTCTTGGCTATGTCAGCAGCATTCTGATTGGGATTCACCCAATTTGAACTACGTCGGCAGACTGGTACCACCTAGTCAACAAATCATTACTCCATCTTGTCAAAACCCTTGCACATTTTCTTCAAATGTGGCTTTTCCAGGATTTTCACTTTCTGGTTTACCTGGTTTGAAGATAGGCCAAGCAAATGGAGATTATGGTTTATCGTATTGTTTGCCCCCTCTCATGGAAAGCTCAGTTTCCCCTTCAAACCCATATCTCAAAGAACCTCAATTTGCACCCCATAGGCTCGGTGTCAAGAATAAGCCTAATTACGTGACTAGCTCTAGTCAGAAGAGATTCCTTATTATTGATCAGTCTGAGCATCATGCTCGGTTTTTTCTCAGTCCATTTGGCTCTTCATCTCAGAATCCTATTAGTGCACCTATGAAACCTGTGCATCTTTGTCGCGCACGTAACGCAGAACAGGTGCCTATGATAGAGCAAATATCTCCAACCAAGCCCACAATTCAAGGAGCATATAATGAGAATCAAATGTTAGGTGAAGGAAGTGAGTTCCATGAAGACTCGGAAGAAATTAATGCGTTACTTTACTCTGATGATGATGAACATGATTACGATGATGGTGAGGATGGTGAAGTAACAAGCACGTATCATTCTCAATTTGCAAGTAAAGTGAATCTTGAGAATTATGAAGAGGAAGTTGCTAGTTCTGACAGCTCAAGCAAAAGGCAAAGATTGCTTGATGGCAGGTACAAGAAATCATCAGTAGTTGATGCTACAAGTTCAGTGAAATTTGATAGGCCTAGTGAGTGCGACAATGATGCAGAATCAAGTTGTGCCCGTGCCAGGACAAAAGGTAAGGTAATGGATTCCAATTTAGGCACCAAGCAGCTGAGGAAAGAAAAAATTCACGAGAAATTGAGAATTCTTGAGAATATTATTCCGGGTTCAAAAAGTAAGGAGCCACTATTGATAATTGATGAAGCTATAAGTTATTTGAAGTCCTTGAAGCTCAAAGCCAAAGCACTGGGACTTGGCTATCCTTAAGTTACTTCCCCTCTTCTCTTTTTTTTTTCTTTTTTGTTTCTTTTTCTTCTTTTTTTTTGCATTGTGTTGTGTTAAGAGGGACTGTTGGGGGGAAAGGTAGCAAGAAGAGGGAAAAGTGGTTGCATTTACCGAATAAGAGTTCTTTGACTAAAATGATTGATGGATTTGAACATGGTGTGGTGGCTTTTGCTTTGTGAAGGCCTTTACCATCTTTTTCACTCTTTAGAGGAAGCATAATGCATAATGGGCCAATAAAAGAGAGGCTTGATGGGATTAATTTGCACTTTACTTGCCGGAAATGGAGAGAAATGGGGATTTAATTGTCGAGTAGAAATGATTATTGTGAGCTTTAGGGGATTAAAGAAAGTCACAATCTTGAACGCATGGTGATAGTAGTGGTGGGCTGTGCTGTAAAATGAAGAGTCCTTTTTCCTGGAATTGTTGAGAATTCATGGATCAAGTGCATGCGTGTTTGGTAAAATACTAATATCGGGTCCCACCCTCCACCTCTCTTTGTTCCTTCATTTTTATGCTCCATCTCTTTAAAGAGATAGTGATGCTCTGGATTATGAAATGGGGAGGAGGGCCCTCTAGATATATCATGACTGGTTCTTGAAATTTGTACAGTGAGTTGGGGCTCTTGCTTCTTTTTTTGTTTTTTTTTTCTTTTTTGAATTACTGCGAGAAGATCTTTGTGTACTTGTGCTGCTTTGAATTTGTGTGTCAATAAAATATTCCACCAGTACACATGCGGTGGTGCTGGTGGTGTTAACTGCAGTTTATATGAATTGGGTATGCAACTTTTTGTTGCTTCTATTGTTTGCATGCTGTCCTTTTTCTGTATTTTTGCTTGTGTCTTTTTGAGAAGAGATGAGCTTCCTTATGATGCCTTCATTGATTAGCTGTGTTCCTGTGATTTTGAATCTCTGATATAGAGTGGGGACCAACTTCTGATCATTGTGATGAAGAGATTTTTGTGATTTTTTGTTGGGATAGTTAGGGGACCTCATTGAGCAGTTGGGAGAGTAGAGTAGAGTAGGGTGGAATAAATATTCAAGAAAATTCAAAGATATACATACTCCCTTTGTTCCATATATAGGATTAATATATTTTTAAATTTAAAATTAGTATGAATTAATTTAATTTTAGGCAATACAATTAGGAATTATCTAAGCAGTACTAATTTACAAGATTAAATATTTTTAAATTTTAAATGAAATGAATCGTATTAGTTTTGAATTTAAGAATATAATTTGACAAAAGTCAAATTTGATTAATGAAGGCTGTATATGTTAGTAACTTGACCAATAAAATTTCTTTTTCTTCATTAGTGTTTCACTTTTCCAACTACATATAATTATATGTTTGTGTGTTCAGGTTTCTGAAAAGATTTCATGTTTATCTAAACAAGGGGAAACAGGATTATTTTCCTGTAAAACCAAATTGTTAGGCTATATTAAATTAGTTTGGCATAGGTCTTGCTTCTTTTTGACTAGGTTGGAAAGAGAGAATATTTAGTCATATTTCTTTGCTACCATGGACTAATTTGGTAATGCTCTTCTTTGAGAAATATATCATAATTGAATTTTGAGGACTGCTATATATTATATATTACGAAAGTTTTTAATTAAATTAAGATGACGACGTATGTGTATATATGGGATACGTAGTAATTAAGAGTATATTTGGGATTGCTTAAAAAATATGAGTACTTTTGATTATGAGCAATTTTTTTTTTAAAAAAAAAGTAATTTTTGTTTGGTAAATAAAAAGCACTTAAATTAGTAATGAGTGAAAATGTTTGGTATAAAAAAAAATTGTTAAACACTTATTTCAAGTGTAAATTACTAAAAATGAATGTTTTGAAAAGTAAATATGGGTAATGATTGTGATTATTAAAATAAATAAGGATAGATTAGTAATATATATAATTGGTCAAACCTGATTATTAGATTTGACAAATAATCAGAAGTTCCAATTAGAACTTCTAATTATTTCCATAAAAGGTGATTATAAGCAGTTTTAAAATCAATTTACCAAACATTTTTTGCTTCTTGAAACTAATTATAAGCATGTTTGACGACGGCTTATAAGCGATCCTAAATACCCTCCAAGAAAGGACACACTCTAATTTATTCTATTTTATGACGTGCACTTTCACATTGGTCACAATCTAACTTATCCAATATTTGTCCAAGTGTATATCATTTCCTTGAATTTTTATCCCAAAAATGAAAAGAAGAATTAGGAGATTTTACCATTCAAGCTCAATTTCTAAGGCTTGAAAGTTGAATCTTCACCTTTATAAGCCTTTGAAGGCTTACAAAAGTACAAGGGACTTGCAAGAGACACTTGGGTTAAAATTTAAAACAACAATAACCTCAGTTCTGAATCTGCTGGGACAGGTTTCCATCCTTCTACTATCCCATATTTTTCAGATGTTCAATGATTTTGTTCTTTAAGTTATTGTTTAATTATCAAATGTCAATGCTTGCTTGATAGTGGATCAATATATATATATATATATATATATATATATATATATATATATATATATATATATAGAGTCCGGTTCAAGTCCGGACTCCCGGATTTTAGTACCGTCCGGACTTTTTTTTTTTGTTTTTTTTTTAAAACAACTAAATAATTTTTTTTAATATTTTATGGAACTGAAATTTTTTCATAATACAATGTTTTGGGTGTGATTTGGATACATATAACAAAATCACACCCAAAACACTGTATTATGGAAAAATTCTAATTCTATAAAATATTAAAAAAAAATAGTTATTTTAAAAAAAAATTTAAAAAAATAAAAATTTGGTCCGTATTTTAATCAGGTCCGGGAGTCCGGACCTGATCCTCTGTGTGTGTGTGTGTGTGTGTGTGTGTGTGTATATATATATATATATATATATTGTTAGAATAGTATATTTTAGGGAAAAATATTTGTGAAACCCCAGATTTTATGAATAAAGATTTAATTTTTTCGAAATATTTTTTTAAGTATTATGGTGTGAATTTGAGATAATGTTATAGTTGTAGGTAGTATTTATAAATTTTGTAAAATATGCAAGTTGTTGTATTATATTCAATTGGTTGGGGAATATTATTTTTTGTTGGGAAATATTCGTATGACGGTACAATCATTGGTGGACCCCACAACGGAATTATTGTCGGATTGAGAAAACGACAAAAATATTTTATGAAAATAACGGCGAAAGTTTTACCGTTAACTATTGAAACACCCGGTGTTAAAAGTACAGTAATACGCGTGGTTGCATAGTTGCACACGGTATTGGTTATTAATGCTTACGTGATAAGTCACTCAGTTTTGTTTTATTAGTATTATTAATGTAATAAAACAGAAAAGTTTTTTATATAAAACAGAATACTTTTATAAAGTTATTCGTTTTATTAGGCTAATAGTAAAATCTTTTTAAATAAAACAGAATACTTTTATAAAGTTATCTGTTTTATTAGACAATAATTAGAATATATTATATTTTATTATGCATAATGCCTGCATAGTGTTTGCATAGTAAAATTTTTTATAAAGTTATTCGTTTTATTAGATTATAACTAGAATATATTATATTTTATTTAAAAAATTTTGTTTTAAATATGGACCGTCAGATTAAAGTAAATCAATCTGGACCGTTCATGAGTTAGTTACTATGCAGTCTATTTTTCTATAAATAGAAGCTCATTCCTTCATTATTTCTTACGAATTCACTGAAACTCTAGAGAGAGAAACTATAGATAGAAAGAAGAAAAATGTTCTGCTACTTCACTACTTCTATATCTAGTACTCTTCTTTCTAAGGTAAGGGATACTATTTGTTGTACCTGTAAGGGGTATTATTTCTTTTGTATTCATGAAGAGAACTTCTGTTATTCTATTCTTTATTATTATGCTAGAATAACCAGTATACGCGGACTACCCTATACTTGGTGACATTCTTTTATTATTCCGTCTTTATTATTTTGTTGGAATATCCTGTCTATGTGTTTTACACTGGACCTGGTTCCGTCTTTATTATTCTGTTGGAATATCCTGTCTGTACATTTTACGCCGGACCTGGTTCCGTCTTTATTATTCTGTTGGAATAACCTGTCTATGCGAAGTACCGCATGAATGGTGATTTCTGTTGTTATTCCATTATTTATTATTCTGTTGGAACATCCTGTCGGTGCGAATTTCGCTTGACCTGGTTCCGTTACTTATTATTCTGTTGGAATAACCTGTCTATGCGAAGTACCGCATGCATGGTGATTTCTTTTGTTATTACATTCTATATTATACTCAGTTGGTTAAAGTTTTGACTTCTATACTCCATGAAATTAGTGAAATATCCTTGATATTTGCGCTTCATCCAGTATCTTTTTATGAAAATATTCTTCTGAGCATTCTTGAAATTTACTCTACAAAGAAGTATCATGTTGACAATTTAGACGTTATTAGTTCCTGGATAATTTAATTCTTGAACTTGTTTTATTGAATTCTTATATCATTGTCATCATCCTCATGTTTATATTTTTTTTAAAGTCATCTGTGGCCTGTAGTGCATAGATGGACTTGGTATGATTATGACTATGGATTATTCGATATAATCATGACCGTAATATTACAAATGATGTGAAAAAAGTCATCATTGGCCCGTAGTGCATGGATGGACAGTTTTTTGTATGATTATGACTATGGATTCTCTTCGGCCAAGGGAGCAAAGATGAATTATTTTATGGCATGATCAGGACCGTTGATGAAAACACGATTATCTTTGGCCCGTAGTGCATGAATAATTCGTGGTCGTGATACTAAATAATATCCTTGGCATGTAGTGCAGGGATGAATTGATGATGTGAATTATTTATTAAGCTGAGTCCCAGCAATAAAAGTGATGAAAAACTTTTTAAATCATAAAAGATAGTAGATTTTATTCTCTACTTGACTCTTTTAATGGATTGCTTGTTCCGCTGCAGTTAAACTTGATGTTTATTGTATTTTATCAGTTTAATATTGTTGGAGACTAATGATAATTTATTCTGCATTATCTTAGTCATAATATTTCTTGCTGGGCTAATTGAGCTCACCCATTCTTTCACTGTTCTCTTCAGAAAATGAGAATATAGTTGGGACGAGTCGGGAAACGGAGTGATGGACCAGATGATAGTATTAGTAGTCCTCACTATTCTATGTAATAGTGTAATAATAATTGTAATGGGGACTCCTTTTGAGTATGGATACTCTCTAGAAGACAATATTTGTATTCAAACTCATAGTTTATGTTTTGTCGTATTGTGCACGACAGTTGTCTTATTAAGTTGTATTTGAATTCTGTACTATGTATTTGGCGACTCAAGATGGGTGATATATGCCTATTTTTGGAGGCGTCACAATATTTATACACAATTGTGTAGTACACAGTCATTTATGGTGACAGTTTTTTTTGGTTATAGCGACGGGTCGTTCACCTGTCGCTATTGCTATTCTGGTCTATGGCGACAAGTAAACCGTCGTTATAGCCCAAAAAAAATGTCGCCATAAGCGACTGACCCAATATTTTAATATAATTTTTTATGTGATATCTACTATTTATAGAATTATTGGACTTACATACTGCATTAATGTAATCACCTTATTTATGGGTTTGGTATCACCTTATTTATGGGTTCAATAAGTCTTGGCAGACATGTTTATTGGATATGAATATTGGACATTTTCAAATTTTTTTTTTCTTTTTTGCTTGTGACTCCTAAAAAATGTATAGTATTTATTCCAACATGAATTTTTATAAAATATATTGTTTTAGGTGTAATTTAGATACATATAAAAGAACAAGGTTGTACAGCCTGTATAACCCTGTTTTTGTATATATATCCAAATTATACCTAAAACACTATAGTTTATAAAAATTCTAGTTGGAATAAATAGTATACATTTTTTGGGAGTCACAAGCAAAAAAAAAATTAAAAAATTTGAAAATGTCCAATATTCATGTCCAATAAACATGTCCACGTAGAAGGACTCTTATGGGTTTGGTAATTATGTGGGCTATAAATATTATTATTTTGGCCATAATGGGACATAGGGTTCCATAATTTTGATGGACAATTTTGACCATTTGTTATTCTATAAATAAAATAGTTAGGGTTTGATCACCGATATATTCATCATAAGATTGGGAGAGACAATTGAAGACTTTCACCTTTACGCAGCGAAAACATGTTTTCTCTAATTTCATGTAAATACATAATATAATAATCAATTTAATTAATTTTATTCTATAAAATAGCACTGTTCCAATATAATTTATTTAACATATATTTGGTGGTGGACAATGATATTGTTATAGCTGTTCAAATTATTGACTTATTGCTCTGATAGTACAATTGACAAAGTTATATGCTTTTGTTTGTAAGCAATTGTTGTCATGTGTATGATAAAAATCCAATGCCATAATAATTTGTTGGTATTTTCTGGAATTGTGTCCTTTCTTCTATGAAATGATTACAAAGTATGGATTTTTGGCTTCTTCAACATAGGAATAGTGGATATCGAGTGTTTAGAACTTTAGATATGTGTCCAATGCAATGGAGTCTCTGGATTTCAATGGACTAGGTCATACTCATGTGACAAGTCCTATCCTATGTACTTTTTTGTGGTTTAGCATAATCTAACATGGTCCTTTTTTGTTAGTGTATTAATCACGGTACCTATTTATTGTATTCATATTACCTGGTAGTCTGCAAGCCTGCTATATTTGTATGATACATAGCATTTTGACAAGGATTTTTCATATATATGTAGCTTTGGTAGTAATCCAATGGTAATACTTCTTGTCTTAAGTCTGAGTTTTGAATGTTCAAACTCGAGCTCGACTATAACAGTTTGATGTCTGCCACCATTTACCATTGTCATCTGAAGTATAAAACTACAAACTCTCATTTAAAGTATAGTAGTAGGATTGCAGTACAAACTCAATCTCAGCACAACAATTTTCTGATATTTATGTCAAGATAAAAGTCTTTTTGCATGATAAGCTTGTCTTTAACTTCTCCAGAATCAAAGACTTTATAAATGATTAAAATTACAGTTCAGAAATCATTAACCAAAGATACAAACACATTGGATTACAAACTTGAGCTACTTTATGAAGTAACTGAATTGGGCCAAAAAACAAAAACTGGAAATTATAAATGAGAAGAAGGGGGGGGGGGGGGGACACTGCCTTAAAATGTAGAAAAATCTAGGGGAAATATCATTCTTTGTGACCTTCCTTAGGAAATGGAATTCCTCCACCTTCTAGGAGTTTTTCGAGTCTGTTCTGAGTTTGCATTTGGAATCTGAGACCCCATTTCATGGTTTTCTAAATTAGTCATTTTCGTGATCTTGCTCAGCTTTTTCCAGCCACTGCTCCAAGTTGATGTTGATGTTGGTTTCGGCTTTGCCAGTTTATCGAACTGCCTCTGTAAAGCTTCCATCTCATTTTGGAGCTGGAGGTACTTAGTCCTAACAGTCTCGACTTCAAACTTGAGAGTATTAATGTCCTTTTTAGCAGTAGCCCATCCTTCCTGAAATGACTGAGGGGTTCCTTCAAGTAATGTTTTCCTGTTGGACACCATCGGTTGGTATTGTGAGTCTCCAGTTTCTTTCAGTGAGTTATTGGCTATTGCATTGCTTATCTTCACTTGTTCAGAGAAGAGTACTTGTACCACAATTCTTAGCGGGAGGCGTTCATTTTGGGCAGCGTGCATGCAAGCATCAATGGATAGCTTCTGGCAATCCATCACACGGCAGAGGCGTTTCCTTTCATGCTCTGAAAGTGTTGGATGTGCCTGTCGGTTTTTAGAATAGATCAAATTTAAGCAATTAGGTTGTCTGTATGCTATATGAGAATACACAGCAACATCATACATAACTAATCACAGTAATCTCTCCCTATTCTTCTTTTAACAGCACATCAAGAATGAGAAAAACGTAAAATTATACTCCATTCGTTCCAAATTATAAGATCACTTGCCTTTGTATTTTTACAAGGCAATTGATCTTATACTTTGGAACAGTATACAAAGGGAAGTGATCATATATTTTGGAACAGTATACAAAGGCAAGTGGTCTTATATTTTGGAACGGTATACAAAGGCACGTGATCATATATTTTGGAACGGTATACAAAGGCAAGTGATCTTATATTTTGGAACTGGGATGGAAAAATATAATAAGAATGGAAATACTTATTTTCAAAATACATAGACAGAATGTTCTTGAAATTCATTCTTGAATGTACCCTTGCTAGTTGCAACATAGTTTTATTTACCTGCATTAGTTTATTGATAACCCTATTGATTATTATGACAAAAAACTTTTTTAACCTAATCATTATGTTTCCTACTACTATTTGTTGCAGTCTTAACTCATATCTCATTATTAGCTTTCTCTCTTACTTTCTGTTCAGAGAAATTAGTTCATGCTCCCTTTTTCTTCCTCAATTCATTATAGCTTTCACTTTAAGAAACTTTTTAAATCATTTATTATTTTTGAGATATATACTCTTCTGCAGGTAAATCAGTCAGCTATTTATCCATGCTTTTCAGGTATGTCAAAGTCACTTTCTCTGCCTAATTACGTGATCTTATTTCCAAGCCAGTAATAAATCCAATAGAAAGGGTCGAAAAAATAAAATAAGAGTTACTATCTAAATTACAAATTAATATTTGAGTTACCTTAAGATAGGAGTCAATTGCTCGATAAAGTCCATCATCACAAGTTCTTGCTGATTCAGGCAAAGCCTCAGCCAGGACCTGAAATTTTGTCAAAGAAAGGTTTCTGTCCCTGGAGACTTCCGTCAGGTAACTGTCAACAAGCCTTGCTACTCTCATCTTGGCATTCGGATTATTTCCCCTTAGAGTTCCTTCATACATGGACTGCCTGCTAGGACTAGAACTTTCCGTCTGTTCTTGAACAAGAAAATGCTCCAAAAGCCTCTGAACAAGATCAACATCATACAAAGTCTCGCTTTTACTATAGGAAGGAATGAGTAGGTCTGCCAATGTAGCCTGCTCAAACTGCATCCCAACCCGTTTCTCCAACTCAGTAACCAAAGCAGGAGCAACTTTCACCATATTCGCCATTCTCAATAAACGCAAAAGAAAACTGCACGATACACTATCTTTCTGAGGGGGAATTATGCTTATAAGGCTCTCAATAATCATCCGTTGATCTTTAGCTTGAACAGTTGGTGGCTCGTCTTTGGTTCCGGCCACAATCATATGAAGCCCCCCTTTCCAACCACTGCCACTACCATTACTATGGCTGCTATTGCTTCCTTCATCTACTGCCACTCCTCCCTCTTTTATGAATCCCGGAAGCCATTTAACTGCATAATGTGTTATTGAAGCCCCAATCAGTTCAAATCTCATACCCTTTACTTTGATTGCAGTAATGACCCTAACAAAGTGATCAATCCTTAGAATCGAGACATCTTCAAACCACCAATCTGTAGGAACTTGGTGGTGTCTACTTGGGCTCGAGTCCTTCATTTCATTCCATTTTGGGCTAGAAACTTTCGAGGGTTTCCCAGTATATTGCCATCTTATTCCTTTTGGATTGGCACAAGCTTTCCATGCAATGGACTCGCTGCATCGCCTAACAATTTGGAGGTTTTCTGCCCATGGTGATAGTTTCTCGCAGCTTTTCAATACTAGAATGGAGTCTCTCCATGATGATAACACTACATAACTTAGAAAAGCTTCGGTTTTGAATATTAGATTGCCTTCTTCTAAGTCCTCTGTCATTTCTAGGTATTCTGCAGCGCATCTTAGACCAGAAATATTTGTTGCTGTTAGATCAACAGCAATTCCATAGCAGAACTTTGCTGCTAGCTCAAAAGCCTCTGGACCACCCGGAAGATCATCTAAAGCTATCTTGCTCAATTCTCCTTCTCGTGAGTCATATATGATTCTGTTCATCTTTCCACTCCGAGAAAGCAGCGGATACTTCGTATTTTAAATCATAAATATATAGAAAAGAGTATAATTAGCATTCTAACTTTGGACTGAAGATATTTTAACCCTCAATTCATAAGACAGATGGTAAATTAAGCAAAAAAAAAAAAAATAGCTACCTTGTGCAAGTGGAAACTAACATCTCCAATTTGAACCAAAAAGTCACTTGGAACATCGGTTGCAACATACCTATTCGCAGGAAAAACACGCACAAATATGCAACAAGCAAGATTAAGCCAACTTCTTTAGTATTACCAACATCTATTTAATTTCTTAGTATTACCAACATCTATTTAATTTCATCCCTAGTTCATCCCTTTCTAATAATGTTGCCAATATTTTAAGAAGCTTACTTGTTCTTAAGTGACATTTAGTCTTTCTAAAGCAAAAGCACTTGGATGCCCATTTTGGAGCATGAAATCCATGCTATGCAACTTGAAATGGAGTCCAAATTAGTGTAAAATGTAAACTTATTTTTCTCTAACTCAATCTCCATATCATGAATTACATGTTTATTTCTACAAAAAAAATTCATGTAATATCAAAATACAAGAGCAACAATACTTATCTGCTTAAATAAAAGACAAAAAAGATTATTTAAATTTGCCACAATTCTAATCTACCAAAAGATTAACTAATAAAAGTTTTAATACATACCAAGACTTGCCTCTTTGTTCAAACCCATCTGTCTTGAGGCCATGCTTACTGGTGGTAAGCACTTCATTGCCATAATCTCTCCCTCCAGCTGATTCACTTTCTGAATCCCACATGATGAAAACTAGAGACCCACTAAATTGGAGCAAGAAATTTGTGGGGAAAGTGATGGTAGTTCAACGGAGAAAATGAGCAAGAGGAATTGTGAATGGTGCGAGTAAAAAGAGAAAATCCCACATGGGGTTGCTTGGAATTATCTCTAATTGTCGGTTTTCTTACATAATTTGTGAGGCTTCTTACAGGCTGTGAAGGAATGGGCATACTACTCTTCTTGGAGCATTAGAGCCTAATAATTCTTATATTACTGTTCATCTTTAAAATTCCTCTGTTACTCATGAATGTGCAAGAAATCTTACTTTTCCAGATGTGGAGTTTGTAGGACTGATTACAAATATACCCCTTCTTCCTTCCTTCCGTCTCAAAATTATAGATAAATTTTAAAATAATAAATTCTTTTTAAAAAAAAAATATATGTTCTTGTTTTTTGTTAAATAATAACATTTAAAATCAAATGGAACGAGACTCTTATCGTGAAATAAATATCATGACACCTTTACCTTTTATATCCTCTTATTTAATTTGAATTGGGTTTATAAAGTTTTATTAGCCTTTTGAAAAAAGAAAAATCTAACCGGCACCAAAGTAGAATTTGTGGCCACAGTATGAGGCTTGAGTCTTGGGGGCCATTACTAATTAAATGAATAGAGAGAGTCATGACAATTTCTAACTAGATTTTTTTTATTGAAAAAAAAGTGTAAATAAATGACATAAAATGCAATCTTATTTATATTGAAGAAAATTCTGGAAAATGGGACCCCTATGTTTTATGAATTGGCTTTACTGATTTTGATCCCCAAGTAAATTGGATTTGGAGTTTTTCAAACAATATATGTCAAAAATTGATGAGGCTGAATAACTGCATTAATGGGCCACTTTTGTAAGAATGGTGGTTGTGATCTTAGCTAAATTCCTTTAGGCTCTAGTGTTGGTCTTTTCTCTATTTAAAGATACTTGCATGATTGACTAAGCTAGGCTTGGTTTGATTTGTACCAAAAACATTGGCCCCACCCCCACCCCCACATTATTATTATTACTATTATTACTATTATCATTATTGTTATTATAATTTTCTTTTATAAAATATTTATATTTTGATTGTTTGAAGTGTTTTCATTATTGGAAGGGAATTGTAATTACATTCCATGTGTAAAATTGACACTCCCCAATTGTTATTCCAAGCACTTTTTATCATTATTATTATTATTATTATTATTGTTGTTGTTGTTATTATTTTGGCATAAATATGAATTAATTTCCTGAACTTTTAATATTTTTTCTACTTTGGGGATTGTCTTCTCAATTTTTTCAATTAGGAGATAAATCTCTCAAATATAATAATAGATAAATATTTCACTTTATTCTTTTTTATTTTAAAAAGAATCATATTTATAAAATTTATAATTTTAAATATATATTTTTCTTTTATGTTTATTTTTAAATAAAATAATCATGAAATTATTTTGTTATACTTATTGATATTATGTCATTTTATATATACTACTATTAACAATAAAGAACTATTTTGCCAAATAAATAAATTTTTTAATATAGGGAAGTACTATTATACAAAAAAAATATCAAAATATGCAAAAAAACATACATCCTACCCCAATAATGAAGATAAGGAACGTGGGACCCAATCATATATAGCTCAAGTGGATGAGAAAGAATATATATGGTTCCAATTATTCAATCAAGTTCATATTTTAGCTATACTACATGCAGGCTTCATTAATGGCTGGCCCGAATGCATTCATCTTTGTACCTATTTTAATCCTTAATGTCACCTTGACTTGGCAACCACCTTATAACGGTATCTTTATATGAACGAGCAATCGGAAATTATTAGTAACAAGTAGGAGGTTAGTGACTTTTAAATGAGATGACAATTTTTAGACATTAGATCTAATATTTTTAAATTAAAATTTTTAAATGAAAAATCTCCATTTTAATTAAAATGGAGAGAATCTGGATCCACTATACTTATACCTTTACGTGTGACTTACCCACATGCATGTCATGGTATTCTTGTCGGAGTTCTGCCAAACATGCCGTGTTGAAGCTTGAAAGACAGAAGTTTAGCCTATTATTACATATATACGGGGACCAGAGTTGTGATATATATATGGCTAAATACAGTCGCTTATAGCGATTCTTTTTTTAGGCTATAACGACGGTTCATTTGTCGGAACTATCGTCATAGACTAGAATAACTATAACGACGGGTGAACCGTCGTTATTATCAAAAAATACTGTCGACATAGGCGACTGCTGAGTGTGTTTTGGACGGTAAGAGATAATTTGTTTTGGTTGCAATTAGAGAATTAGTGTATATATGTACGTGTAGAAACATAGTTAGGTAGGTAGCTAGCTGTGGATTGCTGGGACTCATGTTCGCTAGCTTTAATCGAAATATATCGGCCTAAATTCATTCCATGCATGCTAAGAAAAGAAAAGTGTTCGATTTTTCATTGAACATTATAGACTTTGCATCAATATATCATCATCCTTCAGTATTTACACGAAATATTTCAACTCAGAGAATAAATTATACACTATCCAATAATAACGTGCACTTTAGATTAATTTAATTTAGAAAAAATTTAAAGAATTTAAATTGTAATAACATATTGTGTAACTATTATTTATCATATTAAATTATTATTTTTTATTTTTAGAAAAAACCTACACCTGACAAACGGGCGGACCGGGCCGGGCCGAGGCTGGGCCGGGCCAACGGCGGGCCGGGCTAAAAAGGCCTGGGTTTTGGCGGGCTGAAAATGGCCAGCCCGTGGCGGGCTTTTTTTTTTTTTTGCAAACTCTTTGTTACACCAAAAATAATAATAATAAATATTAAAAATAATAAAATAATTAATGATAAATAATAATACAAACAAACACGATTAATTAATTACATACATTAACTACATATCTCAATTAATTAAAATTGTAATAGTATTATAAATTAGTATTATTAATTAATTTTTAATTATAGTTAAAATATATTGAAGATTACATTAAAAATAAATAGTTGTTGTAGCTTAGTTGGTTTGAACTCTTATTTATTTACTTACAAGTCTTGTGTTCAAGCCTCACAACCTAACACTTTATTTTTTTTTTTTAAAAAAAAAAAAAATTGTTGGCGGGCGCCGGGCGCCCGCGGTCCGGGCCAAAAACGGGCTGGGCCAAAAATGTCCGGGTTTTCATGGGCTTAAAAACAGTGGCCCAAAGCCCGGGTTTTGGCGGGCGGGCCAGCCCGGCCCGCGGGCTTTGGGCCCTTTTGCCAGGTCTAAAAAAACCTATGCGCCTCGTGGGAGCATGGGAAAGGGGTACGGGGGAATTAAGGGTAACCTAGGTATGGAAACTTATCTTTAATCTTTAGTATTGTCATCTAATGAATTTTGATTTCTTAACTGACTCAAATGACCAATAATATTAGATTTTATGAAAAGTCTACGCCGACCGGCGTTTTCCGACCGGGGTAGTGACCGGCCGGAATTTTTTTTTTTTTTTTTTTTTTTTTTGCTTTTGACTACAAAATAATTAATGTGATTTATTAGAACTGAAATTTTTAGAAAATGCAGTGATTTAGGCGTCCGTTTGGATACACGTAACAAACAGGGTTATACAGACTGTATAACCCTGTTTGTTACGTGTATCCAAACGGACGCCTAAATCACTGCATTTTCTAAAAATTTCAGTTCTAATAAATCACATTAATTATTTTGTAGTCAAAAGCAAAAAAAAAAAAAAAAAAAAAAAATTCCGGCCGGTCACTACCCCGGTCGGAAAACGCCGGTCGGCGTAGAATAACTCTAGATTTTAAGATAGAATAATAGACGGTTAGAATTTAATAACGAATAATATTGTAATCACACAAATTAAGAACATGCAATATATCCAGATTCACTAATTTAGCTAGTCATACTTGTTTGATGTATTCATTAGATGTCTCACACACTCCACAATGATCCACATACCAAACAATACTTTTATATTATTAGAAAACTCTACCTGCTATAGCATGAGCCCAAACACATGAGAACCAATACATTAGGAAAACCCAAGATCAGGTTACTAATAAATCTTCAAACCCAATTGAACTTTGCGTTTGGCTTCCAGGGGACGCTGCCCCCTTGCAACCCCGCTAAGCGCCAGCTCACCGATGAGCTGGGCAGTCGCTCGCTCACCGAAGAGCGAGACCCCCGACTACTCTGTCGTAGTGATCATTCGTCGAACCCGCAAAAGTATGAGTCAATCCCAACATAGACAACCACACAAGATGAAGAACACCAAATTGTGGTTAATCTTGTTTGTCTGATAAATTCATATATGTCTTTTACACTCTATTATGATCCACACACCAAACAATGTTTATATAGTTAATAGAAACCATAACTAATTAATATATCACGGACTCAAATTTATTAGGCCCAAAATATTAGTAAAAGCCCCAACCACTCTGTCGCAATAATCATTAGTCAGACATGTAGAAATACAAGCTAATCTCAACAAATAAGCTTAATATTTTAAGTGATAAGCACAAACACTACACTTAAATTTAGTAACAAAGGCCCACAAACCATTTTATCTTATTTTGAAGAAAGGGGATTTTGATAAGAGATAGGTCGGGCCGTAAAATAAGAAGGGACAGAAATGAAATGAATAAGAATTTTACATGCATGTTCTCTTCCAGATATTTAGATTTGTTTGGTAGCTTAAGGTAGGTACTCATTTTACATCAGGGCCCATTTTACAGTCCAAGTAGGGTCTCAGGTCTCACTCTCTTCCCCGTCCCATTTTCCGTTATATGGCCCACTGATAATGGCTGATTGAAATTGGGCCGGTTCCGGCCCTTCTATATCCCCAAGATTAGATTTAAGCATCTTTTAAAAATTTCAAACCAACCCAACCTTATTAAATATATTTTCATATAACTTTCTAATATTTCTACATAAAAATCGTAACTATAAATCTTATAGCGACGGTTACCGTCGCTATACATTTATAACGAAATTTTTCATGTAGCAATATCAAAAAGTTATGTGAAAATATTAACTTATAAGTTCATCAAATCAACTTATAAATTATTTTTTACTATTTGAGTGTTCGTGTGTCACTATTTTTTAACTTAAAAACTGATTTATGAGTGGTTTTAAAGAAAATGACTATTTAAGTTATTTTAAAAATAAGTAGGGTTGACCAAGTGTAAAGACTTTTTTGCCCTTGTTTTAGTAATCTTTAGCGCTTATTTTAACTTATAAGTCATTTTAGCCAAACACATTCGTAATTTATTTTAATTTAATTTCTGACTTATAATTAAAATAATGTCAAACACTTTTATTTATAAGTCACAACTTAAAGTGACTTAAAAATTATGAAAAATTATATATATTGTAAATGTTTCATAACCAGTAAACTTGAATTGAGCAAGGAAAAAATTGTATTTGAATTAAGTGAAAGATTAATGCATGCCTTTGATTAAAGATACAAATCATGGCTCAATTCAACAAAAGCCTAGCTAGAAAGAATTGACAAGATATTTGTTAGGTCTAAGGTCTTGGTGTAAGGTGGGCAGGAAGAGGCTGAAAATGATTGAAAAGAAGGAAATGGTTAGTGTCTGCTCCTCCAGCAAGCTGGGCATATATATTTTGGCCTGGATAATTCAATTATTTTGTGTGAATTCTCATCAAAAGGTCCACCACTTGTCAACTTTCATGTTTCTGCTCCACTGTCCAAATCTCATTCCCCTTTAGCTTCTAACTTGTGCTCTCTTTTCTCAGTTTGAGTATCATGCTAAAAATCCTAATTTAATCACCAATTTTCAAGTATATATCCAGCATGAATAGATACAAACAATTTTTAATATTTTTCATCAAATTATGTAAGTATTTAAATAGATATTTAATTTCAATATACATATATACATGTGTGTATATATGCTCGCACGCGCAAATTATTATGCCGACAAAGCAAGAGGTGATGTAGTTGAGCTGTCTGTTTTTCCTTGAGCCATACTTTATTGTTTTTTATACCCTTAAAAAATAAAGGGAAGCGATAAAAAGTCCTGAAACAAATTAAATTCCTATCAAAGGGAAAGAATGTCTTGGTCCAACCCGGCGCAGACTCAAGGAAGAAGAAAGCTTCAGATCTAGAAAGACAACATAAGCACAACTCCAGTACACTTAACTTGCACCTTATTTCAACTTTCATAGGGATTTTCAGCACATTTTTACAAAAAAGCCTTAAAATCTCTACAAGATTTGAACTTAAATAGCTTAAGAGTTAGAAGAGAGGTAAATGACATCATAATATTTTAGGGGATATATATCGAACTAAGGTTCTTTTTGTTTTCTTTTTATTTCTTTTTTTGGTAGTTGAAGAGGTCGAACTAGAGCTATGACAAGTTCATATTTTATCCTAATTTCTGATTAAAATATTGCTTTTAATAGCTTCTTATTACTGCTTCATTCAGTCGCATATAACAGTTTTATTAACTTTTTAATTATTTTGTTTCACAGATTAAATTTTTTCAAGGGCACATTTAAGCATAGATCAAGAAATTGCACATTTAAGCATGTATCATTTTATTTGTTGTCAGTTAAGTATTATAGGTAATTTTTTTAAAAGATAGTATCCTAGTAGACAACCCTTATAATCACATCCAATCTCATGTACTAATGTCTATAAAACTTCCGCAAACTTTTGCGAAACCTAGCAGGATTCCCCAATGAAAACTGATATTTCCACAACAGAAACTGATATTTCCACAATAAAACCGTCACTATAGATCCTATAGTGACGGTTTCTATAGCGACGGTTTTCACCGTCGTTGGTTTTCACCTTCGTTAGACAACAATAGCGACACTTATATTGTGGAAATATTAAAAAAGTTGTGAAAATATCAGTTTCCTTACTGAATTTACACTGCCCAGAGAAGTCATGCCAGAAATGCACTTCAATATACTACCAGGCATTCCAAATCATAGCAGCTTTTTAGGAAACCAATATAGTCGAAGTCTTATGTCAAGTAGGAGCTATACATATAATGTACAAAGAGTGCTTATCACACTGCATGTATCATTGTTTACAAGATCATGTTAAAACATATTTAACAAAGGCAACAGTAGAATCAGTCAAATACCATTTCATACCCTAAAATTTTACACCTGAAAATAAATACTTATTTGCCATTTTATCGCAGTTGAAGAGCCGGTACACTTGCCATCTTGATGTTTAGTAAACTCCAATAAGGGTCGAGTGATCTTTTCCATACTGGCAATAACACATTTGTTAGGTTACGCAAAAACTCAAAACGCTGCACAAAGGCTGTTAACCTTAGAGGAACATTCCTGCTGAATTGGGCTGGCAGGACTGCATAACCTGCTTCTCTTTGGCTCAGATATCCTCACACGTGAAATTGCCGCTGCTAGAACATCAACCAAAGCATGATCCTTTTCCTCAAGTCGCTTATCTGAACTACTGGATGACAAAATAGAACTATAAACATCATTGTGAGAGCTGCAAGTAAACACTTTGTTCCTCTCAGATTCAAATTCAGCTACAGGAGTCCGTTGTTTTGAAGTCAGCCTAAAATTATTTTTCAGTTTTTGGCTGAAAGTTAGTGTCGCTGCTGTGGTTTCTGTATAGAATAGTATCCATGGATGGCCTGTGAAAGGAAAAATTAAAACAATAAAGATATGGCGAGACTAAATCAACTTCCAATGCTTTTGAACTGATAAGAAACTACGAAATTATTTGTAACAAAGATGTACTCCCTCCGTTCCTAAAAGATTGTCGTTCAAGGTTTTGACACATGGATTAAGAAAGTATCATTTACCAAGTAAAATTTATTTGAAATTCCATCACTACCCCTTTATGGGAAATTGAAAACTATTAATACAAGTGAGAGAATTTCTTGGGACAATGAGAGAAGGTAGGGATAATATAGGAAAATAAATAATTTATTCTCCTCGAAAGTTGTAAACGACAAACTTTTTGGAACAAATTTTTTCTTCTAAAACGACAATCTTTTAGGAACGGAGGGAGTATATAACTTTTAGTTATAAGAGAGCATGAAATGAACAATTATTAGCATGTTTATAATTGTTATCAAATGAATGAGATAAACTCAAATAAAGAGATGAAAGGAAGGCTTTATCTGGTACCTTGGCAAAGAGGAAATGCATGTGGAAGTAGTGATACAATTACTCCAAGAGGATTAAAATCCAGACAACAGACCACAGCATCTCCAACTAGTTGACAACTTGACACAGCTAATTATCTGATAACAATGAGATAACTTTGTGCAGACAGGGGGGACATATAGATAAAACTGTATTGAACCCAGGACTTTAACCAGACTGAAGAGTTAACACAAACCATCAAGTCATTTTTTTATTTTATTTTGTAAGTACCCTCAAGTTATTCATATTTCACAGCATTTTCTAATTTAAAGATATATCTACTTAATTTTATAGATTTTACTAGGTTTCGTTATCAATTAAACAGCCTGAAGTCATCTGAGGCAGCAGTTCATTAACACAACAGTTCCCATCAAAATGGACTAATGAATCTTTTCAGTTTACAATACCTATAACTCAATAAATATCTAGAAGTTCACATCGGATATTTGACCACCTTCTTTTAGTTTCAACACAATAATAAGCAGAGATGCATTTAGAAGTGAACTAACAAATTCATGTATCTAAAGTACGTTTATGTTATACAAAATGCAACTTATATAACAAAAGAAAGAAAAATCCAAAGCTTACTTAGTACATCGCCAGCAGTGAACCTATCTGAAACACTTTTTGTTAGCATATGTGCAATCAAATCACAAGCTGGTTGGGATATCGAGTTCCAAACATCACCCCTGAACTCAAGGTTCAACTTCTTTATAGCATCGAACACGGATTCCACAGAATCACCGTGAAATGGGAGCAAACCAACTAAAACCGCATGGAGGAGGACACCAGCACTCCAGATATCAACTTTTGTTGAATAATCACCTGTCAAAACTTCAGGGGAGACATAAGCAGGACTTCCAACCACGCCAGAAAGGGACTGACCTGTAAGAGAGTAGAGAGTTTAGGTCTTGGAATATGATATATAGCTATGTATTGTACAAAGAAAAGTAAAATCATGAAAAAGTTGTAAAGAACAAAAGACAAATTGTAAATGAAGTAATCATTGACTGTCAAGATCAACCATGTTCCAGAAAAACCAAAATACTATCAAAAGGGAAAGAAACTTTAGATTTAGGCTTTAGATAAAAACAAATCCGAACACAGCTGTAAATTTCATTATTCTTTCAGGAGAATTCCCCTACATAGTGGGGTTAGATTTTAGTTTAAATTTGTTAATGTGGTTCGTATCGTCGTGCATTGCTTCAGGCAAAAGGTATTCTGGGGTTTCCTTGTAGCTCTTCCTTTGTTCTCAAATCCAAGTTCACGTTTGATAAACACTGTGTATTTCAGTTCTTCATAACATCTTTTATTTTGGATAAACAAATGTAATTTAATTTACAAGTGGAAAACATATTCTCATTTGTAGAGTATGCAAAAGAATTCTAGCAATCAATATATGAAAAGAAGTAACAGTGTAACATGGTAAAACTAATGAGCATCCATCATTATCCTAATAGCTCTAGAGCTTCTAGGACTAGACAGTTATGTTAATGTACTCCTAAACTGAAAAACCAGTACCCGTTACCAACAATGGGCATTGAGAATATGCGTACTCACCGTTTGAAATCCTAACAGCCAAACCAAAATCTGCAAGCTTTATACGCCCAGATGATGTGAGAAGGACATTCTCAGGCTTTATGTCCCGGTGAACTACACCCATGTCATGGCAATATTTGATAACCAACATCAATTCCTTCAGTAAATTAGCAGCTCTGTGCTCAGAAAATGGCCCTTCCCTAGCCATCTGGTCAAGCAAACGTCCTCCGGCGCAGAGCTCCATCACAAGATGAAAAGATTCAGCATCCTCATAAACCGCCTTTAGTGTTACAACACCAGGATGGCCTGAAAGGTGTTGCATTATCTCCACTTCTCGATGCACAATTTCCTTCCCCTTGCGCAAAGTCTTGCAAGCGAACTCTTCTCCACCAGATTTACTCCTACACAGCACCACTGACCCAAACTTCCCCTGGCCAATATTCACACCCAACTCATAATCCTGATCAATCTTCTTCTTCCTACCCATTCGGGTAGCTGCGTCAATACACCCGATTTTCCTCTTTAGACCCCTAACAGATGGATCTGAAGATGAACTCCCACAAAGTGGGGCAGTGGCAACTCCAGCAACTACACCTTTACTAGAACCATCAGTTTCTAGTACTACTGCTTCCTTACACTTCTTTCTTCGTACTGAGTATTCCTCAATAGACAAATGGGACAATACTATTGTTAATGGAATTGGGATCTTTTGACAAGATGCAAGAATCTCCACTCCCTTTCTCTTCCTCCCTAGAAACTCCATTGCTCCAAACTTCCAAAATCCCAAACACCCCTATAAAATTCCAGATTTTCACCACAACATTCCTAAAACACTGGCTAAAAATCAGCTCAAACTAAACAGAAAATCAGTAAAATATTCTTCCATTTCTACACAACCCCAAATCTAACCATGACAGGCAGTAATTAGTTGGACAAATCTACAGCTGATGTGATGATATGCTAAACCAATGTATAGAAAGTTCCAATCTTCGGTTAAATTCTGCAATTTCAAAAAGTGGGTATCAATCAAAACCCAGTTTGATCCTACAAAATTAAAGGTTTATCATAAATTAAAGAAAAAAAAAACCCAAAATGAGTACAATAAAAAATGGGCAAGTTTGTTTTCAACCTCCAAACATGAAAAATTTCTTGTTCTTCTTCTTTCGACCCATTTGCACAACCGATTCAGAGGTCCTGGAAATCCATTTGCTTCGTGTCAAACTGATAATTCGTAAAAAAACAAATGAAGATGGTAATATAATGGGAAGATCGAGTAAAATCCTCAACAAAATAAAAACTGAAATCCCTAAAAATCCCAAGAAATGACGGAGAGATAAAGAGCTAGAAACGGGGAGTATATTGATGAGTTGATTTGTTACCTTCATAGAGAAGAAATCTAGGGTGAGTGAAGAAGGGAGGAGTATTATTTGGGGGAAAAGGGGAAGTTGATCATTCTCCTGAACAAACACACGTGATTCTACAACTGCCACTGTACCATTATTCGCGCGTATTTATGTCTATTGTATTCATATAGTTGCTCTAATTTTTCCCCGTCCGCGCAAAATTAATAAATTTAATTACCTTTGTTTAAAATTATAAGATTATTATTAATTTTTAAAAATTAATTTAATATATTTTTAAATTTAAAATTAAGATAATCGAATAAAAAGTAATTTTATAGTAAAAATATTTTGTGACACCCCCAAAATTAGGTATACATCACCCATCTTGGGTCATCAGATATATAGTACAAAATACAAATACAACTTACTAATACAACTGTCGTGTACAATACGACAAAACATAAACTGTGAGTTTGAATACAAATATTATCTTCTAGAGAGTATTCATACTCAAAAGGAGTCCTCATTATATTTATTAACACGCTATTACATAGAATAGTGAGGACTACTAACTAATACTATCATTCGAACCATCACTCCGTTCCCCGACTTGCCCCAGCTACGTTCTCATTTCCTGAAGAGAACAGTGAAAGAAAGGGTGAGCTCAACTAGCCCAGTAAGAAATATTATGACTAAGATAATGCAGAATAAATTATCATTAGCCTTCAACAATGTTAAACTGATAAAATATAATAGACATCAAGTTTAACTGCAGCGAAAAAAAGCAATCCATTAAAAGAGTCAAGTAGAAAATAAACTCTACTATCTTTTATGATTTAAAAAGTTTTTCAACACTGTGATCGCTGAGACTCAGCTTAATAAAATAATCCACATCATCGAATCACCCCTGCACTACGGCCAAGGATATTCGTATATTCATTAATGGTCATGATCATGCCAACAACTGTCCATCAATGCACTACGGGCCAATGAGAACTTTTACCACATCATTTATAACATTACGGTCATGATTATACCGAATAATCCCTGGTCATAATCATACCAAGTCCATCTATGCACTACAGGCCACAGATGACTTTCAACATTTTATAAACATGAGGATGATGACAATGATATAAGAATTTAATAAAACAAGTTCAAAAATTAATTTATCCAGGAATTAATAACGTCCAAATTGTCAACATGATACTGCTTTGTGGAGTAAAATTCAAGAATGATCAGGAGAATATTTTCATGAATAGATACTAGATGAAGCGCAAATGTCAAGGATATTCCACAAATTTCATGGAGTATAGAAGTCAAAACTTAACCAACTGAGTATAATAAAGAATGGAATAACAAAAGAAATCACCATGCATGCGATAGACCGCACAGACAGGTTATTCTTAACAGAATAATAATAATGGAACCAGGTCCGGCGTAAACGCACAGACAGGATATTCCGACAGAATAATAAATAATGGAACCAGGTCCGGCGTAAACGCACAGACAGGATATTCTGACAGAATAATAATAAAAACGGAACCAGGTCCGGTGTAAAACACACAGACAGGATGTTCCAACAGAATAATAATAAAAACGGAACCAGGTCCGATGTAAAACACACAGACAGGATGTTTGTGACGCCCCCAAAATCAGGTATACATCACCCATCTTGGGTCGCCACTTACATGGTACAAAATATAAATACAACTTACTAATACAACCGTCGTGTACAATACGACAAAACATAAACTGTGAGTTTGAATACAAATATTATCTTCTAGAGAGTATTCATACTCAAAAGGAGCCCTCATTACATTTATTAACACACTGTTACATAGAATAGTGAGGACTACTAACTAATATTATCATTCGGACCATCACTCCGTTCCCCGACTTGCCCCAGCTACGTCCTCATTTCCTGAAGAGAGCAGTGAAAGAAAGGGTGAGCTCAACTAGCCCAGTAAGAAATATTATGACTAAGATAATGCAGAATAAATTATCATTAGTCTTCAACAATGTTAAACTGATAAAATATAATAGACATCACGTTTAACTGCAGCGGAACAAGCAATCCATTAAAAGAGTCAAGTAGAAAATAAACTCTACTATCTTTTATGATTTAAAAAGTTTTTCATCACTTTTATCGCTGAGACTCAGCTTAATAAATAATTCACATCATTCCTGCACTACGACCAAGGATATTCGTTAGGGTCACGACCACAAATTCCATGCACTACGGGCCAAGGATATTTGTGTATTCATCAATGGTCATGATCATGCCAACAACTGTCCATCAATGCACTACGGGCCAATGAGGACTTTTACCACATCATTTGTAACATTACGGTCATGATTATACCGAATAATCCCTGGTCATAATCATACCAAGTCCATCTATGCACTACAGGCCACAAATGACTTTCAACATTTTATAAACATGAGGATGATGACAATGATATAAAAATTCAATAAAACAAGTTCAAGAATTAATTTATCCAGGAATTAATAACGTCCAAATTGGCAACATGATACTGCTTTGTTGAGTAAAATTCAAGAATGATCAGGAGAATATTTTCATGAATAGATACTAGATGAAGCGCAAATGTCAAGGATATTCCACAAATTTCATGGAGTATAGAAGTTAAAACTTAACCAACTGAGTATATTAAAGAATGGAATAACAAAAGAAATCACCATGCATGCGATAGACCGCACAGACAAGTTATTCCCACAGAATAATAAATAATGGAACCAGGTCCGGCGTAAAACGCACAGACAGGATATTCCAACAGAATAATAATAAAGACGGAACCAGGTCCGGCGTAAAACACACAGACAGGATGTTCCAACAGAATAATAATAAAGACGGAACCAGGTCCGGTGTAAAACACACGGACAGGATGTTCCAACAGAATAATAAAAACGGAACCAGGTCCGGTGTAAAACACACGGACAGGATGTTCCAACAGAATAATAATAAAAACGGAACCAGGTCCGTGTAAAACACACAGACAGGATGTTCCAACAGAATAATAGAAGAATATCACC
The DNA here is from genome assembly GCA_016801055.1 of Panax notoginseng. Lineage (NCBI taxonomy): Eukaryota > Viridiplantae > Streptophyta > Magnoliopsida > Apiales > Araliaceae > Panax > Panax notoginseng. The sequence goes on from CM029019.1 coordinate 11,033,076, forward strand.
AAGTATAGGGTAGACCGCGTATACTGGTTATTCCAACAGAATAATAAAGAAATGGAATAACAAAGTTCTCTTCTTGAATACAAAAGAATAATATCCCTTACCGTTTTAAAGAAGAGCTGAAGTAAGGAAGTAGTTAAGTAGCAGAATACTCTTTTCTCTCTCTCTCTATAGTTTCTCTCTATAGTTTCTCTCTTTAGAGTTCAGTGAATTCGTAAGAAATAATGAAGGAATGAGCTGCTATTTATAGAAAAATAGAATGCATAGTAACTAATCCAAGAACGGTCCAGATTGATTACTTTAATCTGACGGTCCATATTTAAAGAAAAATCTTTTAAATAAAATATAATATATTCTATTTATAGAATAACTTTAATAAAGTATTTTGTTTTATATAAAAAGATGTTTCTGTTTTATTACGTTAATAATACGAATAAAACAAAACGTCATTATCGCTAAATAATTCATATTATTAACTGACAATAATGGAATCAAACTGAGTGACTTCTCACATAAGCATTAATAATCAATACTGTGTGCTACTATGCAACCACACGTATTACTGTACTTTTACTACCGAGTAGTTCAACAGTAACAATGGTAAAACTTCCGCCGTTATTTTTATAGAAAGATAATTTTGTCGTTTTCTAACTACGACTATACTTCTGTTGTGGGGTCCACCAATGATTGTGCCGTCGTACGAATATTCTCCGACAAAAAGAATATTCCCCGACCAAACAAATATTTTAAAACAACTTGCTTACTTTGCAAAATTTATAAATAATACCCACAACTATAATATTATATCAAATCCACACCATAATTATTTCGACAAAATTAAATATTTATTCATAAAATCTGGGGTCTCACAATCTCCCCTCCTTATGGAATTTCGCCCTCGAAATTTACGTACATACCTGGTATGCCGAACAGGTGAGGATACATTGACTTCACTTCAAATTCTAACTCTTGAGGTATAACCTTTGAGCGTCGAATATGATCCTTCTTATCCAAGATTTTAACACGTATCTCCTTAAACATTAAATCATCCGCTATCTCGTCCGGTTCTAAATTAATAATGTTGTTCGGGCCGTCCACATATTTACGTAACATCGATACGTGAAAAAAAAACGTTATGAACACACGACATGCTTGGCGGTAAAACGAGTCTATAAGCCACAGTTCCTACTCGATCGAGGATTTTAAATTGGTCAATTACATCGAGGGTTGAGATTTCCTCCCTTTGTCAATTCTTGCTTCTAGAATAACGCCCTCTTGAACCTTCTTACATTCATCAGCTCCGGGTGTGTAGCTTGAACGGCTTTAACGTTATCGATTAAAGTCGATTTTACTCGTATATTCGTTATCTTTATATGGGTCCCTCGAGTCTTTAACTCTATCTTCGTCATTTATAAGTTATACGAAATGAGTCTTTGTTTTAACAACATCGCCCTCGTAAACACATACGATCTTCTACTCAACACGTCAGCTACCACGTTCGTTCTTCCACAATGATATTGAATGGTACGGTCGTAATCTTCAACAGCTCGAGCCAACGTCTTTGGCGCATGTTACGTTCGTTTTAGTTGAAGAAATATTTGAGGGTTTAAGAAATAGGTTTTGTACTGGAGTCAATACAAAATTCGATTTTACGCTCTGGGGTAGGCTAAGAAGTCTTCAAGAATACGTCAAGAAATTTATTAACAATAGAAATATCGTTCAAAACTGTGACCCTCATCCAAGACTTGGATAACACGTCACATTGATACCTATCAACTTGCCATCGTCATTTACAACGTCTCCTACGGAAAGTCTAGCTTCGGTGCATTCCACACCAGGAAGTCAACAATGAAAGGAACGGGGATTTTTACTTATGGCTTGATATGACAATGATTGACTTTAGTGATTTGGTTACTTGAATTCGCATAATAGGTTGGTTAGGAATATGAAAGCTAACAACCTTACGAAAAGCATGATGAGCAGTTAACCAATCGTTTCTAAAAATCACATCAATGCAAGTATTTTCAAAGAGATAAGATCGACAGGTAACGTGAAAGTGTTGATTTGAACAAGATTTATAAATAGTGGAGGTAACAAAGGTTTCTCCCAACGAAATTTCAACAGATAAATCAAAGTCTAACTTCTCCGGAGTTAAGTTCAAACATTGAACATAACTAGGTGAAATAAAAGAGTGAGTAGAACCGGTATCTAACACGGTATAGACTTTAAAAGAGTTTATGACTAACATACCCGTGATAATTTTATTCAGGTTCCTCGTCACGAAAAAAAAACGCTCTCTCTTAAACTACCGGCTTTGGCTTGTCTAGGACATCCTTTGGCATTACTATCTCAGTTGGACTTGACTTCACCATACGACAAAATCGAGCTAGGTGACCTTCTCTTCCGTAATTAAAACACGCTTTGGATTGCTGCGTACAGTTTGGACGGATGTGTCCCTCCTGTCCGCATTTGAAATATACGACCGGTGGTCGTTCTTCTTCCTTTGAAACGGGTGCTGGTACCGACGTCTTCACGTCATTGTTGAACCTTCTCTTCTTGAAGTGTCCATTCTTATTGTTTTGGCCATGATTACCACCCAAGTGGTTACCATTTCTGGCATGTTGATTCCCTCCATGCTTATTGTCACCGCTTTGATGACTGTTATCACCAGTATTATCATTTTGTCGATTGCTCTCTTTTGATTGCTTTGACTCGTTATCGCGCTCCACTAACTGAGCCCTATTTACAACATCTGAATACAAACACAGTTTATGAGAAATAAGATGTTGACGCATCTCAGGTTTTAAACCTCGCAAAAACATTCGCGTCATTCGCTCTTCATTATCAACCAAGTGGGACGCAAATCGGGACAACTCGGCAAACTTGGCTTCGTACTGCGACACGGTCATGTTGTTTTGCTCCAATTTGATAAATTTCACCTCCTTCATGTGACGAATGTATTCGGGAAAGTATTTGTCATTGAACAGCTCCTGGAATTTCTCCCAAGACATCTTGAGTGCGTCAGGCTCGGTACGTTTTACAGATTCCCACCAGTGATCTGCCTCTTCACGCAACATAAAGGTGGCAAAGGGAACCTTTTGCTCCTCGGAGCATCCCAAGACATCAAATATCTTGGTGATCTGCTTTAACCACGTCTCCGCCTTAAGTGGTTCTGGCTTTCCCAAAAACTCCGGTGGTCCCAGCTCCTTGAATTGCTTAGCGGTGGCCAACCATGGGTTGCCATTGTTTCCTCCTACATTATGAACAGGAGCCGCCTTTCACCTGATGTTGCATGAATTCAAAAAAACTCTTAAACGTACCGTCGTTCGTCAATTGATCAGTGTTGTTGTTTACAGGAGGATTATCGTCATCCTGTTGCACATTGTCCTGATTATTTATCTGTGGAGACTCAACGGTCTCCTGTGCTCCATTGCTTATCTCAATATTTTCGGATGCCATTTGCAAATACTACAACAAAACAAGGGTTAATTAACATATAACATATTATCCATATACTTTGACCAACCAATTAAATACCAAATAAACTTAGGTAGGTCATACTAGCGAAGGAATTCCCCGTCTCTCCCCTCCTAGTTCTATTCTCACATCCTAGCCAGTGATCATATCCCTAAGCTCTGATACCAACTGTGACGCCCCCAAAATCAGGTATACATCACCCATCTTGGGTCGCCACTTACATGGTACAAAATATAAATACAACTTACTAATACAACCGTCGTGTACAATACGACAAAACATAAACTGTGAGTTTGAATACAAATATTATCTTCTAGAGAGTATTCATACTCAAAAGGAGCCCTCATTACATTTATTAACACACTGTTACATAGAATAGTGAGGACTACTAACTAATATTATCATTCGGACCATCACTCCGTTCCCCGACTTGCCCCAGCTACGTCCTCATTTCCTGAAGAGAGCAGTGAAAGAAAGGGTGAGCTCAACTAGCCCAGTAAGAAATATTATGACTAAGATAATGCAGAATAAATTATCATTAGTCTTCAACAATGTTAAACTGATAAAATATAATAGACATCACGTTTAACTGCAGCGGAACAAGCAATCCATTAAAAGAGTCAAGTAGAAAATAAACTCTACTATCTTTTATGATTTAAAAAGTTTTTCATCACTTTTATCGCTGAGACTCAGCTTAATAAATAATTCACATCATTCCTGCACTACGACCAAGGATATTCGTTAGGGTCACGACCACAAATTCCATGCACTACGGGCCAAGGATATTTGTGTATTCATCAATGGTCATGATCATGCCAACAACTGTCCATCAATGCACTACGGGCCAATGAGGACTTTTACCACATCATTTGTAACATTACGGTCATGATTATACCGAATAATCCCTGGTCATAATCATACCAAGTCCATCTATGCACTACAGGCCACAAATGACTTTCAACATTTTATAAACATGAGGATGATGACAATGATATAAAAATTCAATAAAACAAGTTCAAGAATTAATTTATCCAGGAATTAATAACGTCCAAATGGTCAACATGATACTGCTTTGTTGAGTAAAATTCAAGAATGATCAGGAGAATATTTTCATGAATAGATACTAGATGAAGCGCAAATGTCAAGGATATTCACAAATTTCATGGAGTATAGAAGTTAAAACTTAACCAACTGAGTATATTAAAGAATGGAATAACAAAAGAAATCACCATGCATGCGATAGACCGCACAGACAGGTTATTCCACAGAATAATAAATAATGGAACCAGGTCCGGCGTAAAACGCACAGACAGGATATTCCAACAGAATAATAATAAAGACGGAACCAGGTCCGGCGTAAAACACACAGACAGGATGTTCCAACAGAATAATAATAAAGACGGAACCAGGTCCGGTGTAAAACACACGGACAGGATGTTCCAACAGAATAATAAAAACGGAACCAGGTCCGGTGTAAAACACACGGACAGGATGTTCCAACAGAATAATAATAAAAACGGAACCAGGTCCGGTGTAAAACACACAGACAGGATGTTCCAACAGAATAATAATAAAGACGGAACCAGGTCCGGTGTAAAAGACACAGACAGGATGTTCCAACAGAATAATAGAAGAATATCACCAAGTATAGGGCAGACCGCGTATACTGGTTATTCCAACAGAATAATAAAGAAATAGAATAACAGAAGTTCTCTTCTTGAATACAAAAGAATAATATCCCTTACCGTTTTAAAGAAGAGCTGAAGTAAGGAAGTAGTTAAGTAGCAGAATACTCTTTTTCTCTCTCTCTATAGTTTCTCTCTCTAGAGTTCAGTGAATTCGTAAGAAATAATGAAGGAATGAGCTGCTATTTATAGAAAAATATAATGCATAGTAACTAATCCAAGAACGGTCCAGATTGATTACTTTAATCTGACGGTCCATATTTAAAGAAAAATCTTTTAAATAAAATATAATATATTCTATTTATAGAATAACTTTAATAAAGTATTTTGTTTTATATAAAAAGATGTTTCTGTTTTATTACGTTAATAATACGAATAAAACAAAACGTCATTATCGCTAAATAATTCATATTATTAACTGACAATAATGGAATCAAACTGAGTGACTTCTCACATAAGCATTAATAATCAATACCGTGTGCTATTATGCAACCACACGAATTACTGTACTTTTACTACCGAGTAGTTCAACAGTAACAATGGTAAAACTTCCGCCGTTATTTTTATAGAAAGATAATTTTGTCGTTTTCTAAATACGACTATACTTCTGTGGGGTCCACCAATGATTGTGTCGTCGTACGAATATTCCGACAAAAAGAATATTCCCGACCAAACGAATATTTTAAACAACTTGCTTACTTTGCAAAATTTATAAATAATACCCACAACTATAATATTATATCAAATCCATACCATAATTATTTCGAGAGAAAATTAAATATTTATTCATAAAATCTGGGGTCTCACAATATTCCAACAGAATAATAATAAAAACGGAACCAGGTCCGGTGTAAAACACATAGACAGGATGTTCCAACAGAATAATAGAAGAATTCACCAAGTATAGGGTACACCGCGTATACTGGTTATTCCAACAGAATAATAAAGAAATGGAATAACAGAAGTTCTCTTCTGAATACAAAAGAATAATATCCCTTACCGTTTTAAGAAGAGCTGAAGTAAGGAAGTAGTTAAGTAGCAGATAATCTTTTCTCTCTCTCTATAGTTTCTCTCTCTAGAGTTCAGTGAATTCGTAAGAAATAATGAAGGAATGAGCTGCTATTTATAGAAAAATATAATGCTAGTAACTAATTCAAGAACGGTCCGATTGATTACTTTAATCTGACGGTCCATATTTAAAGAAAAATCTTTTAAATAAATATAATATATTCTATTTATAGAATAACTTTAATAAAGTATTTTGTTTTATGTAAAAAGATGTTTCTGTTTTATTACGTTAATAATACGAATAAAACAAAACGTCATTATCGCTAAATAATTCATATTATTAACTGACATAATGGAATCAAACTGAGTGACTTCTCACATAAGCATTATTAATCAATACCGTGTGCTACTATGCAACCACACGTATTACTGTACTTTTACAACCGAGTAGTTCAACAGTAACAATGGTAAAACTTCCGCCGTTATTTTTAATAAAATATTTTTGTCGTTTTTCAATTCGACAATAATTCCGTTGTGGGGTCCACCAATGATTGTGTCGTTGTACGAATATTCCCTGTTAAAAGAATATTTCCCGACCAATCGAATATTATATAACAACTTGCGTACTTTGCAAAATTTATAAATATTACCCACAACTATAACATTATATCAAATTAACTCCATAATATTCAAAAATGATATTTATAGAAAATTCATCTTTATTTATAAAAGTTGGGGTCTTACAACCTCCCCTTCTTATGAAATTTCGCCCTCGAAATTAGGGTACGTACCTGGTATGTCGAAGAGATAAGGATACCTTGATTTCATTTCAGATTCTAACTCCCAAGTCATTTCCTCAACATCGTGGTTTCTCCACAAAACTTTGACTTGAGTTAACCTTGGAGCGTAGAATATGTTCCTTCTTATCCAAGATTTGAACAGGAACTTCTTCATACGTCAAATCTTCCGCTATTTCGTCTAGTTCTAACTCAATAATGTGGTTCGGGTCTTCCACATATTTGCGTAACATGGATATGTGAAAAACGTTATGAACACGAGACATACTTGGCGATAAAGCGAGTCTTTAAGCCACAGTTCCTACTCGATCGAGGATTAAAAATGGACCGATGAATCGAGGATTGAGCTTTTCCTCTCTTTCCAAATCTCGTAACTCCTTTCCATGGAGCAACACGTAAGAACACATGATCTCCTACATCAAATTCTACATCCTTTCGATGAAGATCAGCATAACTCTTTGTCGATCTGTGAGTGATTTTTTATACGTTGTCGGATCGTTTGAATCTTTTCTGTAGTCATACGTACCAACTCGCGTCCCAACAACGTTACTTTTCCAGGATGGTATTGAATGGTATGATCATAATCTTTCAACAGTTCAAGCCAACGTCGTTGTCGCATGTTGAGTTCATTTTGAGTGAAGAAATATTTAAGGCTTTTATGATCCGTAAAGATCTCCACCTTCTCCCCATACAAGTAATGCCTCTAAATTTTAAGTGCAAAGACAACAGCTGCCAGCTCTAGATCATAAGTAGGATAATTCCTCTCATATTTCTTGAGTTGTCTTGATGCATAGGCTATGACTTTTCCATGTTGCATGAGAACACATCCCAACCCTTTGCTCGAAGCATCACTGTAGATGACAAATCCCTCCGAGCCAGATGGTATTATTAGAACAAGTGCTGAAATGAGTCTCCTCTTAAGTTCTTGAAAACTATGCTCACATTCTTCACTCCAACCGAACTTTGTATCTTTCCGAGTCAGCTGAGTTAATGGAGTAGCGATTCGAGAAAATCCTTCCACGAATATCCGATAATAACCAGCCAAACCAAGAAAGCTACGTACTTCGGTCACTGATTTAGGTTGCTCCCAGCTTTGAATAGCTTCAATCTTTGTCGGTCAACCGATATTCCACGACTTGATACTACGTGCCCAAGGAATGCTACCTCTTCCAGCCAGAACTCGTATTTCTTCAACTTGGCATAAAGTTTGTATTCACGAAGCTTTTGGAGTACCAACCTCAAGTGTTGCTCATGATCTTCACGGCTTTTGGAATAAACAAGGATGTCATCGATAAAGACGACCACAAAGTGATCCAAATATTCCTTGAATACCCTGTTCATCATATCCATGAAGGCAGCAGGAGCATTAGTCAATCCAAAAGACATAACTAAGAATTCATAATGCCCATACCGAGTTCTGAAGGCAGTCTTTGGAATATCCTCAGTTCTAACCTTCAGCTGATGATATCCAGAACGAAGATCGATCTTTGAAAAGAATTGTGCTCCTTGCAACTGGTCAAACAGGTCATCAATACGTGGCAATGGGTACCTATTTTTGATGGTGACATGATTCAACTCCCGATAATCAATACAAAGTCGCATACTCCCATCTTTCTTCTTCACGAACAGAACAGGAGCACCCCAAGGAGAAGTACTAGGACGAATAAAATCAATGTCTAACAATTCCTGCAGTTGGCCTTTAACTCTGAAGTTCAATAGGAGCCATTCGATATGGGACTTTGGAAATGGGTTTTGTACCTGGTTCAAGGTCGATACAAAATTCAATTTCACGCTCTGGGGGTAGGCCAGGAAGTTCTTCGGGAAATACGTCAGGAAATTTATTAACAACAGAAATATCATTCAAAGCTGACGTATTTTTTGTTTAGATCTGTGACATGAGCTAAGAAAGCTTGACATCCGTTTTTCAATAAACGAATAGCTTTATGGCTTGAGATGACAGCGATTGATTTTAATGGTTTGGTTGCTTGAATTCACATAATAGGTCGATTAGGAATATGAAAGCTAACAACCTTACGAAAATAATCAATTTTTGCATGATAAGTAGTTAACCAATCAATCCCTAGAATCACGTCAAATGCAAGTATTTTTAATAAAATAAGATCGACATGTAATGTGTAGTTACCAACTTGAACCAAACAAGACTTATAAACTGCGGATGTAATGAAGGTTTCTCCCAATGGAGTTTCAACTGCTAAGTCAAAGTCTAATTTCTCCGGAATCAAATTTAATCGATGAGCGCAAGTAGGAGAAATAAAAGAATGGGTAGAACCGGTATCAAATAAAGTATAGACTTCGTTAGAGTTTATGATAAGCTTAGCCGTGATGACCTCATTCGGGTTCCTTGCTCTCTAGGAGTTCACAACAAACGCTATCCCTTGCACAACCGGTTTTGACTTTTCTGGGACGGCCTTTGGTGCCTCCATCCTAGCTAAATTTGTCTTCGGTAAACGACAAAAATCGGACTAAATGACCTTCTCTTCCACAATTATAACATGCTTTGGATGGCATCGCGCAGTTTGGACTGATGTGTCCCTCCCCTCCGCATTTGAAACATATGATAGGTGGTCGTTCTCCTTCCTTAACGACAGGTGCTGGTGCTGACGTCTTTCATCATTGTTAAATCTCCTCTTCTTGAAATGTCCATTCTTATTGTTTTGGCCCTGATTACCACCGAAGTGGTTACCATTTCTAGCCTGTTGATTCCCTCCACGCTTGTTGTCACCGCTTCGATGACTGCTCTCACTGGTATTATCATTTTGTCGACTGCTCTCTTTTGGTTGCGTTGACTCGTTATCGCGCTCCACTAACTGAGCCCTATTCACAACATCTGAATACAAACACAGTTTATGAGAAACAAGATGTTGACGTATCTCGGCTTCAAACCTCTTAAAAACATCCGCGTCATTCTTTCTTCATTATCCACCAGGTGGGACGCAAACGGGATAACTCCGTAAATTTTACCTCGTACTGCGACACGGTCATATTATTCTGCTCCAATTTGATGAACTCCACCTCCTTCATGTGACGAATACTCTCGGGAAAGTATTTGTCGTTAAACAGCTCTTGGAACTTCTCCAAGACATCTTCAGTGCGGCAGGTTGAGTACGTTTTATCGATTCCCACCAGTAATCTGCCTCTCCTCGCAACATAAAGGCGGCAAAGGGAACCTTTTGCTCCTCGGAGTAACCCAAGACATCAAAATATCTTGGTGATCTGCTTTATCCATGTTTCAGCTATAAGTGGTTTGGGTTCTCCCTTAAACTCCGGTGGTCCCAGCTCCTTAAACTGTTTAGCAGTGACCGCCTGAGAGTTTCCAGTATTTCCACCTACGTTGTGGACAGGAGCCGCTTTCACCTGTTGTTGCATGAATTGCATAAACCTCTGAACATTCCATCATTCATCATTTGGTCAGTGTTGTTGTTTGCATGAGGATTGTCACCTTCCTTATGAACATTATCCTGATTATTGATATGTGTGAATCAATAATCGCCTGTGCTCCATTGCTATTCTCAACATTTCAGATGCCATTTTCAGATACTGTCACAAAATAAAAGTTAATTGATATGTCATATATTATCCTTATATTATGACCGACCAATTAAATACCATGCAAATAAACTTAGGTAGGACATACTAGCAAAGGAATTCCCGTCTCTCCCCTCCTAGTTCTATTCTCACATCTTAGCCAGGGATCATATCCCTAAGCTCTGATACCAATGTGACGCCCCCAAAATTAGGTATATGTGACGCCCCAAAATAGGTATACATCACCCATCTTGGGTCGTCAGATACATAGTACAGAATACAAATACAACTTAATAATACAATATCGTGTACAATACGACAAAACATAAACTGTGAGTTTGAATACAAATATTATCTTCTAGAGAGTATTCATACTCAAAAGGAGTCCTCATTACATTTATTAACACACCATTACATAGAATAGTGAGGACTACTAACTAATACTATCATTCGGACCATCACTCCGTATCCCGACTTGTCCCAGCTACGTTCTCATTTCTGAAGAGAACAGTGAAAGAAAGGGTGAGCTCAACTAGCCCAGTAAGAATATATTTGACTAAGATAATGCAGAATAAATTATCATTAGCCTTCAACAATGTTAAACTGATAAAATATAATAGACATCAAGTTAACTGTAGCGGAACAAGCAATCCATTAAAAGAGTCAAGTAGAAAATAAACTCTACTATCTTTTATGATTTTAAAAGTTTTTCAACACTGTGATCGCTGGGACTCAGCTTAATAAAATAATCCACATCATCGAATCACCCCTGCACTACGGCCAAGGATATTCGTATATTCATTAATGGTCATGATCATGCCAACAAATGTCCATCAATGCACTACGGTCAATGAGGACTTTTACCACATCATTTGTAACATTACGGTCATGATTATACCGAATAATCCCTGGTCTAATCATACCAAGTCCATCTATGCACTACATGCCACAGATGACTTTTAACATTTTATAAACATGAGGATGATGACAATGATATAAGAATTCAATAAACAAGTTCAAGAATTAATTTATCCAGGAATTAACAACGTCCAAATTGTCAACATGATACTGCATTGTGGAGTAAAATTCAAGAACGCTTAGAAGAATATTTTCTTGAAAAGATACTGGATGAAACGCAATTATCAAGGATATTCACACAAATTTCATGGAGTATAGAAGTCAAAACTTAACCAACTGAGTACAATAAAGAATGGAATAACAAAAAGAAATCACCATGCATGCGATAGACCGCACAGAAGGTTATTCCAACAGAATAATAAATAATGGAACCAGGTCCGCGTAAACGCACAGACAGGATATTCTGACAGAATAATAAATAATGGAACCAGGTCGGTGTAAAACACACAGACAGGATATTCCAACAGAATAATAATAAAATGGAACCAGGTCCGGTGTAAAACCACAGACAGGATGTTCCAACAGTAATAATAAACGGAACCAGGTCGGTGTAAAAATACACAGACAGGATGTTCCAACAGAATAATAGAAGAATGTCACCAAGTATAGGGTTAGACCGCGTATACATGGTTATTCCAACAGAATAATAAAAATGAAATAACAGAAGTTTCTCTTCATGAATATAAAAGAAATAATATTCCCTACCTTTTAAGAACTGGATATTGGAAAAGTGATGTAGCAGAATACTTTTAGTCTCTCTCATCTTATTCTCTCTATTACTTTCTCTCTCTATAGTTGAATGAATTCGTGAAAAATAATGAAGCCCTAGCTCTATTTATAGGAAAAACTAGGGTGACTCTTGGT